>CM067903.1:1655977-2156069 GCA_034621355.1 Mycalesis mineus
TGAGACGTTGTAAATTTAATAGTTCTATGCTCTTGAAAGCGTCGCGTGGGAGTTCTTTTAAGGGGTTTTCGTGTAAATCTAGCACTTGTATGTCGTTTGCCAACTGGGGTAATTTCGTCAGACTTGCCGAGACGCATGACGCGGTTTTCTTGCCGGACGACCATTTGCAGTGGCAGGCGGAGATATGGCCGCAGCTTAACCAGTCGCTTCCTGAGCATCTGATTAGAAGGGCCAGCAGCACTCCCCACCATAGTTCCCGAATGCCCATCTCATATCAGATTCGGGTTGGGTTTACCTGAAACAAAATATATTTCCTTTAGTAAAATACTTGTAGTTAAATATGTTTTTATAATAACTGATAAATGGGCGAGCGGGCCATCTGACGTTAAGTGAATACCGCTATCCACGCGCTACACCAAACACAAAAATAAAGACAATTGTTATGTTGTTTCAATACGATAGTTTATCTAATCTAAAGTTATACTTATAAAAATATTTATTATTATAAGATAGCTTAGCTTGATCTAATAAAATAATAGTAATTGAATGGCGGTCTTTTATGTTTTCTTAAACGATAAAGATAAAATTTTGATGTACAAATTGTGAACTAAAGTAAAAGAAAATTAAGTTTTGGTCTAGGTATTTTGCTATTTTATTACAGTTTATTTATACAGCAAAATAACATTTTATTTATTATTATAAACGACATTGGTAAGTTGAATTTCATATTAAAAATTCTGAATAACCATTTTTATGCTTACGCTTTACGCTCGAACTTGAGAGTTTCCGAGCAAAACAAAAAGCTTACTTCAAAGAAGGGACACTTAGTCCTACTTCACAGAAATCTGTAAGCTCTTACTTTACAAAGTATAAAGGTGTGTTTCCAGAGAAAAATAGCTAAGAAATAAAATTAAAAGTTCGCTCTTGTCCGCTTTCATACCACGCTACTTGAAATTTTATAAGAATTTTTTACATTATTGATTATTTTACACCTTTTTTTAAAATATGAAATATTAATGATATTAAGTTTTTTAATGAAAAAATCATAAAAAACCTTTCTTTTGAGTACATAATTAATTGCTTAACGCATTTTCCAAGACACGGCGATGTAACACCTCCTACTTTTATCTCCAAGCTGAAAATTTTTTTTCATATTTCATATTATAAAATTTTTAACAAAAAATAGAACCGACTCAAAATGTACTAAAAAGTAAAAAATAACTGCGTCCTTCAGTTGCTTTAATTTACTTAAGCATATCTATGAAGTCGGTGTCAGCCTGTCTTCAAAATTTGAAGAGTTCCTTCAATTTCCCCAGGATATCATTATTAGATCCTAACGTGATGACAATGGGACCATCTTGGTGGTATGCCCTTTCTAATAAAAAAAAGAATTATCAAAATCGGACAACTCTGTAAAAAGTTATGTGTGGTCATACATAAAAAAAATATATATACGTGTCGAATTGAGAACCTCCTCCGTTTTTTTTCGTCAGTTAAAAATAAGTGTGTGATTTAGTTGCTCTAATTTACTTATAGTGCCTGCGCTCTAACATGGTGCCTGTGACATATGTCATTAACTTTCCGTTTCACTCTTGAAAGTTGAAGCGATTTACAAATTATGACTTAGTATTTCAGGTGTTCCAAATTCTTAATATATTAAATCGTTAATAGCTGTAGTAACTTAAATTTAAAACCGTTAAACCCAGCCAGAATGTTCTAGTCTACAAATAAAATCAAATTGAAAGAAAAATTAAGTAAAGTGTTGTAACGTATAACGTAACGCCATAGACGTGTCTAGTGATGGGACGTACTTCTACGATGAATAGTCGATATTTTTTTTAATAATAAACGTAGTACAATTTTTATTTTTAAAAAGATAATTATTTTATACAACAGAACATCAGGGAAAGTTTACTCAAAAGGTTGCAAAGAAGAAATATATTTTATTCGTCTAAACTTATATCAGAATTAGGAACATTTGAGTTGTCACTAAATTCATCATCTGAATCTATGACGAATATTATTAACAACTAGCAGTCTCCCGGTATTTTACCCGCGTAGTTCCTGGTCCCGCATGGTAATATCTGGATACAAATTACCTTATGTCATCCCTCATGAGTCGAGCTATCATATACAAAAGGTTTTTTTATAATCCGACCGATGACTGATGTAGTTTCAGAGATTAGCGAGAACAAATAAACAGACAGACAGACAATAATTGAAAAAAAATGTTATTTTAGTGTATGTACGGTATGCATATATGCACAAACAGACACTGCAATTTTATTTTATGTATAGGTGAATTAATTACGTTGTTAATATGGACGATCCCAATCAGACATAATATCCCTTTTTGTTTTATTCACGACCTTCGACCAGCCTTCAGGTTAATCTTTGTTGATAGCCTTTTGTAACACTGCCAACATGTTATTTGCCGTTAATGGCGGTGAAGTAGGTATTAATTTTTGCGGCGTGACTGAAAATTAAATGGGAATATGGAAAAAAAGTATTTAAATTCAATCAAATAATCAATTATTTCATAGGCAATGCTGCGTTCGCAACGCTGATGTTATAAATGCTGATTTTATAAAGCTTCAAAATAGGAATTGAAATTAAAAGCATACATGTTATTTGGGCCCAATAACATTATATCTAAGGACCAAGGTCAGACCTATTGTCATCTCTTCTAGAGCATAGGTAGGAGTTGGTGCCTTTTGACGCCGGACTAAGGCAATAAGCTCCAACTTTAACATTTTTATATCTACTCCGTTTTCCAGTTCATCAACTTGCTGTTGCGGTTGGATTGGTTTGGAGTTTATTAACCTGTACCAAATGGTAAAGCGGGGTAGATTGAGATTTTCTTAATTTGTTTTGGTCTGGCTGGAGGAAGGCTATCGCCGTGGCTAGTTACCACCCTACCGACAAAGACGAACCGCCAAGCGATTTAGTGTTCCGGTACGATGTTGTTTCATTCTACACCTAACAAGTTAGCCCACATCCATCTTAGACTGCATCACACATCAGGTGTGATAGCAGTCAATTGCCAACTTGTAGTTGTTAAAAAAATTATCGCAGAGACTATAGTCAATAAAAGTTTAATCCCTAGAAACTATGCATTAGTATAACCGCGATAACAAAATCTCCTCATAAATAATAATAAATTTTTTTACAACATTAAAAAGAGCTAGATTTATGCTGCGTGTATCGTCAGCGATAAACATGAATTTCTAAGCGTCACATCCCTAGTCACTGACGTCAACGTCATACTGACAACTGTCAGGCGCACCTTCTTACAGCAATTCGAGTATAAGCATATCTATGAAGTCGGTGACAATGGGAGCATCTTGTGAGTGTGCCCTTTCTAATAAAAAAAAAGAATTATCAAAATCGGACAACTCTGTGAAAGTTATGCGTGTTCATACAAAAAATATATACGTGTCGAATTGAGAACCTCCTCCGTTTTTTTCATCGGTTAAAAAGAAGCGTAAGTAAATAAATTGTCACATAACATCAAGTTCAGACTTGTTCATTATTAATGATTATTGAATTTAGCCCACCTAGTCGCACCGAAACTGTGTGGTGAATCTAAAACTCTCCTATAAGGCTTAGTTAGTTAGGCTTAGTTCTATAGTGTGCTGGTAAAATAGACTGCTACTGTTATACTGTTATTTCAAATAACTGGAAGGAATTTTTATAAATGCGTACAACAATACTAAAACGGGCAAAGATCAAACCCTTGACCTCTCAGTGTTTGGTTTTCGCCCCTTAGCCATTGAACTATTGAGGTGTTATTCATGACTCATAACTACCTTAATTAACTAGCAAGCAGTTACAGGGAATATCAACAATTTCCCGGTAACTGCAAGTTTCCAATTTACTCCACCTATCACTTCAATGGAAACACTTTGCTATCCTACATCTGCATACATCGCCGCGTCAGTTGAGAGCCACCCTTTAGCCACTCATCTGACAAATTGACTATCATTAACACGTATTAATATTGATGGCCCTTGAGTCAGTTATCGAGGTAATTTGGCCACAACAAGGTATGCAAACTATGGGCCAATTATGTGAATTATTTTAAAGAATTTCAATAATTCAATTGTTATTCATCATTGTTGACTGCCTTGTTGGTCTAGTGGTTTGGCTAGCTTCGATCACGAGGTTCTGGGTTAAGGAATAATTCTGAGTTTTTCATTATTCTATGAAATTCTCAGTACATTTCAAGTCCGGAGTCGGGAAGTTGGTGGTGTTACACCCTCGTGCCTTGGAGAGTACCTTAAGCCGTCGGTCCCGGTCAATGTCATCAACATATAATAGTGATCGTTAATAAATGAAACATTAACACCCTAAGCCCGCCAACCCGCACTGGAACAGCGTGGTGGGTCTACGTTCCATATCCCCTCTCCTATAAGGAGGGAGTCCTGGCCATGTGGTTAGCCGTTAATAGGCTGATAATGATGATGATGATGATCACATTATTATATAAACCAAGTCTTCAGTAGGAGAGGGGATATGGGGCTTAGACTCACCACGCTGCATCATGGCCAGATATTACTGTTAAATTAATTTTGTCATAACAAGGTATTAAATTTATAGGCCAGTTATGTGATATTTTTTTATAAATTTCACAATTTCTGAGTTATTCATCATCAACCTTTTCATTGGCCAACTGCTGGGCTAAAAGAAAAAACTACGTATGTAGCGAAGACCCGCCGCGCTTCTCCAATATATGCTGGTGGGTTTAATTTGTTAGTTAATCTTTAATTATGTAACAAAATGTTAATGAAAACTACCGAGACCGACGTTTATCGTGCTAACCGAGGTATGGGGATCTAACACCATCAACTTTTAAATTATAAATTGGGATTTATAATAAAATTCCAGGATCCAAAGTAACAGAGCTAACGATACAGTTCATCGTATCTAAACAATAATAATTAAATGATGAAATCAGGATTGACAGATTAAATTACTTATCTATTTAATTAACATAGTTTAATATAATTAAGAGGTATGACAATATATATAGGTAGCGTCTACTAATTGAATTACCGATTTAATATGCCCAATTAATTAACCAATATGTCTCTCGAACAGTGGTTTCCATTGTCAGACTTAGGTATTTTTATGAAACGGATTTTTATATAACTAAATTAATAATTTTTTAAGAAATAAATGAACGTCTATGTTGATTCACGAGCACAATAATTAATATTTTTAGTTCATCAAATTTGTTAGTTCAACAAATATAGTAGTCATTATTTTAATTTAATCTAAATCAATCAAAAATATTCGTATATTATTAGGCTGTGTACAAGCTCTTTTGACACTTCAAGTCTCTCAGTGCGTAGAGACTCTCTACCACAGGTTCGGAAGGCATTATTTGCCAAAAAATGATAGAAATTGTTACAATTTGTATTTCATAATTTTATCATGGTCATCCTGTTTTGTGTGAAGAAAGAAAAGCCGATTGCTTCCAAGAACTTTTTTAATAATGTCATCAATTTTATAGTAACCTGGTCTTAGTAGATGGTTTTTGACTTTATACACGAACTAGCAGATGACAGCATCTTCGTCGGCATGGTATTAAAATAAATAAGATTACGAAAATAAAAATAGCCTAAGTATAAAAGGACTATAAAATCCCGGAAGACTTAGCTATTTCGACATCTAGACCGGACATATATATTTTTTTTAAACAAATCAAACGTATAGTACTTGTTGAGCTTACAGTGCCGTGGGAAACAAACATCCCTTAAAGACCATGTATTCAAAATGCATAAATATTATGACCTTACTAATGAACTAACTAAAATATGCTATGTGGTTAGTTTATACGCGGTAGAAGTGGGTGGAAGAGGTATACCAGCGAAGTCTCTCTATAACCTGCTAAAAGACCTTGGCCTTACTAGAAGTGCAGTAAGTTCCATATTGGAACGAGTGTCCAAAGCTGCTCTAGTAGGGTCTTTCCGAATTTGGCTGGGCAGGGAGAATAACTTGAACAGAGGACGTGACGTCTCTCCTTATGTTTTATTAGCCTCAAGGTAAATAAATAAAAATTCGACATTTTCCATATTTTCCACTGATTCCTCGTTACTATCTATTGCGGCGTGATCTTATAAAACCCAAAGCCTTCCTCGATAAATGGCCTATCCAACACAAAAATAATTTTTCAATAGAATCTGTATTCCCTGAGATTAGCGCGTTTAAGCAAATAAACTCTTCCGCGTTATAATATTAGCATAGATTTATAAATTTTAATGTCGTGGAATCGTTGAGAATATGAAAAATAACAAAATACCTAAATAAATATTTTTTTAGAATCTGTTCCGCGGCTTTACAGGAACTATGCGGCAGTTCCTGTGACTGCGGAACAAAATAAAAATATTCCAGCATAATATAATGTACTTCTATTCCGAATTTAAGACAGATCCGATCAATAGTTGCGGCGTGAGAGTCACAAATACACAAACTTTCAACTTTTTAATATTGTTTTATTTTGTTTACTACATGTTGGCTCTTGACTTGATGGTAAGGGATGATGACAATCTAAGATGGAAGCTGATTCAATTGTTAGAAGTAGGATGAAATCCACACCTCTATCGGTTTCTACACGACACACTTACCGCAACGCTAAATCGCTTTCGTCTTTATCGCCTGGTACCGTCACCTCTCGCCGTAGCCTTTCACCAGTCAGATTTGGACCAATCAGGAAAATCTTATTCAGTCTAGCCGGAAATTAAACCGAGGACTTCAGTCTTATAAATCCATCGCAAATAAACTGCACTATAGAGGCAGTCAATGTCAAAGTGTTTGCGGCAACGTTGCAAATCTTTAGTAGAAAGCCTAATTAATGGCAGGCTATTTGCTCGGTATCTCGTTGGCCCATCTACATAAGTATTTTAGACGTCAGTTAACAAAACGGCCATGTCTCAAGATAACTACACAAGTTTGTTTGCTTTACGGCCCACTGTCCGAGAGACAGTGATTTGGTTTAATTAATTGGGCATAAGCCTGTAATTTAATTTGAAGAAGCTCTCTAGTACCAACTACATAGTTATAACTCTATAGCATAGTTAGTTTTCACTAGAGATAAGGCCCCTATTCCACCAGCGTTTTGTTAGCGTCAGCGTTCTTTCAACGTCGACGCTGCGTGTGCGCTACAAAAATAGCGTAAAAAAAATAGCAAATTATCATCGTCACTTTTGGGAAAACCTTATATGGTCCAATCGATTACAAGAAATTAAATATTTCGCACTGTACTCTGATACTATTAAAAATCTTTATAAAAAATTTTTATATAAATATTTGCAAATGTTAGAAACTACGTACGGAAGAAAGGCTTGTTATAACTTCGAGGTAAGAAAAATAATACATTTAAAGTCATACTTTAAGATTGTTAAAAAATGTACGTGATTGTACATGTTGTTAATAAACGCAATGACGTCGTTTTGTTTTTATAATGTAATAAAGTTTATATAATTGTTTAATATTTCACCGGTGCTCCGCATTTTCCTCTACGTAGATCCCGGGACCTACGTGGGGGCTATTCGCGTAGCACTTCTCAGGGGCGTAGCTATAGAAGTCTCATGGGGTCCAAGGGCCAAAATATAACAAACAAAGAAGATTTAGCTTTTGTTTCCCTAAAACTAGGGTCCAAGAGCGAAAACATTAAATTAAAAATTTAAAAAACCCCCGACCCAAATTAGAAACATGAAAAGAACCAGTCAAGACAAATTCAACGAGCCCAAACACGATGGGTTTACTAAAAAGGTAGACCAGGGTTACGTCTGCTACCTTCGAGCCTTATCATCAGACCAGCTCAGTGGTACCAGAAGACATTAGTGTTTCAAATGTCAGATCACAAACATGCTTTCAAGCAAACTGAGCGTGTAACATTTCTATCACACCTAACAAACGACCTGATGACCTTGAAGACCTGAGACGATTTCCACCAAACATAGCTGAGAACACTCTCGACTGATATACCTTTCAAACAAAAAAACCGCATTAAAATCGGATCATCCGTTTTGGGGTTACGATGCCACAGACAACACATACACATTTACACAGACACGTCAAACTTATAACACCCTGTCGTTTTTGCGTCGGGGGTTAAAAAATGATTAGATAGGGTTTGCTTTAGATTTCGTATGCGAGTTATCATAGTATTACATGAAAATCTTATAATTGCAATGCGTGTACGTTATATATGTTATCTAATATCCATCCGATATGATTTTAGACTGCATCATCACTTACCGTCACTTGTAATTGCGGTTAACCGAGAGATAATTTTTTACAATACTGTTCATTAGTGTGAAAGTAAATAGCACTATTTCAGCCTGGTGGTTAGCTTAAGTGGCTTCGGTTTGTGAGGTTCTAGGTTCAAGTGTGGCGCAATGAAATTCTGAGTAGTAAATAGTTCTTAATTTAAATATATTTGTGAATATAATAAAACATTTTAAGACAGAATTTGATGTAATAAATAGTTTAGCAACAGTAATTAAATCAAAAACCTTTTTTTGCCAAAACCGGGCTCGAAAAGTAAATAAATTAAATGTGTCAATAACTAACAAAAACTGACAGTAACAAATTAGCTACAACAATATAACACAGTAGACAAACTATAACAAAATACAAACGGGTCAACGTTTCAATTTGCACGTTCTAGGAGTAATATAATTTTACTAAATTATTAATTACTACAATATTCGTGGAACTATAAGTGTGGAAGCAAACTCACATCTAATCCTCGTTTCACCATTTCTAACATAATTATTATTGACACTGTTTTGTATTAGTCATGTATAAACATAGAAGATTTTTTTTTCAAAATAAAAATTTAGTATTTATAAAACATTACATTGATATTACAAATAGGAGAGTATTGTACTGTACTATTGTATAGAAGATCAGTAATTGTTATAGTAATCATTAAAAAACTAAGCAGAGCCCACCTGATGGTAAGTGAAAACTATCGTCTAGAAACAAAGCATCTTTGCAGAGTAGGTATGCTTGGAATCTTATGCTTCACACTGGAATACAGGAATACTGCTTGACAGTAGAACATTCCTAAAAGAGCTACGGAACACGTCCTACAATATACCGTCCTACGTCCATCGACCTGAGGCATAAGAGCTACGGAACACGCCCTGCAAAGTGATATCCCGCGTCCATCGACCTGAGGCATAAGAGCTACGGATCACGCCCTACAAAGTGATATCCTGCGTCCATCGACCTGAGGCATAAGAGCTACGGAACACGTCTATCGACCTGAGGCATAAGAGCTACGGACCACGCCCTACAAAGTGATATCCTGCGTCCATCGACCTGAGGCATAAGAGCTACGGACCACGCCCTACAAAGTGATATCCTGCGTCCATCGACCTGAGGCATAAGAGCTACGGAACACGTCCTACAAAGTGATGTCCTGCATCGAACACGCCCTACAAAGTGATATCCTGCGTCCATCGACCTGAGGCATAAGAGCTACGGAACACGTCCTACAAAGTGATGTCCTGCATCTATCGACCTGAGGCATAAGAGCTACGGAACACGCCCTACAAAGTGATATCCTGCGTCCATCGACCTGAGGCATAAGAGCTACGGAACACGCCCTACAAAGTGATGTCCTGCATCTATCGACCTGAGGCATAAAAGCTACGGAACACGTCTTACAAAGTGATGTCCTGCATCTATTGACCTACACTCCTATAAAATGATGTCCTGCATCCATCGACCTGAGGCATAAGAGCTACGGAACACATCCTACAAAGTGATATCCTGCGTCCATCAACCTGAGGCATAAGAGCAATATATCCTGCGTCTATCGGATGCATAAGAGCAACACGCCCTACAAAGTGATATCCTGCGTCCATCGACCTGAGGCATAAGAGCTACCCATATTCCTGCGTCCATCGAGGCATAAGAGCTACGCACCTACAAAGTGATGTCCTGCTACCTACAAAGTGATGTCCTGCATCTATCGATCTGAGGCATAAAAGCTACGGAACACGTCTTACAAAGTGATGTCCTGCATCTATTGACCTGAGGCATAAAAGCTACGGAACACGTCTTACAAAGTGATGTCCTACGTCCATCGATCTGAGGCATGAGCGCTACCGGAACACATCCTATAAAATGATGTCCTGCATCCATCGACCTGAGGCATAAGAGCTACGGAACACATCCTACAAAGTGATATCCTGCGTTCATCAACCTGAGGCATAAGAGCTACGGAACACGTCCTACAAAGTGATATCCTGCGTCCATCAACCTGAGGCATAAGAGCTACGGAACACATCCTACAAAGTGATATCCTGCGTATATCGACCTGAGGCATAAGAGCTACGAAACACGTTCTACAAAGTGATGTCCTGCATCTATCGACCTGAGGCATAAAAGCTACAGAACACATCCTACAAAGTGATATCCTGCGTCCATCAACCTGAGGCATAAGAGCTACGGAACACATCCTACAAAGCGATGTTCTGCGTCCATCGACCTAAGGCGTAGATGTTAAGCTTCTTGTGTCTGTATATACACCGTCAACCATACTCTTCAGGCTGGAACAAAGAAATGACGCTTCACTGTAGAATTAAGAATTTAGCATTACTACATGGCGATACTTACTTCCTTGGAAGACCTCATCACAAAGTTCTCTGCTATAAACTGCGATAGCAGATGTAAAAAAAATAAAAATAGGTTGAATGTTCTAGGTCATGTTGAATGTTCTAGGAATATAATTAAACTAAAATAATTATTAACACATTCATGAATCCTTCAATAAGTGTGACGACACACTGACATCACGTCCCCGTTTTAGTCACAGCGACAAATTCACACGTTTCGTATTGGTATATGAAGTATAAATAAACGCAAGATGACATTTTCCGTCTAATAATAATCGTCCGTTCCGTTTAATAACAATTAAATTGAACATTGTTGACAGTGCTAGTAGTATTACGTATAAGTACTTTGCTTTAACACAAATTTAAACGTTCAGGAATATTATCAAACTAAAATAATTGGTAAAATATTTGATGACATTGCCTGGAAGCATATTTGCATCACGCTCCTGATTTAACCATCACTACAAATACACACATGTCATATAGTCTATAAACATACGCAAGATGTCACTTTCAGTTAATTAATTATATTAACAACTAGCAGTCGCCCGCGACTTCGTCCGCGTGAAAACCTCTGAGGTAATCTTTTAATTTTAAAGACAGACTTTCATAAAAAGTGTGCTCTTTTCCCGCTACCCCCCTCAATTTAATTTTTTTATAGTTTCCCGTGAAGTAATATCCTCTGTCCCGTCCCGTGTACTAAAGATCTACTTTTTTGTAAAACATTGTACGATATTACAGTACATTAACATTAACAATATATATTTATGGCAAGTTTGAGTCTAGCTTTCATAATAAACAAAATAATTTACAATCCGACATGCAGATTTCGAGAATAGCCCGTTTAAACAAACGAACAAACTTTTTCGTGTATCATATAAATATAGCCTGCCATGCCAAATAAATTGAAAGAAAAGATCAAAGATCGAATTCTCAAAAAATATCACTACCAAAATGTTGACCCCTATTCAGTACGTATAACATAACACGGAGGAGTTCAACTTAATTTAGACGATATAGCGGCAGAGTTGTTTTTTAGAAATTTTGTAATATCTCCGAAACTATATAACGAATTAACATACTGTAAAAGGCAAATCTTATCTCTATAATATCCTTGTGATTATTAAATATTTTATTTTGATAAGAATTTAAGTTTAGTGCTATAAATAATGACGTAAACTATAATGGTATAAATTAAATGATTTTTTAAAAGTGCACTTTTTAGAAATTTTGTAATATCTCCGAAACTATATAACTAATTAACATACTGTAAAAGGCAAATCTTATCTCTGTAATATTCTTGTGATTATTAAATAATTTATTTTGATAAGGATTTAAGCTTAGTTGCATAAATAATGACGTAAATTTAATGGTATGAATTAAACGATTTATTACAGAGTCGCACTTGTTAGAAATTTTGTAATATCTCCGAAACTATATAACGAATTAACATACTGTAAAAGGCAAATCTTATCTCTGTAATATTCTTGTGATTATTAAATAATTTATTTTGATAAGGAAAGCGTAGTGCGTACGTATGACGTAAATTTAATGAAATTTCACGATTTTTACCGACTCGCACGTTTACAAAAACTGTAATATCTCCGAAACTATATAACTAATTAACATACTGTAAAAGGCAAATCTTATCTCCTTGTGATTATTAAATAATTTATTCTGATAAAGATTTAAGTTTAGTGCTTTAAATGATGACGTAAACGTAAGCATATGAATTAAATGATTTTTTTAAAAAGTTATATATCTGCCAAAATATAAAAGATATATATATATATGCTACGGGTAATATATACAATACAAATATAAAATATAGCTTATAATACTCACTAATAACGTAGCATTCTACTGGTGAAAGAATTTTTAAAATCGGATCAGTAGATCCGAAGATTAGCCCCGACAGAGTTTTATTTACAAACTTACAAACTTTACCTCTTTATAATATTAGTATAGATATATATTAGCGATATTCCGTATTTAGCTTCATATGAAACACAAATAGGTCAACGTTTGAACGTCCCAGGGATATAATTAAACTAAAATAATTAGTAAAACATTCGTTGACCCGTCGCTAAGTGTGGAGGCACACTTGCATCGCGTCCCCGTTCCGTGCTGGTGTCTAAAGCACTTGCGAGGGGCAGCGCGATACAAAGTGAAGTGGTTGCAATTAATTATAGAAAACAGACTTCACTTCGAGACCGCGCTGTTATTCGCAGTTTTTCATTATCCAGTGACGGTGGAGTTATTGGAGAATATTTTGATTTTAATTTAGTTCGTAATTAATTATTTATTTATTAATATAAATTCATTTCACATAATTATAGTAACGAGGAATTCTTCAATAGTACTAATTAATAAATTATTTAATTATTTCAGACGAGTAATTTTTGTAAATTAAGATTTTCATATAAAATCATGTAATCACCAGCTGGCCTATTTGCGATCTTTAGTGTAAAAACACAAAATTTACTAGTTAACCTGCTGTCGTTAGCAATTCTTAAGTCAAGTGGTTTCGGGCTCACTAACATCATAGTGATGACGTAGTATTAGTTAATAATGGCTTTATGGATTACGAAAAATGTGTTTTTATTGATTTTAAGTTTATATTAGGTGGCAAATATCACTAGAGTCAGAGAATCGTTTTTTAAAGCTGAAATGTGTCAGTCCTTGTTTCCACCACAGGTTAGGACGGTATGCTATTATAATAGCATACCTAGTTCATTTAAGATCCAAACCCGCAGACAATCAGAAACAGAGGAACAAAAGACACAAGGACCCATCAACGAAATTACACCTGCCGAGGTGAAAAGGGCAATCTCCAAAATGAAAAACCGTAAGGCGAGCGGACCAGATGAAATACCTGCCGAAATATGGAAAGCACTTAAAACTGACGGAGAATTATGGCTGACTAAATTGTTTAACAACATCCTAATGACTGAAAAAATGCCAGATGCTTGGAGAAATAGTATTTTAGTTCCTTTCTATAAAAATAAAGGAGATGTTCGCGATTGTGGAAATTACAGGGGAATCAAATTAACATCACATACCCTTAAGATCTGGGAAAGAGTCTTGAGTGAGCGCCTTACAAGTCATATCCTCCTGACAGAAAACCAATTTGGTTTTACAGCTGGAAGGGGAACCACAGATGCTATTCATGCTGTTAGATTAGTTATGGAAAGAGCTCGCGAAAACAAACAAAATCTATGGCTAGTTTTTATAGACTTAGAAAAGGCATTTGACCGAGTACCCAGAGCAGTGATATGGCAGGCTCTGAGAGCCCACGGAGTCCCTGAATATTACATAAGACTTCTTATGGATATGTACAACAATGTCAAAACAGGTGTCAGAACACCAGCGGGACTATCAAAAAACTTCGACATCACAGTTGGAGTTCATCAGGGTAGCGCTCTTAGTCCACTGTTATTTAACACTGTCATTAATTATCTAACAGTAAATATTCAGCAAACACCTCCGTGGAATCTATTATACGCCGACGATGTGGTTCTCATTTCAAATAACCTTCATGAGATCCAAGAAAGCTTAGAAAAATGGAGATTGTCGTTAGAAAACAATGGTTTACGCATTAGTAGAACCAAAACAGTATATATGTCCTGCAACTTCAATCCTAATGATACTAGCTCTGCAGACATAAAAATTGACAATATAACATTGCCTAAAGTGAAATCTTTTAAATACCTAGGATCAATAATTTCAGAGGATGGATCAATTGAAGCGGATATATCGCACAGGATATCGGCAGGTTGGTCTAAGTGGCGTATGCTAACGGGAGTGTTGTGTGACAGTAAAATTCCAATAAAAACGAAAGGCAAAGTATACAGGACAGCCGTTAGGCCAGCGCTTCTCTATGGTAGTGAAGTGTGGGCGATAAAAAAGGCTCATGAGCAAAAACTCCACACAACTGAAATGCGTATGCTACGATGGTCGGGAGGAGTGACACTGAAGGACAAAATACGCAATGAATATGTCAGGGGGAGCTTTAAAGTCGCAAAAATAGCGGATAAAGCTACAGAGTCTAGACTGCGATGGTATGGCCATGTGATGCGGAGACCAGAAGATCATGTAGTGAAAAAGTGCCTTTCCATGAATACAAAGAAGAGGGGAAAAGGAAGACCGCTAACAACATGGTTGACGAGGGTCCGTAAGGACATGAAGGAAATTGGCCTTTCAGAAGATGACGCAAAAGATAGAACAAAGTGGCGCCACATGATTAAAAAAGCCGACCCCGATTAAACGGGAAAAGGCTAGGCCAAAGAAAAAAAAAAAAAGAGATGTACACTTTGAGCTCTATTCGTAGTTGTAGTAATATTATATCGGTAACTGGATTATATTTGTATTACATGAATGTATTCATTAAATTGTAGGGTAATAAGTTTTGTTTGACTCCATGTTTGGATCAATTCAGGATGATATTTTTGTTTTCTCTAGTAGTCCGGTATTTGCTGTGCTGATATGTGTTAGCGAAATAACATAAAACTATTTAGGTTTAGTAATGTAACACGGTAAAAATAAGAAACCGATTAGTTAGTTAGCCTGTACAAAGCTCAGGTCAGAACTTGTATGGAATACTGCAGTCACCTTTGAGATGGTTCTGCTAAATATCAGCTCATTGGACTCGATTGATCGCCGAGCTAGAAGGATAATTGATAATAAAGCAACGCAGGCTAAACTGATAACTTTGCTACACCGTCGCAATGTCGCTTGTTTATCGATTTTTGAAGTGAAACTTCTTTATCGGGGTTGGAAAAAAATTTAGTGTAACATTTTTTCGTTACGCGTCACATTTTCCCGTTACGCGCCATCTTTGACTTATGGAAGTGACGTGATAAATATATATATGTTATATTGAAGTGATCAGCAAAAATCAAAGGGTTTATTTTAATTCTAATTCCAGTGAATTTCTGAAAAAAGTAAGTAACTACGACATCAATGATAGTAATAATTCTATTACAATTAATGAAATTCAATAATAACCTTTGTAGTAATAAGCTAAAATGAAATAATTGTAGAATTTGTATTTATGTCTATGATAATAAAAGCCTTTTATTACACTTTATTTAACCAATTTCTGTAAAGTTGCGTATAGTAAATTATTTTATTAAAAATAACGTCATAAAAAATTTTCACTTCTTACGAGTGTACGCTAGTACACGCACACATTTTTTATTTACCGGATATACTTCGGGGAGTGCGCGAAGGAACTGCTTGATCTTGTTCCTCCCTCCCGTTTCTACCACCGAACAGCTAGACACCGTGAACACTGGCACCCTTACGTGGTTGACATTCAAGCAACTCGTACCAAACGTTTTGCATCTACGTTTCTAATACGCACGGCAAAACTGTGGAATCTCCTTCCGGCGTCAGTGTTTCCTGCCACCTATAATATGAACACCTTCAAGGTAAGAGTGAATAGGCATCTTCTAGGTAAGCGCATTCCAACTGTGAGCTCATCACTGCTTTCCATCAGATGTGATTGTAGTCAAGCGCAAGCCCATAGTCCATATTCAAATTCAAATTCAAAATCGTTTATTTCAAGTAGGCTTATTACAATCACTTTTGAAACGTCAAATTGGACTATTTGTAGTGACTCTACCACCGGCTCGGAAGGCAAGACCCTGTTGAGAAGAGCCGGTTGCTCTTTTTATAATATTATCAATTTTACAATATTAAGTGTGTTGTTACATAAACCTGGACCAATATATAATCTCAATTGGCCCAGCCGAAAATAAATAAATAAATATCATGGGACAATTACACTCATCGCTATATAGCCCCAACGTAAGCTTAGTTAGCTTGTGTTATGGGTACTATGATAACTAATGAATATTTATATATATATATTATACATAAATACTTATAATATATAGATAAACACCCAGACACTGGAAAACATCAATGCGTAACACACAAACATTTTTCAGAGGTGGGAATCGAACCCACAGCCTAGGACGCAGAAGCAGGGTCACTACCCACTGCGCCGCTCGGCCGTCAAAATATCATAATTATAAATCCACTGTGTTACGGAGGCTGTTCTGTTTTATTTCAATTACGAAAAGAATCTCCACATATTGTATCCACGTATCTTGAATCCCTAATATTAGTATAACTTCCCGCTAGCACTTTGCGAAGTGCACCATAAATAACATCACTTCCTTAAAATAATTTAAAGTAGGAAACATTTTCACTCGGGGGAAATTTCTAACTTAGTTAGTGCATGCTTTTATATATGAGAAGAGTAACTTTCTAGGCCAGTTGTAACATACATGAATTATGAATCTAATAATTTATGTGGTTAAATGTACGTCGGAGTAACGTAGTTGTAAAACTTTCAACTATAATGGCCAGATTCAAAGTTTGTTGAATTTCTGGACAGGTAATTGAAAAATATTATAAGTTAGTAGCAGACTCCCGCGACTTCACTCACGTGTTTGCAAGCTTCTCAGAACATCAATGCTCAATGTTGCTCTTGCGGTGCGCGCGTAGACCGCTTCGGCCACCACGGACTCGCCTGCTCATCGGGCGCCGACCGCTTTTCCCGCCATTCCGCACTTAATGACATCTTGAGAAAGGCATCGTCACTCTTCTGGCCCAGATCGTGACGATAGCACTGAATTATTGATTCTAGTATAGGACGCGACATGTGCCGATACCTGCGGCGTCCTATGTTAATTCGACCTCTGGACGTGCCGGAGCGGCGGCGGACGCCCGAGAGCTCAAGACATTAAAATACAGTTGTCTCAGCAATCAGTATGAGTTCTTTCCATTTGGGTCGAGACACTGGGTCCAGCGAAGTGTTCAAGTGCTCTAGGAATTTCCCTCGGGCAGGCAGCTTCTCGCGCAACGAATATCTATCGCAATTCAGCGCGGAAATGCTGCCTGCGTGATGCCCCTACCAAAATTTAGAATTATGCTTAAAGTTAAGTAGTTAGTTATTATAATTATTCTGTTTTTTTTTATATATAATTTTCGTGCCTTTATTGTTAATATTTTTCACAAGGAAAAATAAATTATTTAAAGAATATATAAATTATATTAGTAGGACATTCATCCAGCCCCAAAGTATGCGTAGCTTGTTTTGTAGGTACTAAGATAGCTGATGAATGAAATTTTATATATATTATACATAAATAATTATAATAGATAAACACCCAGACACTAGATAAACATGTTCCAAATGTGGGAATCGAATCAACGGCCGTGGACGCAGAAGCAGGGCCACTACACACTGCGCCTATTTGTTTTATATATTTTTTGAAAGGAAAACTTTTTAGAGTGTGTTGAGCACTTTTTGGGAACATAGAACTCGCATCATCGTCACCGAAGGATCCATATACGATATTTGAGCTATATTTATACTGTATCTGTAGATTATGCATGTGTACATTGTGGGTGAACAAAAACCGTGAAACTCGTTTTATCGTCACCGCATGCGTTTCTTCTATCGGTAGCCCTTAAAGACTGCTACGCATTTTATATTTTTTCGTTATTTGATGCCTGCTTATTTATTGCCTGACTCGTTCGTCTAGTGGTTAGTCTACGTGGCTTCGATCACGAGGTCCTGGGTTCGATTCCTGGGTCGGGTCATGGAATAATTCTGAGCTTTTTCATTCTTCTATGAAATTCTCAGTACATTCCAAGCCCGGAGTCGGGAAGTTGGTGGTGTTACACCCCCGTGCCTCGGAGAGCACGTTAAGTCGTCGGTCCCGGTCACTGTCATCAACATCTGATAGTGATCGTTAATAAATAAAACATTATCACCCTCAGCCCGCCAACCCGCATTGGAGTATCGTGGTGGGTGTACGCTCCATATCGCCTATCCTATAGGGAGGGAGGCCTGTTATATATGTATGTAAATAGGCTGATAATGATGATGATGATGAAACTTATTTATTTGTAGGGCTCATAATTCTGGTATTCCAGAAACAGCTTAATTGGCTAGTTGCAGATAATATAGATAAGATATATGTCGATTACGTCAAGTTACACAAAAAAAATCAAATCAAAATCAGTCCATATTCCACCTACAAACATACAGATGTACAAGTAAAACTCACAACACCCCTCATTTTCACGTTGGCGAAAGTGTTAAGTGTTATTTAACTTATACATTACGCGTGCCAGATAATGACTAAGTCAAAACGCTTTCCCTCATTCCGTCCTATAAAAATAAAGATACGATAAAAGTTGTATCGCTAACGACCATAATTACCAAGTTTATAGCACGGCCATCGTTACTTGCTGTTTTATGGCAACGTTCGGAGTCTCCAATAAACTTCATAAAGCATAGCTTACTGCTGTTTATGGTGCTAATAGCTCTTTATGTTCAATTAGGGAATTAAAATCAAACATCATCGTGTTCAATGATCATTAATAATTTATTTAGTTTGCTATTTTCCGCAATAAACCAACAAATCAGACCCGATAGAAAAAGTTCGTTTCACTGCGAAACCGGAGCATCCTCAGAAGATGTTGACCCTGCAATGTTTAATTGCGAAGATAAGACTATACAACTGAACATCTGGATTCGTCGCAAAAAATAGCAAAATAAATAAAATATATAAATAATTTATTTATTTCTTATATACATCAGCTAAGTAACGCCTGCGTTTTACGTAACGATGAAACGATATTTTAACAGTAATGTTAATGGTAATGACCGGGACCCACTGCTTACCGTGAACCCAGAGGCACGGGGGTGTTACACCATCAACTTTGTACCTTGTACTTTTATAAATTCTGTGTCTGGACTGAAGCTTTTCCTGAGAATTCCTTGGAAAATAGAAGGGATATATGAAATTCTGACCCTGGACTTCAAATCCAAGATTTCTATATATTCTTCTGTAAGTCAATAGACAGATGTCCGTTGCTAGAAATAAGCCGCTTGAAAGGTCTAAATAACACGGTGACTTGAATCTAACCTGCAATCCTTGACCAACACTGTGCTTTCCGTTGCGTGGTTGCTATTCCAGATTGTGACCCTACCTCCATCAGCCGTTTGAACTATGTGCACATCTATCACTAATTCAACATTGTGACTTGTTGAGCTAAATTGTTTGGCTCTCAGTTCTCAGATCTTCTTAATTCTGATTCAGTTTTTCGGGGGAGAGAAGGTTTTATTCACTAAAACCCCCTCGGTGGTCACCCTCAGTGCAAATGGTCAGTTCGAAGACTCATTAAGTACAAGGAATCCTATGCATTGTATTTATAAGTTATTATGATGAAAAAGGAGGCTTCGATTTACGACCCCTTCAAAACATATGCAACGATAAAAATAAAGACCCAATAAAAATGCGTCGCTAATGCTCATAATTGCCAAGTTTACGGCGCGAGCATCATTACTTGCTACTTTATGAGGTCGTTCGTAGATCGCATTAAAGTCTATGAGGCTAAGTTTACGTTATGGATTATGATATCAAAGCTTAGACTAGCTCTCTGCATTCACTTAGTAGATTGTTAGGAAAGTCCTAATTTATACGTTCTTATCAAAGCTCTTACAATACCAACCTCATTGTTCCAGTGGTTATAATTTTAACAGTAATGTTAAAGGTTAACATGAATTTTTGATTACGAGGTCCTGAGTTAAACTCCGGGGTATGGAATATAACTGAGTGTTTACTTATTTCAAATAAAATATCATTTTGAAAAGTTGACAGTATTACCTAGTACACCTTTGAATCCTAGTCATTACCATTAACGTTTGATAGTGATCGTTTTAAAACCAAAGATTACTTCCCTAAGCCCCCCAGTCGTAGGTATAACCTCCATATTCCCTGTCTTATACGGGAGGGAGGGAGGCATACCTTAGATACAAGTTAGCTTAAAATAATATCGGTGGAAAAATGTGTAGTATTTTAGAACATTTAAATCTTTTGAAAAAAAACATAATTCATCTTCTGAAGTCGAGTAAAAATAAAGAGCAAACAAAGTTCTCGTACTTAATTTACAAATTGTGCAGAAACAAATAATAGTTTTCAAAGTAAATTTTAAAACATTTTTCGACTTTGAAGTAAGTGCAAACGTATTACTCATAATCCAACGTGCAGAGAACCACAAAAACGTTTTCTGTTCATAAAAAAACTCACTCCGAAAAACACCGCCTTTTAATATTAAAACAGCTCAGAACTATGAACTCTTTGCAAATAAACTATTCATCTTTCAAGTTGAGTACGTACGAACTTGGCCGTTTATTCATTTAATTTATGGATGTAAAATGTAAAACATCTGAAGAGAAATGAACTTGGCTTTTTAGCGTTCCGTCTACGGGATTCGAAACAAATAATGGTGCTCTTGAAAGATCATTCGTCCGTTTATCCGTCCGTCACAACTAATTTTCTACCTTTATTTTAGTATCTAAATAGGCTGATTTAGTTGAAATTTGATACTCATAATACAGTTCCTGTTACCTTTGAAGGACAAAATGGAAAATTAAAATAGCTTTTAAATTGTAAAACGAAAAGATTTATGAGAATCTTAATGTTTTTCTTTTGTAATTGATTTTAATAAAACAAGTGTTCAAGTATTTATAAAAAACATAGGAATCTTTACTATCACCCATGCCTCTTCCTTTTATTTCTGATAATATTTAAATGTTGAAAAAATATAGTAAAAATTTGATTTCTTCTTATATACAACAAAAATATCTATAAAAAGTTCATGATCTTATGGTGCTCACAAAACATGATATATAGCATTATACGGAACCCTCATCACACGAGTTTAACTCGCACTTGGCCCGTTTTCTTATATTCCGTTTCGCTACACACAAGCCAATTCTGTACAAAAACTACTAAAAGAGAACTAAATGAATAGCTTTATGTCTAGGATAATTTATATATTTTGGCTTGTTACCAGCTATAATAATTAAAGATACTAGTTATTTAGTTTTTTGGGTTCAAAATTTACTGCTACAGAAGATCCTAATAACCGTCCAATTAAAATGATATACTGCTAGTGGCTTCGGATCACGAGATGCTGCATTCCAGTTCATCATGTCGATTCAGTAACGAAACTCGATTGTGCGAGTCTCGATTTCATCTCTATATGTCTCTTTCTATAGTTTTGTGTTAGACAGAGAGAGATAGAGACGACATTGAGACTCACGCTGTCGAACTTTTTCATTGTATTGATATGCAGGGTCAGAATTTGTAGTATTGAGCATTTTCTTCCAAGAAAGCAAGCCAAATATCAGAAATCACTTCATATCTTTGAAAATTCCGTTAAATCATATTATCTATCGCAGTATTATATTCGCAGACAGAGATACATTTGTCAACATCATTGCTATAAGCCGTTGATCCCTGTCATTCCATTAACATATTTTAAAAGTGATCCTTAAAAAAATTCTTGTCGCATTGGAGCAGTTTAGTAGGTCTAAGTTATATTTAATCTCCATCAAACTATGGAACCTTGGTCGTATAGTAGGCCGTTAATAGGCTGAAAGTAATGATAGTGTCAACCCTAAACATCCGTTCAATGGTACATAGTGGAACCAACATCAGAAATTTCGATGCGCTTAGTGGCAAATAAAGGGCTTAGCAGTTTATTTGTGGAGAATACAAAAGCTTGTTTGGCCAACATTATACAGGTCGTTAGGGCTAATGGAAGGGTGAGAATGTGTTGATACTGGGTTGGCAATTTTATCAAGTGATTGTATAGTTTTTGGTGTCTTAATAAGGTTTTACGAGGTGAATGCGATTAACAGTTAACCTACTTATTATAATTAAAGAGTGGGTTGGTATTTTACATTTATTTGCACATAAAATATATGTGTATTGTTTAATAATAATGTCTCAAAAGTAGATTAATTTAGGTTACGACTTCGTGGCCGACTGCAGACGACAGTAGCAGGCGACGCGTCGTAGCGACACCACTAGTTTCTATAATATGTATTTGAATGGAAAGTACGTGTCGCTAGCCAAGAAAGGTTTTCCACACAAATACATTTTTAATACCTCAAATCGTCTCTTGTTCCAATCTCACCTGGTAGTAAGTGATGATGCAATCTAAGATGGATGCTAACATCTAAGATGGAAGTGGGCTAACTGGTTAGGAGTAGGATGAAATCCATGACCATTACGGTTCTACAGAATAACGTACCGGAATGCGAAATAGATCTTTGTCTGCAAACTGGTAACTAGCCACGGCCGAGGCCTTCCACCAGCCAGACCTAAGCCAATTTAGAAAATCTTAACAGGCCTAGCTAAGAATCGAACCCAGGGCCTCCGCCTTATAAATTCACTGCGCTTACCAATACGACATCGAGGCCGTCAAAATACAAAACCGGTAGTGACGCTGCCTCCTATAATATGGTACGGAACCTTTATGCGTGAGTCCGATTTGCATTAAGCTGGTTTTTTACACAGCGAACAATGTATGGCCACTGTAGCTCTAAAATAAATGACTTAACGAATAAACTAATTGTGTTCCACTCTGACCGCTTAAAGCACTGTACTAAATAACCAACAGCAAAGTTCTCCTGAATTTTCGGAGCACAAACTAAATTCATTAAAACCTTGGACAGTTAATATTATGATGCATATATTACTCGCAAGCTCGGGGTCATATTTTGCAATTACCCCCGTTCCAGCAAGATGCTGTGAAACTTGGCCTCTTTGTATTAACCTAAACGGAAACTAAACTGCCTCTTAGGTCCAGTGGTTAACTTGTGTAGTAACGATGATTAAGGTTTAAAATATAAAGCTGTTCTTTTTGCAAGAAATTTTCGAGTAATAATTATATCCGAATATGGGTGTTACGAGTATATCCCATGCATCGAAGAGCATATTAAAACGTGAATCCCGGCTATTATTATTAACATCTGATTGTAATCGTTACAGTAATAAAAATATTATTACCCTTAAGACGCCAACATCCAAGGAGACAGCGTGGTGAGTATCCCCGGTCCTAAGAGGAGGGAGGCATGTTATTGGTCATTAAAATTGGTTGATGATGAAGATGATGACGAGCTTTCGTTGTCGGTAGTCAATCTTTGGTGTACAACAGAAAGCTCCTGGATTTAATTCAATGTTCGCGTGCGTTATTTTTTTTTATAAAATACCGCCTATTTAGTAAGTTGAATTTTGACAATTACATTGATCTTTTGATATGATTGAATTTTATCAAGATTTGCAAAAGTTGAATAATTTTAAGTGAATATTTAATTATCTATACTAATATTATAAGGAGGTAAAGTTTGTAAGTCTGTAAATAAAGTTCTGTCGGGGCTAATCTTCGGAACTACTAATCCGATTTAAAACATTCTTTCACCAGTAGAACGCTTCTTTATTGGTGAGTGTCATAGGATATATTTTATATTTGTATTGTAGGTATATATTAACCGAGTTATCACAGTTTTTGTCGCGCAAGTCGAATCGCAAAAATCTGTTAAATCGGCTTTATGCGCGTACGTTGCCTTAACTATTGAGAATAATTGAAAGCAATGTATGGGGACTTTATGTATCTTAAAAAGTTCTACAAAAAAGTCCGCGACAGTATATATCTTTTATATTTTAACAGATATATAACTTTTTGTGTTTTAAAAAATCATTTAATTCATATGCTTACGTTTATGTCATCATTTATACAACTAAAATTAAATCCTTATCAAAACAAATTATTTAGCAATCACAAGGATATTATAGAGATAAGATTTACCCTTTAAAGTATGTTAATTAGTTATATATTTTCGGACATGTTACAAAATTTCTAAAAAACGCGAAAATGCCGCTATGGCGTCTAAATTTAGTTTTCCTCCTTCGTGTTATATTACACGTACTGAATAGAGGTCAGCATTTTGGTACTGATATGCTTTCATGGTCAAAACGTTAATACGGTGATGGATTAAGAATTCGATCTTTGTTCACGAAAGAGTTTGTTCGTTTGTTTAAACAGGCTAATCTCTAGATCTGCGTGTCGGATTGTTAAATTATTTTTGTTTATTCTGAAGGCTAGACTTAAGAGTGAAATATACCATTTAATAACAATTTATACCCATCAGCTTGCCATAAATATATACTGTTTATGTTAATGTACTGAAATGTCGTACAATGTTTAACAAAAATGTAGATCTTTAGTATACGCGACGGGACGGAGGATATTGCTTCACAGGAAACTGTAAAAAAATTAAATTGAGAGGTGGAGCGGAGAATGAGCATACTTTCTATGAAAGTCTGTCTTTAAAATAAGAAGGGTACCTAAGAGGTCTTCACGCGGACGAAGTCGCGGGCGACTGCTAGTTTTTTATATAATTATTTATGGAGACTTTATCACGAAGTGATGATGTCGCTCCGTGATGATGTTTACATATATATAATTACAATCGAAATATAGACTAAACTACGTATAAGATAATAAAAGGTAAAAAACAATTAAAACTACAGTACATTGAATTATACAGTGCATAGCATCCTTGCCTGCTCCGACACGGGAAAGGCCAAGATGCTGTTGCACTGTCCAACATCTACACCTTGCTGCAGTAGGTACGGCTCGAGGATTAACTGCCTTTCGTTCACATTCTTTTGAAACATGTTGAATATAATATTTAATATTATGTAAGAAGTACGTAGATGCAACGTATAACAGACGGTCAGAAAGCAATTACTATGTCGCTTGCAGACGTTACGATATGCGATGCCTGAAGTTTATAAAAATAAAGTTGCGAATAAGTATAAGAGACGTTTTATTGTCAACTATTTATAAATACTAATGTTAATATTCCATATGACAATAATCTCGTATTAGCGAAAGGAAAAGTATCAAAATACTTGGACCTTGCTCACGAGATTACCGCCATGTGGAACGTTGTCTACTGTCATAGTTCCGACAGTCGTTTCATTCAATGGTTATTTGCTAAAAAGTTTCGACTAACATCTTAAGAAGCTTACGCATGGCTTAAATAATTCCTTTTAGAGCTATGTTTCTCTCTAGAATAACTCAATTTCTCTATAATATATTATTTTATTTGTTTAGAACAGAAAACAGTTAATTTTATGATACACTATACAACAAATAATAATATTAAAGAAGGTTAAATGGCTTTCCAATTTATATAACGCAATAACATTTCATTGTTATATTCTGACTATGTAACGTCGAATAGGGATTCAGCAAGGCAAACATATGGGTAGATAGCCACTCTTAATACCATTATACCTACAATTGATATGGGCGAATCCAATTAACAGTCAACACCTTCGTGAAACTCAATACTCGATAGTTCTGAATACCCTCTGAATACCCTCTGAATACTCGGGTATTGGTTACACACTTGTTTGTGTTCAGGGTCAAACACAAACGTTGGTTAATTGTGTGGGTGGACTCTTGACCTATATTTGGATGTTCACACGCGTATGTTCTTTCTTATATATAGTGTAAGAGTTATTCGATTATTGAATATAATGCCTTGATTACTGCCTCG
The DNA here is from genome assembly GCA_034621355.1 of Mycalesis mineus. NCBI lineage: Eukaryota > Metazoa > Arthropoda > Insecta > Lepidoptera > Nymphalidae > Mycalesis > Mycalesis mineus. The sequence continues at coordinate 1,682,063 of CM067903.1, forward strand.
TCTACTATTTTGACGGCCGAGTGGCGCAGTGGGTAGAGATTCTGCTTCTGCGTCCTAGGCTGTGGGTTCGATTCCCACATCTGGACAAATGTTTGTGTGATAAGCATGGATGCTTTCCAGTGTCTGGGTATTTCTCTATATATTATAAGTATTTATGTATAATATACATAAAAATATTCATCAGTTATCGTAGCACCATAGTGGCGTGCACAGTGTTTTAGCTAGGGTAGGCACTATAGGTACTGACTATTCGAAATGGAAAATTCCTTACAAAATACTAGCTCGTTATATGTCCTAGGGTAGGCAGTGGGTTTATGCATTCATAAAGTGCACGCCAGTGGTGCTGGGCTAGTATTTATACCCATTTTTACAACTACAAGGTAGTTAATCGAATAGTTAACCTATTCGGTTTCCGAAATTCGCCACCGTGCACCTCGGAGAACTTGTCAAACCGATGGTCTTTGACCTTGAACGGGAAAAACAGGCTATCAAATTCCTTCTACGTCCATATCCATTATTATTGCACCAAACCTATATTTAAAACTAGTGACCCGCCCCAGCTTCGTACGGGTGCAATGCTGGTACAGTATACTAAAGAACACTGTGCCGTGCGCCACCCCCAAACGCTCGCTATGTCCCTGCATTTTGAATTTTATATATCTTGGAAAATATTTACTTAAATTACATACTGTAAAGGGCAATAGTAATCTATATTGAATGCACAAAGTATTTAAGATACTCAATTGGATAAGGATTAATATAGTATTGCTTAAAATCACTTCGTAAAAAAGCCATTACTTTTGATTGAAAGTAAAAGATAAAAAATGGTTATTTTGGGTTATCCCTAAGAGATAGACATAATTATACCATCGCAGACTTTTTGTTGACCTTTTTAAGTTGTGTAATACTGTAGAACATTATTTTGATACCTAGGGTTTAGCCAGCGTTTGCAATGTAAGCGCAAAAATGCGGTAATTTACGACATCACATTAGAAACCTCTAAAATTATCAGCTTTTCTCTACTATATTGTGCATGTATTATACACATAAACCTTTCTGTTGAACCATTCTATCTGATAAAAAAAACCGCATGAAAATCGATTGCGTAGTTTTAAAGATTAAAGCATACATCCGGACAAACATAAAAAAGCGACTTTGTTTTATAATATGTAATGAAGTAGCGAAAAGAATCCACATTGGCTTTAAAAAAGTGCGGTTTTGAGTTCACTAAGTGCTAAATAGTAGTAGTAAATAGTAATTAGAGCACTCGCCGGGAGCGCTTTGACTGCATTTCACACTAAATGTAGTGCGGAGTTTAGTGAAAACGTTTTTAGTTTCAACCATTTGCAATTGTTAAACCAACTCGCAGAAAGATGAGATTGTTAAATACACCGCGTATGCAAACAATATTGTAACATTGTGATATCTAAATTTATTTATAATAAATGCGCATAATACAAGGCAAGATCCAAGTACGCCGAAGACCTGGCCGAAGACGAACCTGCTGGCTTAAAAATTTACGCGAATGGTATGGGTTGAGTACAAAATCATTGTTCCGGGCTGCTGCATCCAAAATTAGACATAATGGTCACTAACCTCCGTGGCAGGAGATGGCACATGGAGAAGAAGAAATTTATTTATAGTAGTGTCTTGTCTAGTCTAGTCTTGTACAGAGAGTGAATGAAAGAAGATTACCGAAAGAGATTTATATGTCGAATGTCAATGGAAATATAGAAAGAGGAGAACCGAGGCGAATGTGTCTGCACAAAATGAGGACTTTAAAATAATGGCCTGGTCAAAAGTATCCTAAACCGATAAACTTGTGTGAAAGAATGAATGACAGTTAAGATTAAGTTAATTAAACTAAGGAAGTATGCAAGGACTGTAGCAAGTGGAAGGATGTTGTCTCTGCCTACCTCTATTGGAATGAGGCGTGATGATATGTACAAAACCTTACAGCCGTGAAAATACGTCAGTACGTCATTTTTTTTATGTATGACCACGCATAACTTTTTACAGTGTTGTCCGATTTTGAGAATTATTTTTTTATCAAAAAAGAGAACACCTCAAAAAGTAAAAAATAACTGTGTCATTGTCATCATGTTAGAATCTGATGATGATATCCTGGAAAAATTGAAGGAACTCTTCAAATTGTATAGGCACATTTGCAGCAATTTCGGTTTTTGTATAAGTATCGGTGGCCTTTTGGCTACAAGTGCCGTATAATATACTATGACAATATAGTACGAGTACGTTACGTTACGTAAAAATAACTGTGTAATTTATATGTGTCTAAATAATTTAAAGAGTTCCTTAAATTTTCCCAAGATGTCATCATCAGATCCTAACATGATGACAATGTAACCAACTTAGAGGTGTGCCCTTTCTAATAAAAAAATAATTATCAAAATCGGACCACACTGTAAAAAGTTATACGTGGTCATACATAAAAAAAAATATATACGTGTTGAATTGAGAACCTCCTCCGTTTTTTTTCGTCGGTTAATAAAGTAATTTATAACAAAGTGTATCCAAATTCGGTCCAACATGTCTCTATGTCAATGATTTTTGTATAAAATATAAAAATATAAAGCAGTTCTCGAATTTCGAGCAATAAACGCATATTCGACGGAGCCTGAAATTGAGGGAGTCCGAATGTTTCGTGGAAGCAATTATTTTTTAATTGCTCCGAGATTTATGCCGTGTCTGCAGTGTTTTTACATCGCAAATAAGTAATTTATATTTTAATTTAAGTGGGTAATTAATTTTTATTAACCGATTTCAAGAAAGGAAGTTTGAACAGAATTTATAGTACATATTTGTATCTTGATTTTCTTTTAGAATACAAATCCAATTTTTATATATGCAACATTTGCAGAAATGCTACTACATAATACACTCTACCTATAAATAAATAAATAAATAAATATTATAGGAAAATACCACACATTGCTATATAGCCCCAAAGTAAGCTTAGGTAGCTTGTGTTATGGGTACTATGATAACTGATGAATATTTTTATATATATTGTACATAAATACTTGATAATATATAAACACCCAGATAAACAAGTGGTTAATTTATTACTACTTTTTCTTCCAAGAAATCTTCAGCCTGAAGTCAGGAAGTGGAAGTTGTTACACTTCACTGCTTTGGAGAACCCGTCTACGTCATTACTGGTCATTATAATTAATAAGTGATAGTGATCGTTACAAGAGAACTGGATAAAACGTAGCCTTTGTATCAATCCAGGGTGTCCATAGAAAATTTATTTAAAATATCTCCATCCATGTAGTCGTGAAGAGGTAACTACAACAACAACAACACTGTAAACACACTCGCAAACATTCGCCTTTATAATAGTAGTATGATAATTTATCCTGTAACATGATATTTTGCTGATTGACTGATTGTATAATATTTCGTCCGTCAAATATAAAAAAGGCCATCGTTATTTAAAAAAAATTTCATTTCAAATTAGCAAGAGGCAGTATAGCAAATAGAAACAATTCAAAAACAATCCAAGAAACAATAACATTAAACGCGCCTTGCAAAGTCCAACTTAAGTGGAAGTCCACTCGAAATTGGGTGCACTGTAGAGTTAAGTAACTTTAACATTTACTGGCACTGCAACGTTTAACTTGAGGCCTCGGTAAAAGCTTTAAGTTACGGCGAAGTTCTAGCTTGCTCGGACATACGAGTATATCACAGACATAAATTATTAACTATTCAAATTCCTTCAACATTGAAGCAGGAATTTAAACATATATAAGGTGGTATTTACCTTATATATGTTTACTGACTGACTATTTGAATTACCACGAAGCCTTTTTGTTTGTTTATCTATATCACTAATATTTTAAAGAGATAAAGCTTGTAAGTTTGTAAATAAAGATCTGTCGGGGCTAATCTTCGGAACTACTGATCCGATTTAAAAAGTTCTTTTACCAGTAGAATGCTACGTTATGGGTGAGTGTCACAGGCTATATTTTATATTTGTATTGTATATATTAACCGAGTTATCACAGTTTTTGTCAGACCGCAAAAATTTGTTTAATCGGCTTTAAGAATTTTTAACGCAGACGAAGTTGCGGGCGACTGCTAGTTAAAATATATAATGATTATTATTAATTTATTAGTGTCCTGAAACAAGACCAAACTTACTTTCTCATAAGAGAGAGATATCATGGTGCTTACACCCACCATGTTTCCCAAATGTGAGCTTAGGTGAATAATGTTTTGAATATAATATATTGACAATGACCGAGACCAACGGCTTATCGTGTTTAAAATTACCACCTTCCTATTTATGGTTTTACCGTGTTGAGAATTTTTACTGAAAATTACTTACAATAAAAAGGAAAGCATTCTTGGTTTTCTATAAACTTGTATAAAAAACATCTCAATTTAATTTTTGTTCTTTTATCTTTTCACTGAGTGGATATAAAAAATGCCGCATAAGAAATTGCACTTCAAACATAATGACGCCAGCACTTGGAATAAAGAGATATTGAATTTTAAACTAGTTTGGGTACTATTTGAATATTCAACAGATATTTTGTTAAAACTAACAATGTTTGTTATTTAAGGAAACGAACGCCAAGCGGTTTGTAATCAACCGTCAAAGCGACTTGGCAAGTCTTACAAACGTAAGTCCGTTCGATTGAGGCAACTCTAGTGATAGTTTAAATTGCTAAAAAACAAAGTAAGAGGCGTTTGTAAACTAATAATTATTCAACTTGAAGATTTAAAGGTAAAGTAACATATTTAATAGAAAATGCCTACTAAATTGACGGCCGAGTGGCGCAGTGGGTAATACATATATAAAATATTCATCAGTTATCATAGTACCCATAAAAGCTACCTAAGCTTACTTTGGGGTTATATAGCGATGTGTGTAATTGTCCTATAATATTTATTTATTTATATAAATATGTAAAAAGTAGGTTAACTTAAATGTTAAGCTAGTTATATATTTGTTATTCTTTAACACCGTAATTACTAATATAAAAACAACTTAAATGATATTATTAACTATTGAGAATTCAATTGACGTTTCATTAAAACCCAAAGAACGTTGTTAAAAAAATGAACTAAAATCAATCGTCAATGCGACTTGGCAAGGCAAGGTTGAGAGAATTCTACTAGAGTCAGTAATTTACTGCGGCATTCACTTATTAAAATTTAACTCGGTAAATAGACGACGGAAGAGACAAAACCACCAGATGTTTAGAAAGTAATAATTATTGAACTTGGTCGTCTTCAGATTGAAGTTATTCCATCTTGTATCTTAATAATATTATTAAATTAATGTAACAATTTAACGTAAATGTTAATTTTATAAGCTAATCTTCAGTCTACTATGTATTGGAAAAGCGAACTTTACAGAAACTTTCGCTGTTGTATGTTTTATGATCGTTAATACTTTACACTATACCTACTGGACCAATTGGACTGCGAAGTAACGTATCCCAGATAGTACATACACATTAAGTACGGGTATCAGCAAGTACAAGAATAAATAAAATGTACACACTATTTGAGAAACCAAATGAGAACACAAAAACATTCAAATTATATTACTTATGAAAATGAAAGCCAAGCGGTACAAACTCAACCGTCAAAGCGACTTGGCAAGTCCCACTTAACGTAAGTCCGTCTAATTCAGACAACTGTAGACCCACTAACTGCGACATTCATTTGTGATAGTTTAATTATATGCATGGATGACGGAAGTTTGCAAACTATTAATAATTCACCTTCAGTGTCGTAACTTTGAAGGTGGCATTACATATTTAACATAAATGTTTACCACCAGAACAAATCAGGTGAATAAGTAAGTTAACTATTGAGTCAGAAGTGACATTAAATATTTTAGATAATTGCTTACTATTATAAATGCAATGTGGACATTTGAAAACTATTTGAAATATAACGGACATTTCGAAGAAGCAAACAAAGACTGTCGTTTACGAAAATGAACGCCAAGTTGTCCAAAACAAACCGTCAAAGAGACTTGACAAGTCTCACTTAGCGCAAGTTCGTCCGATTCAGACAACTGTAGAGCCGTTTACTGTGGCATTCACTTGTGATAGCTTAACTCGGTGAATGGACGGCGGAAGGGGCAACATCACCGGACGTTTGCTTACTATTAATTATTCAACTTGGACACCTCTGGATTGTAGGAGGAATAAGTTGTTTAACGTAGGAAAATGTTTATTACCACCGTCACAAATACGTTAAGTGAGTTATATGAATAGACCGCTAAGTTGCCTGAGTTTAAGTGTAAACCTAAAAAAGTTTTTCTTTTTGTTTAAAATGTTTGTTTTGACGGCGTTCAAAGACATACCGCCAAGCGATTTAGCGTTCATGTACGATGTCTTGTAGAAACCGAAAGGGGTGTGGATTTTCATCCTACTCCTAACAAGTTAGCCCGCTTCCATCTTAGATTGCATCATCACTTAACATCAGGTGTGATAGTAGTTAAGCGCCAAATTGTAATCGTTAAAAAATATATTATTAATGTAAGTCAAATTTGTTTATTGGAAGTATTCTGTGTAGTTTAATTGGGAGAAAAATATTTAAACAGTTAAGTCTGTTAAATATTATTTTGACTAATAAATGAGCAATTTTTATATCATTAATTTCTAAATTAATTATTAAACTAATAAATTATAAGTTACGCTTAAATTAAACCCATGGAATTTTTTTGTTAAGTTTTAATCTATCGATGGACGTTGGAAGAAGGGACACTATGGAAACTATTTTTTGCAAACTATTCATAATTAAGATAGCCGCCTCTAGATTGTATATGAAAAAGTTAACGTAAAATAATATTAATTCATTTTAAGTATGCCCTTGTTTGTCTCCTGTCACCTGGTGGTGAATGATGGGGTAATAGAAGGTAAAAGCGGGTTAACTTTTTTGTCCAACTGTTAAATCCACACTCCTTTCAGTTTCAGCACAATATTAGCCCTAAAACGTTTGGTTGTACGTCTTTGCCAGTAGGGTGGTTACTAGCCAGGGCCACCAGCTATATTCTTATATAAATGCTATAATGATAATTATAATAGATTGTCACGTTGATCCAGTAATTAGTGGCTTCGGATTTAGTTCTAGGAATGGACTGGTCGCTACAAAAAACCTTATCAATAATTAGAAATAGACGTGTGGCACTCGGAGACTGCCGCGGTAAAGCTATTGCATAGCATTTTTTATCAATTTATGTTTACCTACCGACGTTATCCGGACCGTGGCCTAGCGGTAAGGCGCTCTAAGTGAAAAAATTGCGGAACCGACTGGATTTCTGGTAATCCGGGCACTTAGAGCGCCTTACCGCTAGGCCACGTTCCCCGATGACGTCGTTGCCGAAATTGTGCATTTGATATTATGTTTTTGATATTCAGGGGGTGATAGGATTTTTAGTTACGGAATTTCTGGATTCGGTCTTTACGCTCAAGGCCCGCGATAGAAGAAGCTACGCAATTGTTTAAAAATTCGGTGCCTTCATAGATTTTAAGTTTTGTTGAATTTATACTAGCATTATGGGTCACGCCCTGCAATAAACGAATTATATATATTTTTTATATCAGTAGAGAAATGAGAATTCCAGACAATGTATAGGACTTGAACCTACTAATAAAAATATATTGGACAACAATGTATTATACATCATTTTATTGCATTTTTATTACTATTTATTATAAATTACATTTAAAAGTTCTAGATAGTCCGACTATCTACAAGTATTCGATTCGAGCCTAACGTCCGTTTCCGTAAACAACCACACAGTACAGCAGTCATACCAGCATGACAATCGCAAAGCTTCATTAAATACATTTTAAATAGGCTCAACGACTCTGGATACTAGCCTTTTAGAGCACACTTTTGATGAAAATACAATAAAAACCATTTAAAAGGCTAAAACCCACAATAATGAAGATTTAAAAATGCGTAAAGAGTGTAAATGAAAAGGAAATAGTTTAATTACTTTTTTTAACATAATTTTAGTCCGATGTCCAACAGTAAAAATGGCTTATTGTAAAACATTTATATAATAATAGGATATTTTTAGTATATTTACAATTTGTGTTCTTTCTGGGCTGGCATTCTCCTTTCATATCTACTTAACTAAATTACTGATTACAGGGTTGTGTTTTGGGGCTTGTGTTTAGGTGTTAAGCTATTCATATTCAAATGTTATGCTATGTATAGCAAATAACCGTAAATTTCTCAAATGTCCAACTGTCAGGCGATGCAAATTATACATCTTCACTGATATAAAGGTGCACCTAGGCACAAGCAGAGCGGGAAGCGTTTTAGCGATAAGAGGACTCTAATAATCTAATTTATTAATTTTCATCCAACCTTAACGTAAAAAATCTCAAGTAACCTGTTTATGAGTAGTGGGTACAAAAATAGTTCAAAGAACAAAGCTCGAACCTATAATCATTTAAATTTTCAAAAGGAGCTCTTAATCGTAAAGCTATTGAAAAGAATTACGCTCTTTTAAGTATAAAAGTTTTTCGCGGATTACAATACCATATCGCGCACATGCTATTTTCAGTCGGATATATATTGAGTTCTACCGCAGTCCCATACAACTATCGTGATGGTGTGACAACTTGTACCCTATGGGTTCACCAGAGGACTAACCATCAAAGTTTTAATACCAAAGTCTAGGAGTGAGAAGCGTCGCTGTTGCCGAAATCGGCCTTGAGGCATCATATATTGAGTCTAACAAATGTACATACATCTTATACAGCGTGATTCTAGTGTCAACTTCCAGTCTCAACTGCCAGGTGTCCCGATTTTAGAAGGCATGTCCCGATTTTTAATGTCTGCTCTGAATATAATATATCGACACACCCGTCTGATTAGGATATTGAATGATCATAATCAAAGAGAAACTTCTGGTATGGTAAGTCACATATAATACGAGTACCAATAAAACCAATTAAAATATATACAAAATTAGCTCTTTTATGTACTTATAAAAGAGTTATAACTCTAATTAAGATAATACTCGATACTTTATATTTATACACTATGGTTACAATCGGATATATTGGGTCTAACAAATGCCCCGCTACATCTTATACAGCGTGATTCTAGTCTCAACTTCGGTCCGTCTGCAGGAAGCGAAGTACATGACAGATCGCGCGCTGCTACTGCAGTTCAGCTCTAATTAATAGCCTTTGCCTTACATCGCCGACACTGAGAGTCGGGACTAGTGCTGCCAGGTGTCCCGATTTATAACTTATATAAAAACATGCTGTATTCAACCATGCATAATTATATTGTATATAAAATCAGAGCTAACTTTTTATTCAATAGAACGCTAAATGTAACAGGGATATCAAATAATTATGTTATTTACTATGCTAAAAGCGCATTCATATTTTGAAAGGTAAAATAATAATCCAATGAATTTTGAATGGTAATAATTTAAATGGTTAAAAATATTATCATGCGATAAAATTAAATATTCTGGTGCCTTTTATCGTTAATTTGACTTATTTTTCACTTACATCGCTATCTCGTAAATATTTTAGGCGTTTGCTGCACTTTGCATAACAAAGATTCTCGAATATGGACCTATGTACGAGATAATACTAAGTGAATCTTATCTTTTTAGGTTCTTCGTCTCGTTTTCCAATAAAATATAACCATAACATTATTCTAGTTATGTTTTTCATTCACTACATGTTAGCCTTGATTGCAAGCACACCTTATTGACACATTTTTTTTTAGACATAAGTTCTGTGTAGTTAGACTAATATATTTATTGACATTGTAATTATGATATCTTAATTTAAAATTTATTATGCATGTTGTGAAGACCTGTTGTAAGCTGAACATTAACTAAAGCTCGATATATATATTCAATCGACTAGAAATAATGTATCAGCAGGACGTGGTTTTCCTTAATAAATAAATAAATAAATAAATAAATAAATAAATAAATAAGTGATGATGCTGATGATGATCTAAAATAGAAGCGGACTAAAATCTACACCTGTTCGGTTTCTACACGATATTTTACCGGAACGTTAAATCGCTTGGCGCTACGACTTCGCCAGCAGGGTAGTAGCAAATGAAGGTTAAAAAAGGTATAAGTTAAAAGAATGGAACAATTCAAATTTATATCGTGTGCAAAACAAATACTAGCTTCAAAGACTCCACACCAACCGGACCTTGAATCATTTAAGAAAATCTTAGACAGCCGCCGTGATGGGTTCCTTCAGGAATAGAGCGAACCTAGGACCTCAATCTTGTCCCTACATTTATAAGTTAATCGCACATACTGCTGCGTCAAAGAGGCCATCATATCTTATCGAATCCCAACATTTAAATAGATTCCTTTTAGTTATCGCGTATTTAAAATATTTTGTAATAAGTTTCATCGCAAAATTCGACGCACTGGCCCATCACTAGCTGTAAGTGCTGTAACGCGTTGCCTGACGACCGTCCTGCTAAATGGTGACGTGATTTGGAATACTTCCAATAACATGAACGTTTCCAAAAACTTGATACTTGAAGCCTCACTAGCTGACTTTTAACCGACGTAAAAAGAGGCGTTTTAGATAGACATGTCTTCGCCAGGTATTTCTGTGTGTCTGTACTGTATGCAGTAGCGTGGACAGCTCATGATGCAATATTTTTTGATTGAAAGCTGACTTGATTGAGATGGTTCTTAAGTAGGTATAATTGATAAAGAAGTGTTCAAACACTTCTTTATAAATTATATATAATCATCAGCATTAGTTAACTGCCTCGTTGGTCTAGTTGTTAGTCTATACGGCTTTGACTACGATGACCTGGGTCCAGGTTGGGTCACCGGAATAATTCTGATAGTTTCATTCTTCTATGAAATTTTCAATACATTCTAAGCCGAGAGTCAGAAGGAAGTGTCTCGGAAGGCGCATTAAGTCGTTGATCTCGGTCACTTTCATCAACATCTGATGGTGATCGTTAATATATGAAACATTATCACCGTAAGCCCGCTAAATCGGGGCAGCGTGGTGGGTCTTCGCTTTATATCCCCTTTTTTACGAGGAGAAGGAGTGGGCCGTTTTAAGCGGATAATGATGAATCATCAGCTCATTGCTCTATTTTTCATAGTGTTAGGAGTGGATACGACAATAGTCCAGTGGGCGGGTTGAATTATTCAAAAACTTACAGCAAATAACAAAAGAGACACAATAAGAAGGTATTAGTTACATGATGATTGAGGCTCAACACATAATTATGTACTCGAACACTGCATTATTAACCTAATTTGCTTGGGAACATCACAGGGCGGTACACTCTCTCTCTCTCTATTAAACTCTATTTCCCTTCCTATAAGGAGATAGGTCCAATCTTGTAGTGTGTTGTTAAATTATGTTGATGCAATGATGATTACGAACAACAAAGCCAATACTCATCTGCATTTATATTTCATTCAATAACCCTAACAATTAATCATTGCCAAATCGAACATTAGTTAGATGTATAATTCAAACGCGTGCATTTAACTGAATTAGTGGCGGTAATGTTTACAATGTGTCCGTTGAATCACCCTGTGTAAACGTCATTACGCATCTAAATTTGTTACTATAAACAAACTGATATAAGGACGCGTGCATATGTAATGAAACATAAACTAAGGACTCTCAGCAGTCACACTTTCAACATGAAACATCATCATAAGTAACAGCCAACTTTTAAGGGGCCACTACAGTTTAAGGGGCCACTACAGCCAGGTGTGAAGCTCCTAGGTAGAAGGGATGTGTAGCTCAAACCCACTTTCAGCATGAAACATCATCATAAGTAACAGCCAACTTTTAAGGGGCCACTACAGTTTAAGGGGCCACTACAGCCAGGTGTGAAGCTCCTAGGCAGAAGGGATGTGTAGCTTAAACCCACTTTCAACATGAAACATCATCATAAGTAACAGTCAATTTTTAAGGAGCCACTACAGCCAGGTGTGAAGCTCCTAGGCAGAAGGGATGTGTAGCTTAAACCCACTTTCAACATGAAACATCATCATAAGTAACAGCCAACTTTTAAGGAGCCACTACAGCCAGGTGTGAAGCTCTTAGGTAGAAGGGATGTGTAGCTTAAACCCACTTTCAACATGAAACATCATCATAAGTAGCAGCCAACTTTTAAGGAGCCACTACAGCCAGGTGTGAAGATATTAGGCAGTAGGGATGTGTAGCTTAAACCCACTTTCAACATGAAACATCATCATAAGTAACAGTCAATTTTTAAGGAGCCACTACAGCCAGGTGTGAAGCTCCTAGGCAGAAAGGATGTGTGTGTGTGCTTAAACCCACTTTCAACATGAAACATCATCATAAGTAACAGCCAACTTTTAAGGAGCCACTACAGCCAGGTGTGAAGCTCCTAGGTAGAAAGGATGTGTGTGTGTGCTTAAACCCACTTTCAACATGAAACATCATCATAAGTAACAGCCAACTTTTAAGGAGCCACTACAGCCAGGTGTGAAGCTCTTAGGCAGAAGGGATGTGTAGCTTAAACCCACTTTCAACATGAAACATCATCATAAGTAACAGTTAATTTTTAAGGAGCCACTACAGCCAGGTGTGAAGCTCCTAGGCAGAAAGGATGTGTGTGTGTGCTTAAACCCACTTTCAACATGAAAAGTCATCATAAGTAACAGCCAACTTTTAAGGAGCCACTACAGCCAGGTGTGAAGCTCCTAGGCAGAAGGGATGTGTAGCTTAAACCCACTTTCAACATGAAACATCATCATAAGTAACAGCCAACTTTTAAGGAGCCACTACAGCTAAGTGTGAAGCTCCTAGGTATAAGGGATGTGTAGCTTAAACCTACTACGTTGATAAAGATGGTTGTGACGCTTACGATTAATGATGGTTGGCTGGATTAAGATGATAAAGTTTGACTTTGTAACAAACACTAACAGAAAATGTTATTTGGGGCTTGGTAGTAGGTAATATATTACCAATCCCTTGGCCAACCTTGACCAAGCCATGACGGTAATAAGGAAAGCTGCTAAGGCCAACGGCTCTACGGTAACTTAATTTCGTTTTAGCGTCTGTTAGTACCTAGGAATAGAATAGTTTAGCATGAATTAGTGTAGGTTTTTTAATTTTATATTATTAAATATATCTACACTAATATTATAAAGAGGAAAACTTTGTTTGTTTGTTTGGTTGTAATGAATAGGCTCAAAAACTACTGGACCGTTTTTAAAAATTCTTTCACCATTCGAAAGCTACATTATCCACGAGTAACATAGGCTAAATTTTATTTTGGAAAAAAATAGGGTTCCGTAAAATATTTGGGTTTTTCGGACACAAGGTGTAAAAAATCACCAGAACCAGACCAAACCAGAGAAACCAGAAAAGTTACTTATTTTGCGTACGCTGCCTAAACTATAAAAGATAGAACCATAAAATGTTCTAATTAATTAGAAATCTTATAAATATCTACAAAAAAGTCCACGACACACTATACCTATCTATGTCGAGTGAGGCACAACAACCATATTTTTATTTAAAAATTTTAATTTTCTTTTGGACTACATTTAAACTCATTTATTTTACTCATGCTATTAATCCTTATCAAAATACATTATTTCATCACTAAGTACAGTTTATGTAGATAATATTTGGTATTTGAAAGATTAAAATTGGACGTTTGGTTTTGAAGTTATGGCGAAATTAAAATATTACTATTTCTGCGTTGCGAAGTGAGCGTCACCAAGGCGGGGGCGCGCGTGCGGGAGGGGACTTTAGATCTTATGTTATATATACGATGATGAATTAAGAATTCGATCTTTGTTCAAATATCTATTTAGTACACGGAAGAGTTTGTTCGTTTGTTTAAACGGGCTAATCTCTATCTGCGTGTCGGATTGTAAAATTATTTTTGTTTATTCTGAAGGCTAGACTCAAGAGTGAAATATACTATTTAATATCAATTTATACCCATCAGCTCGCCATAAATATATATTGTTAATGTTAATGTACTGAAATGTCATACAATGTTTAACAAAAATGTAGACCTTTAGTACACGGGACGGGACGGAGGATATTGCTTCACGGGAAACTATAAAAAAATTAAATTGAGATGGGGAGCGGGGAATGAGCACACTTTATATGTGACTTTCACACATTTTGTATGAAAGTCTTTAAAATTAGAAGGGTACCTAAGAGGTTTTCACGCGGACGAAGTCGCGGGCGACTGCTAGTTAGAGTATAAGATTGTTACAAAATAAATAGTTACAGTATGTATAGCAATCATAAATAAATATTAAAAAACCCCTTGGTGCTAATTTTTAATATATTTTTATAGTATTTCCACAATTAATGAATAAAATTTAAAAAACACTACATTTAATATACTCTGAATTTTGTGACGGGCTATCTATCGATCGATAAACTACGCCAATATTGCGATATGCTGTATTATTGTGTTATTTTAAAATTAATAAAAATTGTAGGTCTATATGTCGATTCATGAAAAAAAAACTTCGTACAAATATCTTGCTTAAATTTCGTCGATCTTCAGTTCGACTGTCAGTCCAATATGGCAAAATGTTATAAGAGAATACCGATTTCTCTACATCCGCTTTGCAACTGTTGTAAATCGGCTTCAAACCTGACGTTTTTTACAAGAAATGACATACTGTTTGTCACTTGTCGTCCAGAAACAACTGCCATGCTTAATTTTAGTGCACTGCATGTGGGACTTAAACAAAACAATTACAAATAATCTTAACAATGTTACGCCTACATTTAGTAGAGGACAATTCAAATAAGCTACTGATGATAGAAAAAAGTATGATTAAGCTGCGTAAAACCACGTTATAGTCAGTGTTTGACTTTACAACTAGTGTGAACGGGCCTTTACAGGGTCACTGACCGACATCTTTCTCGCTTCGGCGCCGAGAGATTTATAGTAGCAACTGATGGATTGTTTAATAAGATTCCTTCAACCAATCTTGCACTTGCTTTTAGTTTAATAAATATAAAGGTTTTGTTATTATAGATATAGGTACGTTTCACTACAATTATGACTGATTGAAATATCATCATCTCATCAGCCGATAGACGTTCATTTCAAGACAAAAGCCTTTTGCAGGGACGGTCACATACAAATAAATAGTCCTGACTCGATTAAATTCAACGACTCTCTGCGACTTCCAATGCAATACGAGTAAGATATTTATAATACCTATACAGATGAACGTACGAATAAGCTAATAGGCTGAACAATTAAATGAAATACCTTTAACCTGTATTTGTAACCGACGAAATAATAATAGTTGACGGAACAAGTAGACGTCTCTTCTAATGTTAAGAAGAAAAATATATAATAGTGACCTTTATCGTCCTTCTTTTTGCATTGAAGATAAGCAAAATTAAGGAGTTAAGAATCCTTGCCAATTACTCAAAGTCAGGGATTGTTCATCTAAAATGCCATCATAGAGCTGAATAGTCGTAAATTTTTCCTATTTGTTACCTATCTGTTATCAACAAAACTTTACAGATAGAAAAATACAAGTTCATCTAAAACTCAGTGAAACAAGCAGAAACCGATTGTGCCGGATACAAAAGTTGGCGTTAACTATTTGTGAGAGTTTTCACACACTCTTCCGCAGCAAGTGTTACTCATATTAAAAATGTGATTTATTCATGAGCTTTAGAATACTTCGTGAAAAGTTTGTATTGCTATTAATTTCGTGCGGTGATAAAGTTAATAAAAAGTTGTTTATTTCATAATTCAGCTTGTAATTTAAGTTCATAATTGTGTCCCGTTAAACCTATATTGTCTAATTATCATTTTATTTAGTGCCTTCCGTTGAGAAAGTGCCTTTTAATTGCATATTGTAAGATGAAAATTGAAGGGATTTTCCCTTCAATTTTCATCTTCACTTTGCTTGATTAAAGTGACAAAAGACATAATATAATAAACGCAAATTAGCGATGATGAATCCATATTAATAATTTCGTCAAGGGATATGGTAGACATAAATGAATAACAAAACATAAAAAAATATTGATTTCAAGTCGAAAACATATATCCGTTAAATTCGGATTAAGGAGGATTTCGTTCAATTCTAATAGCACTGTCGAACAAACCGTAGTTGCTATCCAAACAAACTGCAGTCGCCATCTTAGATACGCCTTGCCAATCAACACATCAAGCATCATGTGTCAAACGAAACGTCTTGCCGGAAACATTGAATGAATCCAATGTTGTCAGAAGCAGACATAGAGAAAGCAATAGGTAAGAAAAATTGTATGAAAGTCTGTCATAGAAAAATAGAAGAGAAATTGTTTTTTCGTCGACGAAGTCACGGGCGAATGCTAGTTAAGAAATAAAGCATAGTACCTATTTAAACGGGTAAGTAGATACTATCGTAATATTTATTAATAGGGTATTATCATGATTAATCAATTTATTGCAATTTTGTACAAGAATTTGTTTTAATCGCGTATTAAAAATTTTACGTATAAGTGTGAATCCTCCCATTTGATATACGACGAATCGACTGCTGAAGTAAGCTGAAAAGTTGCGAGATCCACTAGAGTGCGGTTATAAGATATGTCAGTTGTTACTTTTGACAGACCGCCTGACTGTATACAGCGTCTGTACAGCAAATAAATCTAGCCAAGGCGCATGCAGTTGAGGAGATAAGCTCAACTGACAAAACAATATCTGTGGGCATTTATCATGTTAGTCTGAGTGCACAATTTTGTTAGCACTGAATGAGATTTTGTATGTATTTTTTGTATTTTATGTTGTACTAGTTTTGGTCAGCAACTTCGTTGACGTGGAGTTAGTTATTACGGCAGCCTAATTTTTCTAATCTGCTTAGTTTTTTTATATATTAAAAATAATTAACGTAAGGGTATTTTTTTACAAACTTATAATGTCATATTTATTAATATCTTCTAACTTTAAAAATTACGATACTATCATACAACATTTCATTCCCTCTTTTAACGCCTTACAACTGTTTTCGCAATTAAAAGGAGCCTGTATCATTTTTCAGGCTCTAGAGTCTAGACTATCTGTGTACCAAATTTCGTGTAAATTGGTTCAGTACTTACTTTCGCATATACAATATTAGTTGGGATGTTGGGATTTTATAACTTCATACTTACCATCAACTATAATAGCGACTCAACTGTAGATCTAAACTGAATTGAAGTGCCTGGTGTGAGCTTTCACCAAAACAAATCGAAAACTTCACATTCGCGTAAAGGCAAATTTTATATGGAAACTCAAATGGGTGAGTTGCGTTAAACAGCGCCCACTGGTCGGTTTTGGTCTACAGTTGATCGCTATTATAGTTGAGAAATACTCAAATGTTAGGTGAGTGTCAGTGTCATATACAACATTATGCTGGACAAAGGTCTATTGTAAGGACTTTCAAAAACCTATGTCTTGATACTCGAGTGGTAAAATTTTACACTAGCCACACTGGTCGGTTTTGGTCACATACAGTTGAATTGCCATTTCAGCACCTTGGCAACATCCATCGACTCTTTAAATTCTCTTGTTTGCCAACTTCCGTAGCGCAGTGGTATGTGCAGTGGATTTATAGACGGAGGTCCTGGTTTCGATTTCTGGGCGGGGTAGTTAGTTTTTTTATCCTGGTAGCTGGTGTTATTATGTTAAGTGCTAGTCATCTACCATCGCTATTGTCGGATGGACACTTCGATAAAATTATCTACTACCGTGATAATACGTGGTCGCAAATTCGCAATTACCTTCCAAGTTCCACGAATCACGTTGATTTTTATTCGTGTAAAGAAATCTTTTCCTCGATAGCGAGACGAAAATAATCTTTCCATTCCTATTACATTTTATTGAACAACATCCATTGTAATGGCGGCAAGGCCCACTGGGCTTGCGGAAGTCTAAAACAATAATAACGTGGAACCAGGACTCGTCGCTGGCGTGACGCCAACCGCACTGCCGTATCGGCGCCGCTTGATTTAATTCCGGAAATTCCGTAAGTGCTTTTGAAGAATCCGTAATTTAATTAAAAAGGTTACGGCAATTAACGTTGCATGGGAGGGGAGGTTGGAGCTTAGATCCGTGTTTTCAATGCGATGCAAATGCAATGGGTCGACGACTGATTAAATATTATCGGACGAGCTTTCATGTAAGGTAATTTTTTTTTATTGACTACAAGTTGGCCCTTGACTGCAAGTGTAATTGCACACTTGATGGTATGTGACGGTGCAATCTCAAATAGAATCGGGCTAATTTGTTGACGACCTCCGTGGCGCAGCGGTATGCGCGGTGGATTTATAAGACGGAGGTCCTGGTTTCGATTCCCGGCGGGGCAGATTGAGATTTTTCTTAATTTGTCTTGGTCTGGCTGGTGGAAGGCTTTCGCCGTGGCTAGTTACCACCCTACCGACAAAGACGTATCGCCAAGCGATTTAGCGTTCCGGTACGATGTCGTGTAGAAACCGACAGGGGTGTGGATCTTCGACTCCCAACAAGTTAGCCCGCTTCCATCTTAGACTGCATCATCACTTAACACCAGGTGTGATAGCAGTAGCCCCTCCGGGAATCTAACCCTGGACCTCCGTTTTATAAATCCACCGCGCATACCACTGCGCCACGGAGATCGTCAAAAATAATGATGATGATGATGAATATGTGGTCTTTAAATGGACGAGTATCATTACTATCCTTATGTTTCATAAGCAAGAATGTAGTATTTTCACGAATATTTAATTTGTTTTCCGTCAATCGTCAATTAAAAATTGCTCAAGTATGTTTATAAATAAATATATTTAGTTAGCTTACAGTAGCTTACTGTAAGTTGCTCCGACATTGCAATATAAAGGACTCTCTACAAAGCCTCTTCAAGTTCCGATCAACGCACTCCACAGCGGGTCGTTGATCACGTTTCGCCGCATTAAGATTTCTTTTATTCACAAAGAAAAGTTTAATGCTAGGGGAAAAGATTTTATCGCTATATTTTCTTTTACTGAAACACTGGAGTGTAACAACAGCAACTTTTTAACTCTGAGCTTAAATTTTTACTAAAAAAAGAGATAATTTATGATATCATTATATCGAGCCAGTACTTGAACCTAGGATCGAGTGATTCGAAGACATTCGAAGGCTAACCATAGAACCAACGAGGCACGTAATTTACGTTAGGGGGCAGCTAGGGGCTCGGAAAGAAATGCAACGATACGTAATAATTATTTAATTAATAATTAATTACAATATAATTAAACTACATGACTAAAGATCAACGATTGATCTTCTACATACTAAAGATCCCGATTGATCTCCTACATACTAAAGATCCCGATTGATCTCCTACATACTAAAGATCACGATTGATCTTCTACATCCTAACTAAGCCTAAGGTGACTACCGATCGGCGATCGATCAAGAAGTGATTCTCGTAGGCTCCTAACTTTAGAGGTAGCAGCGGTTCACGTGAGACTTGCGTGTAGATCTTGCTGTGTCAGCGCCTCGTGCGACTGGTACAGTATGCAGGTTTTTAGGCCATCGCTTAAACAGCAGCGTCCTTGACTTTGCTGCACGTAACACGTAAGTTCCAGAAATTTGCCAGTTTAAATAAACAAACAAGCTCTTCTGTTTAATGATCTTCAGTCTAATATGGTAGAGGTATTATTAAAAATATAACAGCTGAAACTCATGTCACGATTGTCGGAGTATGTCCGACTAGTTTCGAATCCATACGGGGTCCTTAGTCATGATTACTTGTTCCGGTAACGCGGCGAGAAGCAAACTCAAGTTGAGTTTCAGCAGTTATATTTTAAACTAGCTTTTGCCCGCGACTTCGTCCGCGTGGAATTAGTTATTACGGTAGCCTAATTTTTCTGAGCTTTAAATATCATATTTATTAATGTCTGATCAACTGCCTAAGAAATAGGTCTTAAGCTTTCAAAATGACGATACTTTCATACAACATTTCATCCCCCCTTTAACCCCTTACAACCCTTTTTTCCCAATTAAAAGTAGCCTATGTCCTTTTCAGGCTCTAGAGTTACTGTGTACCAAATTTCATTTAAATCGGTTCAGTAGTTGTAGAGTGAAAGCAAGACAGACAGACAGACAGAGTTACTTTCGCATTTATAACATTAGTTAGGATGATATGGATAACACTCGCGATAGTTTAGAAGAGATGCGTTTCTTCAAAGCACATTCCATCTCATCCTATCTCTTAACAAAATTTTTATACCTGAACGCTAAATCTTCAGCAGCTCAAATCGCTTAGAGTTATCGACTACATTTAATTACCTTTCGCTGAAGCCTAGCAGACCTGACTGACCTGACGTAGACAATTTGAAAATATAAGATCTTGAATTGACCCGAGCTGGGAATCCAACCCAGGTCCTGTCTGTTGCCAGCCAATGCATTATCAACTGTGCTAGGGAGGTCGTGGTTCGTGTGCCAGCTATAAAAAGTAACCGAACATGTGAGCCTGTTAATACATTATAGGGAAATGCTATTATCGGATAAAATAGCGTCGACTTTGCAATATGAAGTACGCTTGGCGGTGAAGGCCCCTCCAACTTTCATCCGTGTAAGCGCTTTACATCGCACGTCATTGGTCACGTTGCGCTGCTCTCCAGCGCTTAATATGCTTAAGGGATTTATTTTATTAATGGAATCAGCTGGGCATGTAACTACCTACCTACTGGAAAGGGTTACGAATGACAATTATATAGCATCTTATCATCATCATTACTACTATAGGACGGATGCAGTGGATTTATAAGACAGAGGACCTGGGTTCGATTCTCGTTGGGGCAGATTAAGATTTTTCTTAATTGGTTTTGGTCTGGCTGGTGGGAGGCTTTCGCCGTAGTTAGTTACCACCCTACCGGCAAAGACATACCGCCAAGCGATTTAGCGTTCCGGTAGGATGTCGTGTAGAAACCGAAAGGAGCGTAGGTTTCTTCTACTCCGAATAAATTAGCCCGCTTCCATATTCGATTGCATCATCACTTAACATCATGTGTGATAGCAGTCAAGGGTCAACTTGTAATCAATAAAAAATATCTGCTAGTGATCGTTAAAAATTATACAGCACCTTCCAAAATTTATTATGTTTTCTATACACCAAACACTATCAGAGGTTGATGATAATGATTGACACTAACAACATTTTTTTCTTTTTTTCCGTAGAAAGGTAGGTACTCTACCTCCCCTACTTCCTTGGTCAGCACAGCACCGCCTGGCATTACTTCGTGCTGACCTTCCTGATTTAAATTTTCCGGCGCTTTCTTGTCCTCTTTTTCTCTTTCCTCTTTCCGAACCATGCCAAACAGCTCGGAGCATGTGAGTATATCTGTACCAGTCTTCTTCACTTTTTAACATGTAAGTAACTAGGTTCCCTGCATTCAACTCCCCCGTTCCCTGGACCGCTGTTCTGATATCTGCACTACCGGGGCATTCAAACAAAGCATGCCTCGGAGTGTCTTCCTCTCCGCAAAAGTAACAATTTTCTTGAGGTGCCTTTCCTATAGCGAAGAGGTAGGTGTTAAACACTCCGTGTCCAGAAAGCGCTTGTGTTATCCAACGGTCCACCTTTCCGTGTTTCCGTTTAAACCACGGTGTTAGGTCAGGGATCAGTTCGCGGGTCCAGCCCTTTCCTGCTCGCGACCATTCACTCTCCCATTCTGTGAGGATGCTCTCACGTACTTCAAAGGGGCTCCATTCTTTGTCTTGAAAGCCTATTGCCCGCCCTTTGACGAGCTTTGCTATTGGCACAAGTCCTGCTATTACAAGTACTGTGTCTGTGGAGACTGTTGTGACGATCATAATCGTACATACTAACATATATAATAACACTAAAAAATAATTAAAATATATATAAATATATATATACATGTAAAATATATAAAAGTGTTTTATTAAAGAATAGTAAAACGATAAACAACAGTGTTTTATATAAAACACGTAATTAGAAGTATTTTCTAATTGAACACAAAATCGTGAAGCGCTCCTCATTCTATACATATTGTATGTCAAATACGCCCCGACGGCTGCCGGAGACGAAAAGTGACTCAGTGTTTGAGCGATGCGCGATGTGCGATGAGCGATGCGCGATGCGCGGGGCGCCGCTCCGTCTGTTTCTATGTGCTCCGCGTCTGTGTCGTCCTCTGTATTTTCATCGAGCGATGTATATAATACATAGAGGTCGGTTATAAAAAGTGTGCGAAGGCATATATGGAAAGAGATTTATAAGCAATAATCCATCAAGTAAGGTTATGCACCCTTACTAAGAAATATAGAATTTAATAAAATAAATTATTGAATTATGTGATAGCAAGACACATAATAATATAAATATATTAACATCTTCATATAAATATGCCTTGACAGCTTGGGCATTTACACAATAAAATACGACTGTTGTATTTATATCTATGTTAAAGCTTTTTGAACGCATAACACCTCGTAACGAGGTATACTCATCTGATTGGTTGAGGAGTGAGATACTAGCCACTTACATTTGGTTCAGCTCTGAATCTGCATCTGACGAGATGTTTGAAACGGATGCCTGAGCTCTATGTTGACTTACTGAGTGCCTTATTCTCATTTTACTTCTCACAATTAGAATCCAATATAAAGAGGAACACACCTCTATAAAATGTGTTGTTTTCGAACGCCTGACACCTCGGTATCGAGGTATGAAATTAAAGAGGAACACACCTCTATAACTTGTGCCGTATACATTTCTCTCACAAAGAAATGATTTGGGGGGGGGGGGGGGGGGGGTTTCTCTAATAAGAGATTCGATTATTAGATTCTTTCCACAGAATCGTGCCGGTTCTTTGAACGGTTCGTTGAGCTGTGCGATGTGGTCGGCGCAGAATGTTCTGGCAACTAGCGAAGTTCATAGAGACATTAACGGAGGCTGCATTCACGAAGTGTGGCTATCATATTATAATTATTAAGTTAGACGTTTTGCGGTAACCCTCACTCGGCCCGGGCATCATGGAACTAGCATTTCTGGTAGCGGGGCACCGTCATATTGCGGGTTGGAGCATATGACCATCTTTCAATAGAAAGATGCCATTGAACAGAATTGACCATCTTTCAATAGAAAGATGCCATTGAACAGAATTGACCATCTTTCAATAGAAAGATGCCATTGAACAGAATTGACCATCTTTCAATAGAAAGATGCCATTGAACAGAATTTGACCATCTTTCAATAGAAAGATGCCATCGATCTAAAGTTTGTCTGAGGACTTACTCGGATTGCTCCGCGTGCGTATCTGTGTCACCACAATGTGGAGCAATAGTATGTACATCTTTCAATAGAAAGATGCCATTGAACAAAAGTTTGTCTGAGGACTTACTCGGATCGCTCTGTGTGCGTATCTGTAATACCATTCTAATATTGAACAGAATTGACCATCTTTCAATAGAAAGATGCCATCGATCTAAAGTTTGTCTGAGGACTTACTCGGATTGCTCCGCGTACGTATCTGTGTCACCACAATGTGGAGCAATAGTCTGTCCATCTTTCAATAGAAAGATGCCAACGATCAAAGGTTTGTCTGAGGACTTACTCGGATCGTTCTGTGTGCGTATCAGTGATACCACTCTGATATTGATTGGAATTTTAAGTTCTTAAGAGATTTTAATTCTAATCACATTTTTGGAACTATATAATACACGAAGAGGTCCCATAAATGGGAATCACTTCGTGTATTGAAAAATATAAACCAATTAATTTATAAAACATGAAAGGGGCCCGCAGTCAGCGACCAAGATCTTGGTCGCTGACTGCGGACAGGCGGGTAACACTGCCAAATTCTCGACCCCGAGCTAAGAATTAACTGCAAAATCCTTGAAAAAAAAACTCAGCGGTACTTCATAACCCAAGTCAAAAGATTTGAACCAAGTAACGTGATCTAAGCCATATAGGCTGATCTCTGGATCAACGAGGCAGTCTGTATGTCTGTGTATCGTGTCTGTGTGTAATACAAGCATAGACCTAAAGGTAGGTTAAAAATAATACCAGATTACAGTAATCTCCACTTGGTCTCAATATGCAGTGTATACCTACTGACCTATGACCATAAGTAGTCAGTGGCTCAAGTCTCAAGACGTTTCAATAATACGGTATCGAGTTACACTGACAGTGTGGACTAATTGGATACCGTAAACGATCAATTCTAGCTATAATAGCATTAGGGATATACCAATACTGAAACAATGCTCCTGTGGTTTTAATTCATTATCACTGTTGGTTTATTATAATGGCTGATACAGTCAGGTGTCCTTCTTTATAGTTCAGGGGATTTGGAGCTTAAAGCCTATTTAAGTGACTTAATATATGGCCAGCATATTCACTAAACTTAGTGTTAATAATCACCGCAAAATCCGTATTCCGTTAAGCCGTAAATAAAATTTACTAAGTAGTTTACTTAGTAATTTTATTAAAAAAGAAAATGACATCTTAACAATGTCAAAATAGTGAACTCGAAATCACGTGACTTAAGAATTATTAACAATAGACTAACTAATAGAATTATTAACAAACAACAGCGTTTTCCTCTTACAATAGTAACTGAAATTATAATAAGATATAATAAATAATTTGAGACAAAATGTCCTTATTAATTTAGTACGCCAAATATGTATGTACTTTTCAATGTATTGAAGGAAAGATATCAGAAATTGAGTTATTTTCATATAATTTTAATAATAGTATTTTGTATCTATGACGGACGAGTGGCGCAGTGGGTAGTGACCCTGCTTCTGCGTCCTAGGCTGTGGGTTCGATTCCTACATCTGGACAAATGTTTGTGTGATGAGCATGGATGTTTTCCAGTGTCTGGGTGTTTATCTATATATTATAAGTATTTATGTATAATATATATAAAAATATTCATCAGTTATCATAGTACCCATAACACAAGCTACCTAAGCTTACTTTGGGGCTATATAGCGATGTGTGTAATTGTCCTATAATATTTATTTATTTATCTATACAAATATTATAGAACGTGCTAATCTCAGGAACTACTTGTTCTAAATGAAAAATTATTTTTGTGATGAATAGTCCATTTATTGCAAATAAAGCTGTATGCTATGTAAAGCTATAAGCTGCAACCAAAAAGGAGCAAAGAATCAGTGGAAATTGTGAAAAAAACGGGATAATTATTCATCTTTGAGTGCTAATTTTTTATTTATTTTAATTTTATTGCACGCGGACAAAGTCGCCATCATTCGCTAGTCAGTATATATAACCAGATTCACGTAGAGTGTAGGCTAATTAGTATTCTGATATTACCACGGGGACGGAAACTGCACGGGTGAAACCGCAGGGCACAGTTAGTTTATTATCCGACTTTGAGGCATCTCTGTTTAACGCAGTTTAAGATTAATCGCATGTTATTCCAAACAAAAACCGTGCACTCAAAACTGGCTTACACTCCAAACTCATTTAACTAACTTTAGTTATTAACTCTTGAAGCTAATGTGATCCAAGCTAAACTAATTTTGGTTTTTTTAGTTACGTAAATTTAATGAAGCTCATGGCATAATCTCTGTTAAAAAGTTACCTAAACTTTTAGTGCAGCTTGTGAATTTCATTAAAGAAGCGGACCGGTGCATAAAAGTGCAAGTAAGACTTAAGAATTTATATTTTAACAAATTTTTAATACCAGAGGCTTGAATTTTTGCAAATTTTAACTCTTGAATTGAAACTAACGTTTGTTATAATTTATTTTGCTGTATTCCGCAAAAAACCGAAAAATTTCAAAATGATTTTGCAATTAAAAACTGTAGAGTCAAAATCTGCGAAGTGAATTATTAGCCACTTGTCTCCAATCACACCTGATGGTAAGTGTTCATTATCACTTATATCTTATCGATTTAGCGTTCCGGCACGACGTCGTGTAGAAACCGAAAGGGGTGTGGATTTCATCCTACTCCTAACAAGTTAGCCTGCTTCCATCTTAGACTGCATCATCACTTAACATCAGGTGTGATAGCAGTTAAGGGCCAACTTGTAGTCGATAAAAAAAAATACATAAATACTTATAATATAAACACCCAGACACTGGAAACATCCATGCTCATCACACAAACATTTTCCAGATGTGGGAATCGAACCCACAGCCTAGGACGCAGAAGCAGGGTCACCCACTGTGCCATTTCGAGTTGTCCTATTTATATATATACTTAGCTTTTTATAGATTTATCCCGGTTTAGTAAAATCTATTAACTGTAGGGTAATGCAGCCGTTACTCGACCCTGTGAAACTAATATCACGCTTTATACATTACGCTGACGTGCCCGGGTCAGGTCTTCTAATTACACTGTCGCCCTCCAGGCGCGAGAAACCGACGAGACTGACGCTTCTATTTAGGGATTATATTAGATGTTTAGCCTTTACCCAAGACTTCGGCCTTTCTGCTTGAATTTTAATTAATTCTATATTTAATTAATTTTGTGGACTATTGGAGAATTTTGACTAACGAAAATTAAAATAGCCTAAGCTACTCCTTAGTTATGGCCTATTTGTCTGTGACAGACTATTTAAGCAGCATCTTTTGGGTTACGCCTAGATTGATGGCTATGAAGGCCAATTCGAGAACGACACAACTTGGCGCAGTGCTCACAATAAAGAAAAGAGCTGGGAGAGCTATAACCTTCCCTTCTCCTTTGTCTCCTGTCTGCCAGCAACTTCAATCACTCCCTGTCATGACACTCCATGCCTGGTCTTACAAGGCATGGAGTGTCAACGTTCCAATATGGAGCTAGTTAGAACGAAGTTAGTTTGTCTTTTATTCGTCGTCAACCCTTTTTGAGCTCTAGCTACTGAAAGGCTTATAGTTTCACGTATGATTTCTAGTACTCTATCGTGGCAGCGTGATTAAAGACCCCTGTCCAGGAGCACCTTACATCCTACAAATAAGTGCCTTGCAGTGCCCACTGCCTCATCACAGCTATAGCAAGATTTTTCCGAGGCTTTTCCCCATCTTACTAAGTTACTCTGATCTGGGAGAGTCAGTTATATTTCAAATTCACATATGTATAAATAATTAAAATTAATATTGTAAAAAATGATTATTTACGAGTAAAAAGAGCAACGGTTGAGTTTCTTGTCGGCTCTTCTCAGCAAAATCTGACTTCCTTTGATAGTAAGTGCTACAAATAGTAAATTGTAAACTAAGCGAATTTGAGTTTTATATTGTTTCATATACTTTATTAAAATTAATTAGCTGTAATTTTTCTGACGAAACAAACTTACTTTCATATCTGCAAACTTAATGCTATCAAAGTAACTAATCTTAACAAAGTGGAATTAAAATGAAGCGGTATAAAAATCTAACCAAAATAAAAGCCTCTGTGCGAGCCTCAACAATTACCCAAAGAACAATAGGTCGCGCCTTCAGCAGGAATTTAAATCCTTTTTACAATTAACCGTCGCAATTAACAATCGCATTTTGAGTCCATAATGGGTTTATGGTTCTGATTTATTGTAATGGAGGTAAATGCTGTATAACAGGCCGTTTTACCCTTCTTTCACTTTGGAAATCTAGATCGCAATAAATTAAAATTGTAAGGAAGCGCTGATATTAGCATATTAACTATGTTTATAAAGTTGATTACTTTTTTCTTACGTTCCTTACATACAAGAATAACACATAGGCCATATTTTATCCTGAAGTTTCTACGGAAATGAAAACTACATATATATATATATATATATATATATATATATATATATGTAGCTATATATGTAGTAATATTTGAACATTTGAGTGATGGTTTTTGTACACTTGTTTGTACACTTATTGTAACAATGCTGCGATGCAACCACATCTTTCCACAGAACATTCTCTAACCACCAATCGAGACCGCTGGACAAAGTGAATTTCTTTGCGCACTTATTTGAACAAAGTTTCAAAGTCCCGTACCAGATACTGTCTTTATTTAAGAGTTATGTTTAATGCTATATATGGCGTGTTTCTAACTATAGTGTTTTTACACCCTTGAAAAATTTCGCAAGTGCCTAAAGTGCTTAAGATAATAATGTGGAACTAGTGATTCAAAAAATCATCACTAGTACCATTATGGAACTGTTAATGGTACTAGTGGCAACGAACCATAAAATAAATCAACACTAGTTCCATTGTCTTCGTATTTCTTTTAAAATGGAACTAGTGATAACAAAAATTATCACTAGTTCCATGATGGAACTTTTAATGGAACTAGTGGCAACGAACCGTAATGGATGCTATATGCATCGTTCTGCAAAGTCGCAAATAACGCAGAACGCAGAACTCAGAACCTTGTCTATCTATGCTGGCTCATATGATTTCCTTTTAGCGTCGTAAAGGTTTGCGTACTATTTCTATCGTTCGCCATCATCATAGTTCTACAAAGTAGCAAAGAACGCAGAACTTAGAAAGTTGAAACTTTAATTCTACGTGGGCCGTTATACCTTCTATTCCAGACCTAATATATACATCCTAAGTGTGCTAGGGAGGTCATCATTCACCGGCTACGTAACGTTAGCCGAAGCAAGTTTCAAAAGTTCCGAACACCGTAGCAGTAGCAGGTACTGTATTGGTTTTCAGCAATTTATATTACTACATAATACTGTTGAGAATGGGAATAGAACTATTTGTATTAGTTTCTTGGCAGCAGGTAACAGTGCAGTGTAAGTACTTGGTGTGTAATTGTACCGTAAGTCGGTACAATTTAGACATACCTGTATAAGCGAAATACCATTTAACGACTTAATAAATCATCTCGATATCTCTAAGACTATACACTCGATTGAATTGAATTCTAGCATAATTACGAACTAGGACCAGATTTCTTGATATAATATGACAACGCTGGGAACGGCTAGTGAGGTAAAGTTTAAAAAAAATTACCAAAAAATAGAACCGACTCAAAACTCACTAAAAAGTAAAAAAAATAACTGTGTCCTTTAGTTGCTTTAATTTATTTAAGCATATCCATGAAGTCGGTGCCAGCCAGTTTAAGGAACAGTTTACGTAGTAAAGCAGTTTGTGAGTTCTAGGTAATGTTCTTAAAGTAGAAGCCTTCGCTGGCTGGCTTGGCTATTTTTTGTTAAAAAATTTTATTTCTTACTTTTTAGTGATTTATCGCCACGTAACGTATTCGTACTATAACGTCATAGTATATTATACGGCATTTGTAGCCAAAAAACTACCGATGCTTACACTAAAACCGAAATCGCTGCAAGTGTACCTATAAAATTTGAAGAGTTCTTTCAATTTTCCCAGGATATCATCATCAGATCCTAACATGATGACAATGGAACCATCTTGGAAGTATGCCCTTTCTAATAAAAAAAGAATTATCAAAATCGGCCAATTCTGTAAAAAGTTATGCGTGGTCATGCATTAAAAAAAATATAATATATACGTGTCGAATTTAGAACCTCCTCCGTTTTTTTCGTCGGTTAAAAATACACACGAGTAAACTATCTAGAAAATAGCACGTTTTATATATTAACTCTTTACTTGTATTTCACAATACCAGTGGCGTGCACAACGTTATTAACTAGGGTAGGCATTATATGTACTGTCTACACGAAATAGAAAATTCAATACTGGTTTGCAATGTATCTGTAGAGGTAGGCAGTGCATTTTTACATTTATGAAGTGCACACCACTGTATGATACGACTCTATATTAGAAAACAAATAGGATGCAAAATGGCTGTGTAAAAGGAAAAATTCCAGAAAAGTTTGAATTACTTAATTTACAACAATTTGGTCTTTGGTCAGATTAATATCTGATAGTGATCGTTGTAGACTCATACCCACACCAATCCCTCGTAACATTTATACTTATTACACAAACAATTTTCAGATGCGGGAATAGAACCCACGGCCTTAGAAGTAGAAAGCAGAGTCACTTCCTACTGCGCCACTCGGCGATTAATTGTAATGTAGGTACAATAATTATGTACCTACACTGTCGCAAAATAGGCCACACGACTCTCACGTTGTGATTTATAGTAAGGAAGTAAAAGCTGTAACTGTTCGTTTCCCCTTGCTCTTACGAAGAACATATATTAAACTAACTCGCAGTCATATAAGTTTCCTTCGATTAAGAGCCTAATAACTTTTTTTGTGGTTGTGCATATCTTTGATCGTTATTCTATTTACTTATATTATTATGTGAAATTCGAATAGGTAAGCATTGTTAAAATATAAACGGCTGGAACTCACGTCTCTGTTGTCGGTGTTGCCCGACTCGTTTCAAACCTATACATCATATCTGAACGCAAGTGTGTGAAGCAAGCAACAGTGACGTTTTAATCCTTTATATTTTAATAATATGCATATTTGACGGCCGTGTGGCCTAGTGGGTAGTGACCCTGCTTCTGCGTCCTAGGCTGTGGGTTTGATTCCCACATCTGGAAAAATGTTTGTGTGGTGAGCATGGATGTTTTCCAGTGTCTGGGTGTTTATCTATATATTATAAGTATTTATGTATAGTATATATAAAAATATTCATCAGTTATCAGAGCACCCATAACACAAGCTACTTACGAGTATGCTTACTTTGGGGCTATATAGCGATGTGTGTGTCCTATAATATTTATTTATTTATTATTTATGGAAATTACTCGCGAAAGTTTAACTGCTAATATAACGTTTCCATTTCAGAACCTCTGCTGAAAATGTGTCATGTTATAAGTTTACCGTGTGTTTGTGGCATTTCAGTTCCAAAACATATCTTAAACTACTAGACCAAATGGGCAGCCACGACTTTTACGTTGTGGTAAAAAATAAAAGACTCAGAATTATTCCACAATCAGACACAAGACTTGAACTTAGGTTCTCATGATCTAAAGCCACACAGGCCAACGACTTGACCAACAAGGCAATCACAATATGTATACTGTCGCAAAATAGGCCACACGACTCTCACGTTGTGATTTATAGTAAGGAGGGTAAAAGCCTTAACTGTTCGTTTCCCCTTTGTCTTACGAAGAACGTGCCATCAAGTTACTCACAGTTGTATAAGTTTGCGTCGATTAGGAGCATAATTACAAAACTTTGATGCTATCAATACGAATGGTTATGATTGTTAACCGATTTTCAAAATAGAGGTAGGAGAGAGGAAGAAAATTTTTTTAAAATCCTCGGAAAACAAGTTATACTTTTAATAATGAGAGACGAATATCTTAGCATTCCATGGATTCACCGTGCGGGTGCCGGGTCCATCGCGTGGCTGAGAGAAAAACTCCGAACAGAGCCCGAGACTTGTGACTCGGGTGTAGGTTTAAGGGTACCCTTTGTGACGCGCGTCAACACTCACCCCCCTATTCGAAGGACCCTACTAGTGCAGCTTTGGACACTCGTTCCAATTTGGAGCTTACTGCGCTTCTAGTAAGGCCAAGGTCTTTTAGCAGGTTGTAGAGAGACTTCGCTGGTATACCCCTCGCACCCACTTCTACCGCGTATAAACTAACCACATAGCCATTTTTGGTTAGTTCATTAGTAAGGTCATAGTATTTATTCACTTTGAATACATGGTCTTTAGGGATGTTTGTTTCCCACGGCACTGTAAGCTCGACAAGTACTATACGTTTAATTTGTTTGGAAAAAAGTATGATGGCTAGATTCGTAATAGCTAATGTCTTCCGGGATTTTATAGTGCTTTTCATACGTGTCCATTTAATATAGTCCAATCAGGAGCAGAGCCCAGAACTTGAATTAAGGCTTGCTGGTGGAATTTGTACTTGAGCCTGCTTTAACGAAGTTAGATTGCTTTTATTCGCCTGTATATGTAATTTATTAAGTACAGATGTAGATAGATAGATAGATGATGTAGATGACTAATGATTATTATTATGATGGTTGGCCGGCCGAGTGGCGAAGTGGGTAGTGACCCTGCTTCTGTGTCCTAGGCTGTGGGTTCGATTCCCACGTCTGAAAAATGTTTGTGTGATAAGCATGAATGTTTTCCAGTGTCTGGGTGTTTATCAATATATTATAAGTATTTATGTATAATATATATAAAAATATTCATCACTTATCATGGTACCCATAACACAAGCTACCTAAGCTTACTTTGGGGCTATATAGCGATGTTTGTGATTGTCCTATAATATTTATTATTTGTTTTAATTATTTATCTTAATAATTATGAGATGAATCGAAATCGAAGACTGTGGATAAAAGCGCTCATGTATAGTATTTCTTAGAAAAGATTATTTTAGTCTAAGTTGGACGGCCTCGTTGGTCTAGTGGTTAGCCTATGTGGATTTGACCAAGAGGTCCTGGATTCGAAACCTGGGTCGGGTCACGGAATAATTCTGAAATTTCATTCTTTTATGAAATTTTCAGTACATTGGAGAGGTCACTATCATCAACATCATCTGATAGTGATCTCTAATAAATGCACATATCACCTTAATCCCGCATTGGAGCAGCATGGTGGGTCGACGCTCCATATCCCCTCTCCTATAAGGAAGGAGGCCTGGCCCTGTAGTGGGCCGTTAATAGGCTGATAATGATGAAGGATAAGTTACACAAGTAGAGAAACTTACGTTTAAATTTGACAAACTCTTCCCGTGTGTGAATTCAATCATATAATAAAAAAATATTCACGTCCAAATTCAGACTATTTAAACAAAGAAAATTTAAGAAAGTCGCACACTGCAAACTTTGGCTTGCATTCGAGTAACTTTCCTTGTGTAAAAAGCCCTTATATTTGAATTGAAGAAAATAAAAGATATTCAATAAAACCTTGTGGTAAAACAGTAGATTGAAAAAGGCAGAATTTCAATGCAACTTTGAGAATACATTATTCGCGCAAAGAGAATTAATTATACGTAGCCTGTGAGATCTCTTAACCTATTCTATATAAAAATACTTCGGTGGAAGAATTTTCAAAGTTCGCTCGAGGTTCAAGGGTTATTATGAATTCTTGTTGCGAATGTTTCTTGCTTTTATGATGATAATGAGCTCCTTTTTATAGCCGTTGGAGCTAGTTTTGATGTTCAAAAGAATTAGTACAAGTTGATGTCCAAGAAACATTGAGTGTTCCGTTTCTTGGCTTTTGTAATTGTTATGTAAATTTTTTTGTAGTAAGTCTTAGGACAACAATAATTTAGTCCATTTAATTTCATTTTGTAACTGTTGACAATAGTACTGACACTGTGCAGTAATTCAACTTTAATAATTAATGAAAAAAGACTGCAGTGTTCCGTTTCTTGGATTTTCTAATTATTTAGTGTTAGTATTAAATTATAAGATTTTTTTAGTTTTATTTTAAAATATTATTAGCTTATTTTATGATAATAATAGCCTGTTTTTTAATAGCTCTTGGGTTGTTGGTTGAGTTTTGGTGTGCAAAATTGGAGATTCTATGTTTTTTTTACTGTCTGCCTTTAAAATTCTTGAAGTAGGCAGCTAGCAGTCAGTAGTGATGGGTCTAAGGGTCAGGGTCAGACTAAGTGTAAGCCTTTTGAGCCAGAGCAAGGATGATCACAGTAAGAGAGTAACATTTCACATACAAATATTAATAGGTCAAACAATGCGTTGCCATGTCCCCGTCAACCTGGTATAAAGGCCTCATATTATGTATGTCTGCAAGGTGATGTATAGCCCTCATATGCTTTTGTCATGTGTCATACCCCATAACTCTTCAACTTGAGGCATAGGCCCAATAAGCCTGCAATCTAAGACATAGGCTTCATGTAGGTACCTGTAATTTTGTTGACAGCCACATCCTCTAGGTGGAGACACGTCAATTCTTGGTGGCAGAAAAATGTATGCTTTATCAATACAAAAAGTTGAATGTATCTATAATAAAATTTTTTAACAAAAAATAGAATCGACTCAAAACGCACTAAAACGTACAAAATAACTGTATCATTAAGTTGCTTTAATTTACTTAAGCATATCTATGAAGCCAGTGTCAGCTAGTTTAAGGAACATGTATTTAACGTTGTGAAGCATTTTATGGGTTCTAGGTAATGTTCTTAAAGGAGAAATCTTGGCTGGCACCGATTCCTAGATATGCTTAAGTAAATTAAAGCAACTAAATGATACAGTTATTTTTTACTTTTTAGAGCGTTTTGAGTTGTTTCTATTTTTTGTTAAAAATTTTCATTTCTTACTTTTTAGTGATTTATCGCCGATAACGTAACGTACTTGTACTATACTGTTATAGTATATTATACGGCACTTGTAACCAAAAAGCTACCGATACTTACACAAAAACCGAAATCGCTGCCCATAAAATTTGAAGAGTTTCTTCAATTTTCCCAGGATATCGTAATCAGATCCTAACATGATGACAATGGGACCGCCTTGGAAGTGTGCCCTTTCTAATAAAAAAGAATTATCAAAATCGGACAACTGTGTAAAAAGTTATGCGTGGTCATACATAAAAAAAACTATACGTGTCGAATTGAGAACCTCCTCCGTTTTTTTTTGTCGGTTAAAAATTAATAAGTAGAGAAAACGAGTTTAGAAGAGTCAAGTATTTTTGTTAATATTATGGTTAAAGACCTTTAATTTGCCATTAAACTTACAATAGTCACCATTTTGTTATGATAAAATCTTTTAAAAATTAAGAACCTAATTCTAATAAAATTTTCTATTAAATTTATTATCAGATAAATAGTAGTATAATTAATAGAATATATTAAAATTTATTTAAAATGACTGTAATTATCAAACAACCATTAAACACTATAATTATTTCATGTCATTTTATATTTGCAGAAAATTACGAAAGTAATTAAGTTGCAAATATGTAAGTTAGGTTAACATAAATAAAAATATTTAAATAATTGTGCCTAAAAAATTAAAATAACAACATTCATTATTCATAAACGTATATAAATAAAAATTAAATTCTATCTTTACTTCAAATGAAAAGTCAAATCCATCTGTTTAATACAAATATTTTCTTCTAAGAAACTATTCTGTTTCATAAAATCCAATATCAAACCCGGATATGTCGATAAACGTTAAGCCAGAAGAAAATTCGATTCCAATTTCCATTTTCATTGTGACGCAAACAACAAACAAAGTTGATAAAACTACTTACTCTTTTCCATTCACAATCCACAAAGCACAAGTTAACTAAACATTTCAGTTCACAAAAAATAAGCCACAGAACGTTTTCCCGGACCGGTTGGTCGATCGGTCGGTCGACTGGTCGAGAGTTTCTCTACGCGTGCTTTCTCGACGCAAGCCCGCGCGTATCTGCTATCCTGGTTACATTTTGTCGTTGCTTAGCGGGATTTTATAGTTGACACCTTTTTCAAGAATTTTATACAAGGGTTATCTACTATTCCAGGGCCTATGTAACATATTTTTTACAATAGTTTAGGCATTACCAGACTCTGAACATTTTCACAGCATCAAGATAATTTTCCGTAAGTGATTTCTATGATATAATTTACTTGAAGCTACATGTCTCTGAGTGTCGCATGGATAGCACTATGAGTTTAATACTTGATCATCATCTTCATTTAACATCAAGGGAATCGTTTTTTATCCGATAGAGTAAATAAGCAGGGCCTATGTTGTTGCGTTCAATTTTAAAGCTAAACTTATGTAACTATCTGAAAACGTGCAAAATATCATCGATTTGCCAATTTAACTCTTACTTTATACAACTGTTGAGAATTTTGAGATCGATTCGCCAATTTAACTCTTACTGTATACAACTGAATTCATTGACGTACCTGATCCGTATGTCGATTCTTAAAAATCTACGTCAGTGTTGAAGCCGATGTACAATGATTGCAACGCGGATGTAACAGAAATCGGAATTCTTCAATGGCTTTTAGTCGTATTGGACTGACAGTCGAACGGACTTATTGAACGAGATCTTCGTGCGATGCATCCTTTTCAAGAATACAGTACGTAGATTCTTGAAAAAATACATCATACGAACATCTTGCTTACACCACATTGCGCCAATGCGTGTTGACGTTTTTGGGTATTGTTCAATCAAATAAGAACATAAAAAAGAAAACCCCTTTTTTAAGTAAGTCAATAAAAAAGAAATAAGTAGGAAGTTAAGTTAACAAAGGGAACTAATAAAACGCCAAGTAGGTATAGATCTAAGGAAAGTTTCCCTGTGTCAGTCATCAAACGGAATGAAAGGTTCCCGTACAATATGTTTACGTGTTAGCACATTCACCCGACGTTTTAGGGTTTATGCGCATAGTCTAAGAGCTAATAGAGCGTTTTATTTATATTATCACCAGCAATGCCCAAAGGTCTTACTTGCATAGATCTCAATTTCGTGGGAGAATCGTTTATATAACTATGTTAAATTTAAAGTCGATTGTGTGTTTAGTTTTAGAGATCTCGTGATGAAACAATAATTCAGTAGGTATTTCACTTATATA
This sequence comes from Mycalesis mineus, assembly GCA_034621355.1. NCBI lineage: Eukaryota > Metazoa > Arthropoda > Insecta > Lepidoptera > Nymphalidae > Mycalesis > Mycalesis mineus. Next base: position 1,718,453 of record CM067903.1, read on the forward strand.
AATAATATCTATTAAAGTGTCTGTTTTGATCTCAATTTGAGGGATTTTAATTGTTTGGGGTTTTCATTTCAAATCTTTGATTAATTAACAGTTTGTTAATAAAATTTGCAAAAAGCATATCTATGAAGACGGTGCCAGCAAGTTTAAGGAACATTTATTCAACGTAGTAAAGCAGTTTGTGGGTTCTAGGTTTTGTCCTTAAAGTAGAAACCTTGGCTGGCACCGACTCCTAGATATGCTTAAGTAAATTAAAGCAACTAAATGACACAGCTATTTTTTACTTTTTAGTGCGTTTTGAGTCGGTTCTATTTTTTGTTAAAAATTTTTTTTCTTACTTTTAATATAGCCACGTAACCGACTCATACCACACTAAAAAGTAAAAAATAACTGTGTCATATAGTTACTATTACATAAAAACCGAAATCTACAAGTATATCTATGAATTTGAAGGTGCCTTCAAGTTTCAGGAATCATTTATTCAACATAGTAAAGAGATTTGTGGGTTCTAAGTGTTGTCCTTTATAAAAAAATTATCAAAGAAATCCTGTCGATTGGCACCGACTCCTATTTTTTATGCTTAAGTAAATTAAAGCAACTATATATAATAAATATATAGATTAATTTATGTTACTGCCACTGCTAGTCAGATAATGAAGTTGCAGAAACCGAAAGACTTTGGCTAATGGCTGGGTTATGGCTAGTAAACTCCCATAACTTTAACTTAAAGTTTTTGAATTTAACAATTATTATCTCCATTAATTTGCAATTATATAAAAAGTAATAATGTAAAAAATAATAAATTACGTTTATAACAAAAAACAGAAATAGAACAGAACATCTTAGATTGAAGACCGAATTTATAAAAAAATATTTTTAATGAAAGATGCGTTATAATGTCTTCTGTTCCCAATTTACATGCATAAAAATATTATTTACACATCAAAGCATTGACGTTGTTATCAACGTAATTATTATGTAAATCTGTTACCTCAATCTCCATGAGATTACCACCATGATGTTTTTTATAGTCTTATGAAATCATATAAAGGCGAAAGGTCGTATGTATGGATGTTTGTTACTTCACGCAAAAACTACTGAATTAATTTTTATAAAACTTCACAAACTTACATGTCACAATAACACATATGTCACATTTAATCCCATAATTCCCACAAGAATGAGAACTACGCAGGTGAAGCCGCGGGCGTCCTCAAGTTGCGAATCAAACGAGACAAATATCTTTGCTTTCCATGGATTCACCGTGCGGGTGCCGGGTCCATCGCGTGGCTGAGAGAAAATCTCCGAATAGAGCCCGAGACTTAATGACACGGGTGTAGGTTTAAAAGAGTTACTCTTAGTGACGGCCGTCAACACTCACCTCCTCTGTTCAAGTTATTCTCCCTGCCCAGCCAAATTCGGAAGGACCCCACTAGAGCATCCTTGGACACTCATTCCGATATGGAGCTTACTGCATTTTTAGTAAGGCCAAGGTCTTTTAGCAAGGTACTTCGCTGGTATACCCCTCGCAACCACTTCTACCGCGTATAAACTAACTACATATCCATTTTTAGTTAGTTCATTAGTAATATTAAAGTTACAATAAGTCACAATAAGTTAACAATTTCTTTGTATGTAAGTAAGAACTGAATAATGGATATTGGACTTTTATCTTCCACACTATCAGCCTTTTAACAGACCTCTACACAGCCAGCTCTCCCTCCTCACAGGAGAGGGAGTGTAGAACTGGTACCGACCACGCTGCTACAAAGCGGAGCGGTGGGCTGAGGTTGATAATGTTTGATTGATTTGTAAAATTGTAACACTACTAACTTTCCACTCTAGGCATAGAATTTTGCTGATAAATTCAATCTAATCATAGTTATCATGACCATACTCATAGAGTGAAAGGTTAAGCAAAAGTTCATTATTTTAACCGACGAAAAATAACGGAGTAGGTTCTATACTCCTAATAATTATTATTTCAAGCGTTCTTAACACAATTCAGCTACCAAATAGAACAAAGGGCTTAGATATTTTGATCTCTTTTCTACCAAAATTCAATCTAATCATAGTTATCATGACCATACTCATAGAGTATGTTAAGTAAAAGTTCATTTTCTTTATATATAGACCGTCTAGCTCTTATACTACAAAGTTTATAGACACAAGTAACTTTAGAAAGCGCACGTGTCGTAAATGTTTTTTTTTTGGAAGTCTATTTATTTAAGGTGTCGTTTGATCTCATTCAATCTGGATTTAGCAAAAATTATGCAGCATTACATAACGGGGTGCGAGCTTTATGTTTTAACTACAGCATGCACGTGGTCTCACCCGTGTAGAATATTTCTGTAGGCAATTCATGAGTTTTGTCGCCAAGCTATTTAGCGTTCCGTTATGATATTGTATACAAAACGAAAAACGTGTGGGTTTTATCCTACTCCAAATAGTCCGCTTCCATCTTATAGTGCATCATCGCTTACAGTCAGGTGAGATTGCAGTCATGGGCTAAGTTAGTATCTAGTATAAAATAAAAAAAAAACTATCTACTAAAGTTATCTATTAAGTATTGGATTCGTCTCGTATTCCAAATATTTTTTTCTATTTTTTAAGTTTTTTTACTATTGCACATATTCGTGGATATTTGCGAATAGCAAAACAGATTTTCCGTTGTACAATTTTTTGCTGAACACCCTTTCAATTATGGCAACGATTTAAATATCGAATTCCGTGACTACCGTCAATTATCTTTTTATGAACGTTCGTTCAACTAAACAGAATATTTTTCTACCTCACATTAACAAAGGGAATAACTTTTCGACTAAAATATAAAAATGTAGGATTTTCGCTCCGTTAAAAAATGAAAAAAGAGAAATAAGGCAATGGGAGTACGAAATCAGTAAGTTACTTTCCAATTTTAAGCGGGCTTATTCTAGTCACGGGCTCTGGCACAGCGTATAACAATAATTTGCTATCCAGGCGGAAATATAGCGAAAATAACTTAGGTACAGAGAAAACAGCCGTCTGAAATTAGAATTTGCTACACCGGCGGAATCTAAAAGTTGTTTAACGTTTTGTTTTACTTTTATATGGACATATTTCTACTGTAATAGTTTTAGTATCTGCTTGTTAAATACCTCAATTTTAAGTACGAAACTGTACATCTTATTTTCTACTTTTATATTGTGAGAACGATTTGGTGTAAAAGCCTGGTGTGACTAAAATAAAGCGGGACGCTTAGAGGGATTGGGCATGTAGACAGAATAGTGAAAGCATTGATTAACAAAAGAGATTTATGAGGCGAGGTTGAATGAAAATGTTGGAAGGGGGCAAATATTCCTTGACCAAATTCAAGATATTTTAAAGTAGATATCGTCAGGTACCCTAAACAAACAAACCATACTAATTAGCTAAGAACCACCTTGATCAAGTCAGCTATCATAAGTTTTACGTTCGCATTTATAAAATTGGTAGGTAAAGATACCAAACTGTACCAGGCCTAAGTATGTATTTGAAGGAAAATATTGTTTTTAATTCTTGTTTTTAAAATATGACCAACTTGATTTGACATGTTCTCGTACAGACTATGTTAGGAATTGGTACGACAGTATTCCAGCGGGCAAGGATCAAACTTGTGACCTTTTTCAGCCGCTTAAACTAGAAACTATTGAAGCTTTTAAATACCCTTTTTACATGGAAGGTTAATAAATAAAGTTTAAAACAATAACACAGTAATGACCGGGCACCGCAAACATATGCGTGCAGCGATCTCCGCCGCAGTGATTAGTTAGCGCGCACCGCAATGCGCGGCGCGGAGTGATGGACACCGGGCATCGAGTGACCCCACCTGCGATGTGACGTAGCTTTATAGCAGCTTTACAACAGCTTTATATGGAAGGCTAAATGCATTTTAAATTAAAATAACTCTGCTATATCCGTTAGTCGAACAGTTATGGCTGAATAACATATGGTAGCTACTGATTTTATTTATTAAACAACAACTTAACCTTGGACTGTAATCACACCTGATGATAAATGATAATGCAATCTTGATAGAAGAATGGTAGCTTGTTAGGAGTAGGATGAAATCTACACCCCATTTGGTTTCTACGCGATATTGTACCTGAACACTAAGGCCTGTGTGCACCAAGATTACGGTTATCATAACCAACGGTTAAAATAAGCTAACTATAAATTTACTGTTCACGAAAACCCGTAAGCTGGTTAAGAACGTAAGCTCGGTTAAGATAACCGCCCGGTTTACGTCCTTAACGGGTGTACGGGTTGTCGTGATCAGTAAATTTTACGTTTAGCCTGAGTCGTAGTTAGTAACCACCCTATCGTAAACGTACAAAGACAAAGAAAGGTTTACGTCCTTAACCGGCGTACGAGTTGTCGTGATCAGTAAATTTTACGTTTAGCTTATGTGAACCGTTGGTTATGATAACCGAAATCTTGGTGCACACAGGTCTAAATCGCTTAGCGGTGCGTCTTTATCGGTAGGGTGGTAACTAGCCACGGCTAAAACCTACCGCCAGCTAGACCCGGAACAATTCAGAAAATCTCAATCGGCTCTACCGAGAATTGAACCCTGGACATCCGTCTTATATATCCCCCGCGCTTAACACTGCGCAACGGAGGTCATCGAAATGATTATACTCGATTCCGATTCTGCACTGGCAATGGCACTGAATCGGGTCGTTAACACTCGTGTTGTAGTCATTTCCACTTTGTTGTGGTTTGCATCCTTCAGTATAATGGAGAGCCAAACTCCTAACTCTACATGTCCTTACCCAAGTTTACTGGCGAGCGAAGCCGCAGGCAGTATCTAGTATTGATGTAATATAGCCTAGTATTGTTATAATATTTACTCATACGTATGAATTTGAGGGTGTTAATCCTGTTTTTGTTGGCTCTACCTACTTATTATATCTTGTTAAGCTCATGCTATAGGATTTACGACTCTATTCCTTTATTCATATTAACCATAATCCCTTAGACGGTTCCGAATGTCTTAGTATTAAAGCAATTAATAATGTTATTAGACATACCTCTTAAATACAGAGGGAATTGGTACATAACATAGTTTCTTAGGTAGACTATTGGTATAGACTATTGATTATTCAATTCCGATTCAGTTATTATTTACTTATTGAATTAAGGGAAGGGAAATTATTAATTTGAAATCTAGTCTCAGTCTAGTTCAGCTTATTTTAAGATTGTTTTTAAGAGCGCGCTCGTCCTTGATCACGATATTACAGAATAATCAGATCTTAGTTTTTCAGGGCCCCTGTGGTGCAGTGGTGTGTGCAAAAGAATTATAAGACACAGGACCTGGGTTCGATTCCTGGCTGGGCTGATTGCAATTTTCTGAATTGGTCTGGGTTTGGCTGGCGGTAGGCCTGAGCCGTGGTTAGTAACCACCCTATCGTAAACGTATAAAGACGTAACTGCATGCGATTAGGTCCCTATTCAACCAGCGTTTTGCGAGCGTCAGCGTTCCTTCAACGTCTGCGCAGCGTCGATGTAGCGTTGACGCGACGTCGACGTTGCGTTTATTGACAACATGTACAATCACGTACATTTTTATACCAACCTACAACCTATATGCCAAAGTTATAACAAGCCACTCTTCCGTATGTAGTTTCTGACATTCGCAAATATTTATAAAATTAAGATTCGTTATTTTTAATACTATTAGAGTACAGTGCGAAATATTCACTTTATTGTAATCGATTTAACCATATAGGATTGCCCCATAAGTGACGATGATAATTTCTTATTTTTTTACGTTACTTACGTAATTGTACGCGAAAACGCAACGTTGATGTCGTGTTAACGCAACGTCGACGCTGCGCAGACGTTGAAGGCACGCTGACGCTCGTAAAACGCTAGTGAAATAGCGACCTTTGCGTTCCGGTATGATCTCGAGTGGAAACCGAAAGGAGTGAGGATTTCATTCTACTACTAACAAGTCGAGGCTGCCTCATTGGTCTAGTGGTTAGTCTATCTGGCTTCGATCACGAGGTCCTGGGTTCGAATCACGGAATAATTCTGAGTTTTTCATTCTTCTATGAACTTCTCAGTATATTCCAAGGCCGGAGTCGGAAAGTTGGTGTTGTTACACCCCCGAGCCGCGGAGAGCACGTTATGCCGTCAGTCCTGGTCACTGTCTTCAACATCTGATAGTGATCGTTAATAAATGAAACATTATCACCCTAAGCCCGCCAACCACGTGGTGAGTGAACCCTCCATATCCCCTCTCCTATAAGAAGGGAGGCCTGGCCCTGTAGAGGGTCGTTAATAATTGCATCATAACTTACCAACGTAGTCAACGATTAAAATGTAATTGATGTAAAAAAGATAACATTATATTATTCACTTACATCCTTAGATTATTTTGAATCGTCAGCCTAAGATGGAACGCGCTTGTTTAGAGAAAGGCAGATATCTACGCTTGGTCTACCACTGGTGACCCAAGACACCCCGCACCGAAAATCGTCTCGGTGGACTGATCATGTCAAACGGGTTAAGGCGAGACGCAGGATGCAGACGGCTCGCGACCGTGGTGTTTGGTAGTTCCTACTGAGGCCTATGTCTCACAGTGTACGTCGATACGTGATAATAATTTACGCTCGAACAAAATTACTAACTTAGTTATTGTAATGATTTCCATGAAAATTCACAATAATTTGCGGTGTGAAATGGCGGCTGTAGTATGTGTTCAAATTATTAAATTCCTGTATAGAGGCTTTAATTTGACCGTAAAGTGTTTACCAATTGTTAGTTTATAGAGAATTGCGGTGAAATATGATGACTCTTGGCTCAAAATTTTGAATTTAAACTATACTTTAGTAACTTTATATATTAATTTACTTACTGTGGCTTTTTTCGCAATGCAATTTTTATTCCAATTAGCTGTTTAAACAGATTAGAAAATTTAGGAGTGCTATTTTGTATTATTTGTGTGTACAATTGGCCCCAGACATTGTTTTAACTGATCTTCTTATTTCAATCTGACTTAAAAAAATTTTTAACAAAAAACAGAACCGACTCAAAACGCACTAAAAAGTAAAAAATAACTGTGTCATTTAGTTGCTTTAATTTACTTAAGCATATCTATGAAGTCGGTGCCAGCCAAGTTTAAAGAACATTTATTTTACGTAGTCAAGCAGTTTGTGGGTTCTAGGTAACGTCCTTAAAGTAGAAACCTTGGCTGGCACCGACTCCTAGATATGCTTAAGTAAATTAAAGCAACTAAATGATCATCATCAGATCCTAACATGAAGATAATGGGACCACCTTGGAAGTATACCTTTTTTAATGAAAAATGAATTATCAAAATCGGACAACTCTGCAAAAAGTTATGCGTGGTCATACATAAAAAAATATATATATACGTGTCGAATTGAGAACCTCCTCCGTTTTTTTTCGTCGGTTAAAAATATAATATAATGATCTTAAATAACATTACCCATATTAGTAGACAGATTATGTGGTCTTTTATATAAAATATATACGACAAAGCTCGCTTAAATAATCCGAATGCAACGAACGAAAAGCCAAAATACTCAGTACTACCGTACTCAGTCTACCCTATAAGACGATGAAAGATTCAAAATGTCAAACTAGAAAAATTCCAACACTTAGGGACTCAGAATCATGTACTGAAATATTGGTTTTAGTTTTAGTACTTAAACCCGGCATATTTCTATGAAACACCTTTCATGGAGAGCAACAATTTCATTTCATAGAAATACTTACCTAGAAACCAGTAGTATCACTGCAACACATTGCCTTTTGCTGCTGTCGGCTACGAACACCCTTGGGCATTAAATAAATGAGCTAAGATTTAATGGTAATCATTTCATCGCAATGTTTATTTCTCACAAGCTAAATAACCACCATAATTCAAATAATAATTAACTCTAACACACAGAAATAAGGCACATTTTAGAGTTCGTATAATGGTGATGAGTTGAAATATTTAAGTTGAATGCGATGGAACAGAAAGGGACTTATGTACGCCTTAAAAGTTATCTAAAGTGCTAACTTGTTGATGATATTTTGTAATATTGGAATTAATTACAAGAACAGAAGATAGCCTTAATTTTTAATAGAATATGCTGTTTTTATTAGGATTTATTTTTGTCAAATCCGTAGACTATTTGTTTGTGATTAGTGTGTTCACGCAAAAACCATAGAATATTGATAAGAGGCGACTGGTTATAGGTTATAGTTTTCATGTTTATTTAGTTTCAAACTATGATCCGTATCTTTAGTTGGTATAGTATCAGAATTTCAGCGAGAGTATATTGCATTAATTGGAATGGTCATAGAAAAAAGAAAGAATTGTCAAAACTTGTATACACGTAGAAATTAGTGTTTTGTCTTCTTTCAGCTGATTAGCGAGTCATATTGGTGAGATCCTCGATATTTTTCCGGCAGCCTTTCCAAATAGATACTTAATTATTAACGCTGCTAAAAAGCATGCTAACGAGTGCTTATTAGATTTTTTTTGTTAGGAAATATGTAAACCATGAAAGCCACCAGATACTGTCAACAAGCGTCGTGGAAACAATAAGTACAAGTGATCGTTGCGACGGCTCGGCCGATACTGATCGCTTTATCAGATGCGCACACTACACACTCATCATCACTTGATGCCATCTTCCGAACAAAGTTTGGCGGTCAATATACGAAAAACTTTCCTATTATCCACAATTTGCTTTAATTGTGGGTAATCGAGTCCGGTCCACACTCTTATGTCGTCTAGCCATTTCCTTCTTTGACAACCAGGTGCTCTCTTGCCCAGTATCTTCCCTTCCAAGATTACTCTTGAAAAGGCAAACTGGGCATCTCTCTGCAGGTGTCTAAAGAAGCTCAGGTTCCTCCGCTTGATAGTAGACATAAGTTCTCTTTTTTCATTCATTAATTCCAGTACCCTGATATTTGGTGTGAAATTGTTCCAAGAGATCTTAAGTATTTTCCTGTAAATCCACATTTCAAATGCTTGCAGCCTACTTATTGCTTCTTTTTTCACAACCCAATAACACTACAAACTGTTAATTTAAAAAAGTATAACTGTTGGAGCAATAAATAATCTGTGTAATGTACGGTGACCACCACTTCTACCACCACCAGCCGGCGGGCAAGGAGAATTACCTGCGTACCGACCTCCGATTCGTCTATTTTCCCGGGACCTTATGAACCGGCCAATAAAATAACGTGACGACACCGTGACACGGCCGGTTTCGATCTCTTCGATTCGCTATTAATTTTTTATATCACTTCTTTGTTCTATTGCTTATATTTTTTTTAATGTCTTATACGCTAACGACGAGTAAAAACAGTTTTTAAAAATCTAACGCATTTTAATTTACCTATGAAAATACATTACAGTTTAAACAATAACACGATACGCTACATCTGAACAATGGAGAGTAACCTTTATGAATTTGCTAATAAATATTCAAATTGATAAATGCGAGCACAACAAAGACTCCAGACGGCGACGAGGCTGTAATAATGTAAATGAGGAAAGAAATACAAACGCAACACTTAATAAGCCGAGGGCCGAATCACTCGAAACTTGCATCATTAACAAAGTTAATTAAGAAAAGAGGCTTTATCAGAAACTTGGAGGTTCGCTACCGGTACAGAAATAGGCGAAGAGCTTAGATAGAGTGATGCAAGAAATAGGTTTATTGTACGTTGTATAAAAAATTAGTGATTCAGGTTCGATCCATGTTACGAAGTCGCGTTGGCTAGTACAGAATAAGTTAAAATATAATACTGTTAGCAGCATTGAACCCTGCGCTTCAAAAATCTAGAGACGAAAATCATAAAAAAAGGATGTACTCTGCGGTGTTTTTGGCTTATATAAAGGACGGTTTATTAAATTTCGGACATTATCAATTCCAGTTCTAGCATAGGCAGTTTTGCGGTCTAAACTACTGTAACTGTAACTAGTAAGATTGTTTCATTTTGATTTAATTTAAGGAAGTTTTGTAATAAAAATGTGTTGATATTTTGATTAATGTTCTTTTGCTGCTTGTGCCTTTTGACCCCTTCTGATGATGTTGCTAAAATACATATATTTTTACACTTTGGCCCATGTAAAAATTATACAAATTAGACAGTAATCTTTGCCTGCAGTAGTATTAAAAAGAGATCTAACTTTACGCTTTATATAGTTGTTACGTTTGGTTAAGTTTTCCTTGATTTTGAGTAGCGATGTGCATTAAAGAAATAAAAAATCCTTTTAAATTAAATTGAACTTGATCTGTACAAACAATACACATAAAATATGTTAAATTATAACTTTGGCTTTTGGTTTTAGTGAATAAATTAAACCAATAACCATAAATCACTTAAATAGCCCCATAATATTACATGTAAACTATTTGCTTTACAATTAAACAATCGTGTATAAATAAAATTTCGCAGCAATAAAATGAAAGGTAGGGTTTTATTTTTACTAACAGATTCTGTAAACATTCTGTTGCATTGCACTTTTAGAATTTATAGCCCTTATAAATTCGAGGATGAAGAATAAAGAAGAGGAAGTTCGCTACGTGAGAAAGAACTCTGCGCTTTCGATGTTTTGCTATAGCATCTTGAGTTGTCCAAAATAATGACCGGTTAAGGCACTAGGAATAAAGCGGTGGTCAGCTCTTAGACTACAGGTTCCATTAAAAATTGAAACTGTAGGAATCACTGAGATGAAAAGATGCAGGAAACCAGGGGTCACTCGGGAATGAGGATAAATGAACTCTTAAGGCCTAACAATCTTTTATCATTTGACTTGACTCGCGATAAATTGATACGTGGAAAAAATTATCCTCAGAGTGCTTTTGTTCTATCCCTTAAGAGCTTTTTAGGGCCTTTTAGTTTTTTGTAAAAGTCTGTAGAAGAAAAATCTAGTGAGATGTACTGTATAGTAATATAGTTCTTACTAATGTTGTGAACATTAACGTAAGAACGTGTTTAAATAATAATAATAATAATAAAGCCTTTTTATTAATCCTTAATCCTTAGCTTAACAACAAAAATCTTAAAATCTAAATGTTAGTTTTTTTTATTAGTGAAGTACAATATTACAATTAGTTGTTAGTAATTGTTAGTGAAACTATATGAATATAATTATATGTATTATAAGGATCCCTCATAGGGTATAGGCCTCCCCCAGCTCCTTAACTTTAAACTATTATATTGACTTAAAGTTAAATACTCCTATATAAAAATAAGTGTGAACATTTAATGCATTTAACAGTATCGTTGGTCTAATGGTAGTGACCAGTGCTTAATATTGTTTTCCAAAAAAATCTCATTATAAATTTTCAGCCCGGAATTGGCAAATTGATAATTTTAATCTCTCATCTCCTGGGCAGCACGTTACGCCGTCGGTCCCGATCAGTAGAGTCTCTCTATAAGGGTTCCTTCATGTCTAAAGATCGTGGTCCTCGTAAGATCCTAATCTCCAACCGTACTAAGTTTTTCACCGACTTTTTGATGGCCTTGCTTGCTAGCTAATAGGCAGTTTGAATTTAGTATCTTTGGCTTCACTTAGCTGGTGAGCCCGCCGTGTTGGTGGACGATCTCGAGATCAAAATTAGAGCATCGTTCCAAATTAAGTCTCCTTTATACCCTTCTCCTTCTATCCCCTTTTTTATAAGGCCAGTAAAAATATGTAAATACTAGAGGACACCCGCAGTTTCACTCGTGTGGTTCTCTTTTACGTCGGAATTTCGAGATCAAATGTAGCCCATCTCTTATTCTGATATATAAGTTATATTATTGTGAGTTTCATCAAAATCCATTTAGTACTTTTTGCGTGAAAGAGTAGCAAACATCCATCCGTATATACAAACTTTTGACTTTATATATTTTTTGATATTAGTGAGACGATGATGAAAATTATTAACTTTAAATTGGTAGGTATGTAAAATGTTTAAAAGAAAATAGCTTAGAATTAATAAAAATGTAAGGTGTGGAGTCAAGCAAGCAATAAACGGAGTGTTCGCTAATCCGATCTCCGAGTGGATTGCGCGTTAAGCTTATTAGCTGCTCGTCGTTAAACACGTCTGGCAACGCTTGGCGCGCATCGCGGTTAAATGCATTGTTTAAAGGCTTGTACAGACGAGCGGCTTGAGAAAATGTACCTACCGATATTTTAGTTATATATACGCGTTAAACAGTACAGGCGTCTCACTACATATTATTATATAAAGTCCCTCTACCACGCCTATCTGTCTGTCTATTAGCGATAAACTCAAAGACTGTACAGATTTTCATGAGGTTTTCACATTACATAGAGTGATTCCTGAGGAAGGATTTAACATGTAATTCGTTAAGGCTTTGTGTGAATTTGCTCACTATGATGATAATGGTTGGAAAAGTTACGCACCTAGGAGTTTAATTGAAAACGCTGTTTAATATCTTTCAAATAACAAAACAATATATCGAGGAATTGTTTCTCTCTGTTAGGACTACAAAAAAGTCAGCGACAGGATATTTCATTTTTTTAAGGACAGCTTGCAATTCCCATTATTTCTTTAAAAATAAGGATCACGTACAGTTTACTACTTTGATGTTCTTGGAAGGTTGTATAAATTATTTTTCTCGCGGGCGAAGTATCGGGCGTCTGCTAGTATACTTATGTTTTAAAAATAATGTTTGTTTGTATGCAGTTTTCTCTAAAACTTCAAGTCAGAGATAAAAAATATTTTGGCAATTGATCACCTCACTATTGGAATGTTTCCGAATATTTTTTAAAGAAGTTTTGAAAATTGGGGTTCCAAATTTTGTGCTTCAATTGTCAAATACTGGTATGATAAATGGATTAAAAGCATGCCAGTAACCCGTTCTGCAACATGCTGCTCTGTGACCATCGATATGAGACTTAGGTATAACCTCATGTTCCGGTAGCTACACCATTAACCTCACTTCAGATTTACACAATTGGTGCTTGGTGCTAGAAATAGGAATGGTACCCATTACTACCATTCCTTTTTGTTCTCTTCTCTTCCGTCTCTCATTAAGAAAAAGATGTTTAAAATTTGGACCACAAATGCGAAAATTTAGGTGAACACACATAAAATAGTAAATTAACCTCCTCTTTTTTTAAATCAGTTAAAAAGCTCTGTTAATTTCCGATTGCACTCAACAATATAAACATAGCCTAATTGGTCAATCTATCAACATGGGTTTAAAATACCAATCCGACCATTTGTTTCACAAAGAATTAAGCTTTTGGAACGGATCCATTTAGTTATAATAGTTACATCTACTTAACGGAATAGTTTCATTCACAAAATATTTGAACTAAAATGCGCTTATTACCACAGTTCCTTAATTAAGCGTTTCGAAATCCTATAAAAATTCTTATCAAGTTATAAGTTTGTTCGGAGATACGGATTTTTATTAAAAATATCTTATTTTTATTTTTCATTTTGTTACTAGCAGTTGTCCGCGACTTTGTCCGCGTGCCTTGGGTACGCTTCTTATTTTTAGTTTGAACTTTCATATAAAGTGTCCCCCACTTTTTTTTTTTATTGACTACAAGTTGGCCCTTGACTGCTATCACACCTGATGTTAAGTGATGATGCAGTCTAAGATGGAAGCGGGCTTGTTAGGAGTGGGACAAAAATCCACACCCCTTTCGGTTTCTACACGACATCGTACCGGAACGCTAAACCACTTATTTCCTCCTCCCCTTTATAAGTTAAATTTTATTATTTATTTTTTTTTAGTTTTCCGCCAAGCGATATTTTGGCCCGTTCGCATCATATTGGCTGTGTAGGTGTTTATTTGTAATAATTTTAGATTAACTCAACTCACCCCTTACGGTGAACATGAACTGAAGACGTTTAAAGGGTTTAAAAGGAACTCATCATTAAGCACTGCGTATAGGAAACTAGTCGGGCGTACTCCGACAAATTCGTATTTCATAATTATTCCAAAAACCATACCCACAAACCTAAACGCGGCAATGCATAAACAAAACAATTTAAGCCACGTTCTCCGGACGAGCTCACTTACAAAAAGCTCCAAAAATATCCATTTCAGTAATATGTATGTTCATTATGAAACTGAGATTTCCGCAATGTTGTATTTACCAATTAACTAAATTGATTTTCCAAATTTAAGCATTCAAACGTATTTGTAATGTCTGTGAGCAAATTATAATTATCTATGAATATCGTGGAAAATATTATGAAAATATTATGCTTTTCATCCACTTGAATTTCACGAATATTACTTATTAAAAGACAAAATCGTTTCGCAGGTGTGTTTTAATTATTTCTTAATAATTATTCTTGGGTATGGTAAGTATTTTGCTTAATTAAATCTCAATTAATTTAATGTTCGTGGAAAAAATCTCAGTTATTTTGAGAGCCTTTTAATAAAAACGTATGCTTGATTTGTAATTACACCAAATTCTTTCTCAACATCGACATACTACATTGAAAAATGAATGTGAATGAAGACATTTTCAATTAATGGCCAGCCTTATCTTATTTTATTAAAGCTGAAATATGACATATGCCTTAAGGGTGTCAATGAATTTTTATCGTTAATGTATTATTCTGTGCTTAAAAATACCTACGTAACGAATTGAAAACCTGCTCCTTTAAAATAGTAAAAGTAGGCGAAATATAAAATATCCTCCCGACGTTACTTTCTTGCCAAGGCGACAGTAAATAGGTATTTTCTATAAAAGCAGGACCCACGCTAGAGTTCATTATTGCTTTATATTAGGCATAATTGTTTTGAATAAAACGCATTCGTTAATACCATTATACGTAATATTAGATGGTACGTTGTTTTTCTTAAAGACTAGCAGAAGCCCGCGAATAATATGTCCGCGAGAAATTCTCCTTTATCGGCCTCCAAACTATCTCTATACCAAATTTGATTCAGTAGTTTGGGCGTAATTGGGCGTAACAAACAGACAGAGTTACTTTTATATATAATATTAAGTAAAGATTAGTAGAGATGAATACTGACTTCTTAGCAACAAAAAAACATATAGGGTCGGAGAAGGGCTTATACCCGATCACACTCCTGCATTTCTGCTATGCATGTTTACTTTACTTGGTTATTTCTTCTTGCTTATTATAAACAATTTTATGTCTAGAAACATTTTCGTTTCAAAAATAACATCAAAAATACGTATTGTTAATGTGTTTTTTACAATGTCATTATATTGGGGATCGGCCAAGACAGACAGATAACAAGAACTAAAAGCTTTCCTCAGAAATGCAAAAATTACAAGAGAAACACCAACCTCTTGGCCACTGCCAGCATAAAAATGTCTGCATACAATGTCCTGACGTTAAAACAAAAGTTGCCGACAACAGCAAGCATCAGTAACTCACAGTAGCGCGCTCTCAGGTGTCGGCAACGGTTCGCTAAGACTCAGCGACTCTCCTCCATTAGCACTAACGACTTTGTGTTGTTCGCGCTAAGGGCGTAGTTAGACGCTGAGTTTATTAGCATCACAATACGGAAGTATAGAAAACTTTTATGAAGTGAACGCGGTGATTCCTACGGACCTTGACTAGACCTACCTACGGAATTCGACCACAGAGATTCAGAGTCATTTTGATACGGGCGGCCTCTGTGACTCAGCAGCATGCGCAGTGGATTTATAATATAGATAATGAGTTCGATTTCCGGTTGGTCTGAATAAAATTATTGTTATTTTGTTTGATTATTTGTATGTATGTTTGTGTATTTACCTGATTGCAATCCCGTCTCACATGATTAATGTTTTCCTATAGGATGGGTAGTCTGGAATAGATCAACCATTGCTTTTTCTTTTTCATTATGTGTTGTTCTTAGTGCATTGTACCTTTTAATTTATTTTGTAAGTAATTAAGTTGTTTAAATAAATAAATAAAAATTTTCTAATTAGAGATTCGGCCTTGGATAGTTACCACCCTAAAGGTAAAGATGAACTACAAAGCAATTAAGAGTTCCGGTACGATGTCGTGCAAAAACCGAAAGGGGTATGGATTTTATTACACTTTTAATAAGTTAGCCCACTCCCATCTTAGTTTGCATCATCACCAGGTGAAATTGCAAATAAGAAAAAAAAATTGCAATAAAAAAAATAAAAAATAGCTCCAAAAATCCACGACACCTTTCCATTATGTGATGGCGGGCTTTGCATTTCCAACTGCACCATAAAATTTATAAAACTACAGCCTAATTTTATTTTTGCTAGCCGTGACATATATTTGAGCTTGCTAGTTCCATTTTGATGAGTTTATAATTAAACCACATTTGGCGAACCGGTAACAGAGTGTTTACAAATTGCTATAACAATTTGCGTTAAATTAATGTACTCGTCGAGGAGGCGAATGGTCATTACGTATTTATAATAACTGCCCGACTTAAGCTGAGTATTCACCGGAGACACAAAGTAGCTAGGCGGTGTCATCAACATCATTAGCAGAATATGAACTTGACCTGGTCTTCCTCCGTATAGGTATTCCGTAGGTAGGTCCGGTCAAGGTCAGTAGGAATCACTGCATTCTTCGTTACCAAGAGTAGAT
The DNA here is from genome assembly GCA_034621355.1 of Mycalesis mineus. Classification (NCBI taxonomy): domain Eukaryota; kingdom Metazoa; phylum Arthropoda; class Insecta; order Lepidoptera; family Nymphalidae; genus Mycalesis; species Mycalesis mineus. Next base: position 1,735,015 of record CM067903.1, read on the forward strand.
AGATATATGTCTGATATCCTATGATGATTTTTTTAATTATTCTAGTGGATGACCGCGGTTTCACCCGCGTTAGTTAGTTTAGTAGGAGATATAATTTACTCTAAGGATTGAGATAGAGAAATATAGAGCTTAGATATACCTGGATAGAGTTGGTGAGCTTGGATGATTATTTATATTTAAGAATAAACATAATATCAAAAATTGCGGAACCGACGGGATTCGAACCCGCGTCTCTCTGGCAATCCAGGCACTTAGAGCGCTTTACCGCTAGGCCACGATCCCGACGACGTCGGTGCCGAAATTGTACTTTGATATTTTGATATCCAGGTATACGGCTGTAATGCCATCTACAGTATGAACTGAACATGTTACAATACCATTGAAGGCTCATATTACGAATTAATTCTTCAATTTTAAAGATGACTATTTTATTCTTTTTTTTGGATGATAATATTATTTGATTTAACGAATATATAATTAAAGATATATTAAGATAATACGTAATATAAATATAACATCCGCTTGACACTCTCTTGCCTGTACATGTGGTGGAAACAATGACACACTTTCCTAGAATTGAAACGCATCTTGCTCGCACTAGTTTAGTGGAAATTGCAGTGTCCTAGCTTTGCAACGCATTATCGTGCCTCTCAACTTGATCGTACATTTGTACGATAATCACGTCGTTTCACGGCTTTGCAATGCATCAACATACTGCCCATCTTCTTTGCACATCTGCGAAGTAAGGGCGCGTTACCCCTACGTCGTGGCGATTACTACGAATTTTAAAGTATACATGGCTTGTATGTTTGAATGGAGGTGTAAACAAATGGTATGACCATTTATATTTAAGTATAAACATAATATCAAAAATTGCAGAACCGACGGGATTTAAACCCACGTCTCTCTGGCAATCCCGGCACTTAGAGCGCCTTACCGCTAGGCCACGATCCCGATGACGTCGGTGCCGAAATTGTACTTTGATATTATGTTTTTGATATCCAGGTATACGGTCTGTATGACCATTTGTTTTTGACGTGACAACGTCTTATAATACGATAGAGCCGGCTGCACGCACGAAAAAACATGACTCATGCGGCGTTACCTCGTTTGAGGCGTTCCATGTAAGGCTTGAAGTGCAAGCGAGATCGCGGAACGAGCGACAAAGAAGCACAATCGGCCTTTGCGTTCGGCAGCGTTCGACATCCGTCTATTAAATATAATTATTAAATATATTAATTTTAAATTAAAAATTAATATATTTATTATAAATTTAATATATATATAAATTTATAAAATCAAAATCAATTATTTTATTAATTTAAATTAATATTTATAAAAATATACTTAAATAAAAAATTTTAATAACCAATTAAATGCTACCATTCCATCAGTATTTTGAATGAATGAATGAATTATTCTTTATTGTACACCAAATGATGAAAACAAAATTACAAAAAGTAAATACCTTAAAAACTAATGTACAATTGGCGGTCTTATCGCTAATGAGCGATCTCTTCCAGACAACCAACGATACGAGGAAAAGTGTATACATGGAGTAGGTTCGGGTGTACGTACACAAAAATAAAGAAAAAAAAGCTTATTATCTAATATAAAAATATACTTACATAAAATACTTATAATCTACATAAAAACACATATACACACATACATACAAAAATACATACATACATATATACATACATAAATACATACTTACATGTCTATACGAAAATTAATAAATAAATAAAAATAATAGAGATTAGACGAATTTCAGGAGTGAGGGGGAAGAAAAAGAGTAAACAAATAATTAAAAAAAAAACGGAAGAATAACTAGGCTATGGAGGATAGAAATGTAAATTAACCAGCCGTTTTAAGGTAGCTAGTGATTGCGCACGCCGAATATCAAGGGGTAAGGAGTTCCAAAGCCGAGCAGCTTTGACAGAGAAGGATTTAGAGTAAAAGGAAGAATGATGAGAAGGGATTTTTAGGAGTAGGTTGTCCTCTGATCTAAGAGAGCGACAATGAGTTAAATGGAGGAAGTGAAATCGCTCTTTTAGATATATGGGAGCAGTAGGGTTGAAGAGGACATTATACAAAAGGAATAGAATGTGAGTATTCCTGCGAATGCGAATAGAAGGCCACTTGAGTTTGTCGCGAAACATGGAAATATGGTCATATTTGCGAAGACCAAATATGAATCTTATACAAATGTTTTGGATGCGTTCAAGTTTATCTAGCAATTCTTCACTCAAATTTAGATAACAAGTGTCAGCGTAATCGAGAATTGGTAAAAGCAGAGATTGTGCAAGCACAATTTTGGTAGATAAAGGAAGAAAATTGCGCAATCTACGCAGAGACCCTATAGACGCAAACGCCTTCCTACTAACTTCACTTACCTGTGGTGCCCAAGTAAAATATTTGTCAAAAGTGACTCCTAGATTTTTAACCGAGTCACAAAATGGCACACGCGTTCCATCAAATACTACATCAGGAATAGTAGCCCAGTCAATGCGTGCAACCAAATTATGACTGCCTATAATTACAACTTGTGTTTTAGATGGATTCACTTTAAGGCCGTACGAGTTACTCCACTGTACAACGGAATCCAAATCTTTGTTTAATAATTCTATTGTATAAGGCAAATCACAAAGTTTGGACTGAACATATATTTGGAGATCATCTGCATACAGGTGATAGAGAGAAGTTAGCTTATGAGTGATAGAACTAATGAAAATAGAAAAAAGAAGAGGAGACAACACGCCACCTTGTGGTACACCGGCAGTTATCGCGCACCAGTTAGACACGGTGTCATCAATCCGCACACGCTGCCGGCGACCAAACAAGTAACTGTGAAACCAGCCAATCACTTCAGGAGATATGTTGAGAGAAACTAGTTTAGCTAATAATAAGTCGAAATCAACGTTATTAAAAGCATTACTGAAATCTAGCAAGACCAACACTGTAACATACTGGTTATCCATGCCGTGACGAATATCCTCAGTAATTTTAACTAATGCAGTAGTCGTACTATGACCGGTACGAGTATTTTCTTAAGTTGTCACGTTCAACTAACGTCAGTAAACCGACTTTACAGACAACCAATTTTTTTTACGGTGACCACGGATTATCGTAGTAATAGGAACGGCTAGCAAGACAGTCAATAAAAATCTGCAGTAAACCGACACGGTATACTGATGTTTATGTGGATGTGGCTTTGATTAAGAGGTCCTCTCGGTCTCTTGAGGTTAATTCTCACTAATTTTATAATGGTGAAAGTTTGTTTGATTGCCTCGTTGGTCTAGTGATTAGCCTATGTGGCTTCGATCACGAGGTCCTGGGTTCGATCCCTGGGTCGGGTCATGGAATAATTCTGAGCTTTTTCATTCTTCTATGTAATGTTCAGTACATTCCAAGCCCGGAGTCTGGAAGTTGGTGGTGTTACACCCCCGTGCCTCGGAGAGCACGTTCAACCATCGGTCCCGGTCACTATTATCAACATCTGATAGTAATCGTTAATAAATGAAACATTATCACCCGCCAACTCGCATTGGAGCAGCGTGGTGGGTGTACGCTCCATATCCCCTCTCCTGTAATGAGGGAGGCCTGGCCCTGTAGTGGGTCGTTAATAGGCTGATAATGATGATGATGATGAAAGTTTGTATGCCTTTAGTATAGTATTCTTTCACGCAAAAAATACTGAATGGATTTAGATGAAACTTAATGTTAACGAAAAATAATGCTTAACGAGAACTACCTCCTAGTAGACTTATAATGAAAAATGGCTACAAAAGTCGTTATAACGGCAACAGCTTTAGCCGTATATAATCCCTTTCGTTAATCCCCTTTCATTCAGTCAATTAAAAATTATAATCATCATCATCATCATCATTACCAGCCTGTAGACGTCCACTGATGGACATAGACCTTTTTTAGGGACTTCCAAACACAATGATCCCGAGCCGCCTGTTGCCAGCGGCTCCCTGCGACACGTTTAATGTCGTCAGTCCACCTGGTTGGGGGTCGACCAACGCTGCGCTTTCCGGTGCGGGGTCGCCAATCTACCACCTTGCCCGCAACTTCCATCAGCTGTTCGAACTACGTGCCCCGCCCATTGCCGCTTCAGTTCTGCGACTCGCTGAGCTATGTCGGTTACTTTGGTTCTTCTGCGGATCTCCTCATTTCTGATTCGATCACGCAGAGATACTCCGAGCATTGCTCTTTCCATCGCCCGCTGAGTGACTCTGAGCCTTCTTATGAAGCCCGCAGTCAGCGACCAAGATTATAATACTCATCTCTATTTTCAAATTATTGAGGCACAAAATTGTGTTATATTATAGATTCTATTAAGTAAGTTTAATTAAGTCTACTCAGTTAAGGCTTCGTCTTTAAACATCAGGTGACAAATCAAGGGCGAACTTCTCATTAATTTAAAACCTTAGTATCTCTGGTGAGTACTCAGCCTTAGGGTTTGCTCGCTTAGGTCCAAAGAGGTTGGAAGCCTGAATATCTTATTACAAAGATCGTGGTACGCATTTATCTTGACTAGTGGGCCGATTTGGAGGTTTTCGTTTGCTATTAATGAAAATTTTATGTTAGAACCTTAATGAGGTTAGTTATTAAGGGGATTGCTATTAATAAAGTAGTATAGTAGCTCCAAAATACTCAAACGCAATTCAAATATAAGTACGGTTCGAGTTGTTTTACTTTGACTTGCTAAGTGCAATACCAATTGTAAAGTCTGTTAGTAGTTACTTAGTACTTATTTGAGTATTGGGGCATAGGGCAAGTCTTCAAGAAATTTTTACATGTTTGAAAATTATTTCTTTTTTACGAACTTTCCAACGACGGTCTTTTGCTAAAATGTTCTTAAAATAAAACTAAAGCGCCATAAATTGACGGTAGGGTGGTGATACAAAGCTAAAGTGTAAGCGTTCCAGACAGCAATGATCATAAACATAATAAAGAAATAGCATCACGCCTGTTCCCTGGGGTAGGCAGAGAACACATCCTTCCATTTGCCACCGTCTGCATACTCCTGCTCCACACTCATTAAACCTTTCATACTTGACTTGCAAACTGGAATCCATTTGTAAATTCTGATTTGGTCAGATACTTCGCCTAGGTCTTCCCTTCAACATTTCCATTCACTCTCGCCTCATAAATTCTTTTGTTTAATCTTCTTTCTTTCTCTCTACATGTCCAAACCATCTAAGCATCCTTTCTCTATTTTCGTCACTAATAAAACTAAACACTGTTCCTTATATTAACCAGGGTTAACTCGAACCCAGGACCGGATGATACAAAGCTAAAGTGTAATCGTTACGAGTACATCAACTATGCAGTTAAAGAAGGCAAATAAAAATTGACAATTAAGAAATATTTACATAAAACATCGTCTGTTTCTATTCAAAAATCCAAAACATTAATCCCAACTGCAAGGTGCGTAAAACAACAAGTGTAACATTAAAAATTACGCAAACCAAATCAAACATTACGATTACAGTTACACGAAAATCACGTTTACAATGCGGCCTGAAATAACACAGGCACGTGAGGAAAAATACAGTTTACACAAACATTGCATTCGGTGAATTGTAAACGGAATGTTGTGCAATAACGTGAATGCATATTCTTAGTAATTTAATTTGTATCGTTTGTTTATTTTATCGGGTTAAATAATATTGAATGCTTACTAACATTATTGACTCGTTGCTCTACTGGTTAGTGTATGTGCCCTCGGATCATAATATACTGGAAATGAATACATTCAATCATTACATACATTCATATATAATTACATACAATGTATATTAATTTGGTTTTTCTAAGTAGAAGCTCGTAGTTGTAGTGTTGGTGATATTGACGGCCGAGTGGGTAGCGACCCTGCTTCTGCGTCCTAGGCTTTGGGTTCGATTCCCACCTCTGGAAAATGTTTGTGTGATGAACATGGATATTTTCTAGTTTCTAGGTGTTTATATATATGTGTTTATATATATTATAAGTATTTATGTATAATATATATAAAATATTCATCAGTTATCATAGTACCCATAACACAAGCTACTTACGCTTACTTTGGGGCTATATAGCGATATGTGTAATTGTCCTATAATATTTATTTATTTATTATTACGGTTTAGGTGTATGTTGTTATGAGTTGATAGAGATTAGAGATCGTTACAGAGTCACGCATAATTCCGATGCCGACCCGCTTTTGATGCCTTCTGTCCTAGCCCTAGCCCTCTAGGGACATTCAGGCCAATTAATTTTATTACTCTAATTCTTTATGGCTACTGAGTTGTCTAGGAATCCACGTCTGGATAGTACAGCTAATCCCTTATACTAGAAGGACCATTTTACTTTAAAAAGCCATAAAATGCAGTTGTTTTAAGCAAGAAATCATATTAATAAAGAAAACAATGGCATCGCAGCCATAATTTTACAAAATTCGCTTTGCTAAGACATCAGCTTGACCGCCTCTCGTGCTTGAGAGACATTTACACTGAACGATAAAACGATTATACAGCTTAAGATAAGTCGTACTCACTAAATTGTAATATAAGCAAATAATTTAGATAATGTAAAAAAGATCTTGTTAGAATGCTAGCAACATTTTCTAGTTTAGAGTCTAGAAACACCATGGGAATTCATTTAAGCAGGCAGTTTATTTTTGTAGTAATAATAAAGCAATAATTAAAAAAAAAAAGTTGATAGGTGTCAAGGGATACCCGGATGGAACGAAGTTCCTTTCGATTAATTAGTGAAGGAATTGTAATAAAATTTTTTTTTTTTTAAGTAATAATAATATTTGTTGTTGTACATCGAAACACCAGAGGGCGCCACGAGAGCGCGAGACAGCATACAGCGCGGGCGCCCCCCGCCGCTCACGCGCACACACATCAAAGGCGGCGGCAAGATCCTTTGATCAAAAAGTGTCGTGACAACTTTTCGTACGAATTTTTTCCGTCTAGCCCCCTTTCACAACGCGCGATAAGGAACTTCGTTCCAAAAATTGATTTAGTTTATCAGAGTAAAACGCCTATTTCTTATGGATAAAAACATATACATGTACCCGAAGTTATTGTCTTTTATATCTGCCGTTTTTCACTCGGTCCCACGATAGACCCAGTACCCGCTCGGTGAATGCATAAAATACTAAGATATTCCTCTTATTATTATGACGGGTTTGGTTTAATTATGTTTGATTAGGTCGTATGATCTAAACATCCCTGTTTCTTAATAAAGAACGTAAAAGAGCCAGAACACCGCTTTTACATCCCTGCTTTATGTCACGATAGAGTTATTGGATGAATTCTTCGCTTTTAATGTCGCCTGCTGCCGGAATTAAGAATTGCGTGACGTCACTAACTCTGGCTTTATGTGACCGCTTGAAAATTGTAGTGGAAACTTTTGAGCGTGACTGTACAAAGAGTTAATGACACTTTGAACTTATTATCATCAATTATAAATTTATATTATATCTATGATTCGGTGACTATACTTTTTTATATATTATTATGTTTAATTGATGATGTGAATATATTTAATTAACAGCATAGTGAAAAGTATCTGCGCAATTATTTCTATTATTTGACTAATATTTAATATATTAGCGCGCGGCACAAGTGTGCGTGTCTTTTTTTTTTTTTTTATCGACTACAAGTTGGCCCTTGACTGCTATCACACCTGATGTTAAGTGATGATGCAGTCTAAGATGGAAGCGGCACTTGTTAGAGGGATGAAATCCCACTCCTATTTTCTACACGACATCGTACCGGAACGCTTAAGAAAAATTTCAATCTGCCCCGCCGGGAATTGAACCCAGGACCTCCGTCTTATAAATCCACCGCGCATACCACTGCGCCACGGAGGTCGTCTCACACTTAACTCGACGCACACAAGCTAGTGGTACATCACGGCCGCCGCCGCATGCGCGCGCGCGGGGCAGGCAGTCCGTCTGTTTGTAGCGTACCTTGCGCGGGTTTTACATATACCTACAAAATAATTGCGTAGTGCCTAAATTCTATCGTTCGTATATCTGTTGTATCTTCTGTGTAATATCTTCTTGTGTAACAATAAACTCATTTCCGTATCACTGTCGCTTATTAGTTACTTCTACTCCTGCCGACTTCTGAACTTTTAGCTTAGTGTTTCTTATCAATCTAAAACATTCGCTATAACACTTTGTAGTAGGAATTATAATGGTATATTAGCAGATCAACGGCCACTGCTGCCTGCAATCAGCCGCTCTCTGTAACTCGCTTAATATCGTTGGTCCATCTATTAAGGGATCCAATACTGCACTTTTCAGTATGTTATTCCAACACATTGAAATACAAATATCCATCGACGTATGTGCTCCATCGATTGCCACTGCAGCTATGTGATTCGTTATTTGTCGGTTACATTGGTTCTGGTGGATCGCCTTATTTTTCGTTTTATTACGCAGAAAAACATCGAGCCCATCCATCGCCGAGAGAGCTTTTTACGTTGCCCATAATTAGTGACCATATCTGAAACCATTATCGTATATGTCGGCGGAGTAGTATCATGACAGCTACTCGGCCAAGTTCGGTGGTGACGGGGATGACCGATCGATGCCGATATAAGGCAGCGGTCTGGAGAGACTAGACATTCCTTCGTGGTGTTCACTGCGACACTGTCTCCGAACGCTAGATTTATTAATCATTATTATTGATAGCTCAATTAGTTAATATTTTATTGAATTGGTTATTATTGGTCATCGTTGTGATTATTCCTTAGTTAATTTGGCGGTTACGTCATTGTTGATTGGGTGTTGTAGCAAACAAACATCCCTAAATTTGGACGGTCAGGGAGAATAACTTCAACAGAGGAGGTGAGTGTTGACGGACGTCCGACTCTTTTAAATCCACCGCGCATACCACTGCGCCACGGAGGTCGTCGAACGCTTATTACGATGTCCATAATTAGTGACCATATCTGAAACCATCATCGTATATGCTTACAAAAAATAATTAATTGGAATTGGATGACATTATAAATCCAGTTTATGTACTTAAATATTGTAGTAGGGACTTCTGTGAGCGATTGTACGTGCGCAAGGGGTTAATGACACTTCAAATCGAGAATGGTACTTAACACGTCATAATCTCCTCTCTGTCCTATTATTCCAGATAGAATATCAATCACCCTTGCGTAAATTCTCAAGAAGCTGATTCTATAAAAAAATCTGGTGACTATGAAGAACGGTGGAAACTACAAGTTAGCCCTTGACAGCTATCACACCTTATGTTAAGTGGTGATGAAATCTAAGATGGAACCGGGCAGACTTGTTAGGAGTAGGATGAAATCCATTCACACCCCTTTCGGTTTTCTACACGACATCGTACCAGAACGCTAAATCGCTTGGCGGTACGTCTTTGTCGGTAGGGTAGTAGCTATCCTCGGCGAAAACCCTCCATCAGCCAGACCAAGACAAATTAAGAAAAACTCCATTTATCTTACCGAGAATATACTATTATCTTCAAAAACTGTTTTTTCCTTATACTTAATCAACGATTCTGAGAAAAAGCTTACTTAGAATACAATTAATAATTCACAGTAAAGCCATTATATTCTTATTTTCTTATTTTTTAATAAAGTTTTATTTGTACCTAGTGTTAAATTTTTTTTAATATAAAATATATGTCATCACAATTTGAGTTAAAAGAATTTGAATACAATTGCAATTTAGAAACAAAAGTATAAAACAAAATATTATTCAAATGTTCTACATAAAACAGAAATAAAGCTACAGTCAGATGCGACGAAGTTTTATTGTTACCAAAGGAATTCCAATGGAAACCGTTCTAAACTATTAAAGCTGATGAATGTTGCAGCAACGTCCCGTGCTATCGCTCCAAGAGTGTGATGCGCGGCGAAATGTTACTGAAACGTTTCGCGTTAATGCTAGGCGAGACTAGGCGAATAACTCCGAGCATATAAACTTTAAATCAACAGTATAATTATAATAAGATAAAAGATATGTTAATTAAAAGTTTCAGGGTAAGGTTAAGCGAGACTAGGCGACATAGTCCGAGCATACAAACTTGTAGTTAACAAGAAGGATAGGTTAGACGAAATTGAATGATAGTCTCTAAAATAATAGCTTTCAACCAATGTTACTTACTAGTAGACATTGTTTTCGAGCTCGAACGTCCGTCAGCATTTCATTTTGGCGGAGAAGTTAAATTTTTCCAATGGTGTATGTGATTTAAAGAGATGAAGTCATAAAGTACAATCAATATTCTGAGAGAAAAGGAATATAAATAAATATTTTATAAGAATTGATAAGAAATCATATTGTAATATGAACTTCCTGCCGTTGTTTAACAATAATACTTCTACTAGGGATAATACAACTTTCACTACTTTTTGAAAAAATCTTACTTCGACTAGGTACTTTAGCCATTAAAATCGGTTCAGTTAGATTTATTTTATAAATCCGCTGTTTCTTAAAGTTTTTCCAAGTTCTCAAACCATTTTGTAGACCAACGAAAGCAATTCATTTTTCATAATTATTGGAACCAAAAAAGAAAATTTTAGTTTTATCCAGAGTGGCGAAATATCACCTGTCTGTCAGTTTCATTACTTACCATTCGTAAAATATCGACGTTCCATCAAAATAAACACGTATTCCAGTGTTCGAGTTTATTTATTTAGTCTGTCCGTGACATACGACATGTAAAATGTTACGTGCTGTCTCGTTAACAACGTACCTACGTAAGCTTTTTGACTCCCGAATTCCGAAATAGTCATGAAATATTCAGGATATTGTCATGTAAGTTTTCAACTACATTTTCGTACTAAATATTACAGGTAAATTTGTTGTAATGTATTTTATTCAAAATATTGTCATGTAAGATTCTGAAGTGGTTCAATATTATAAACGGAATGAAGATTTATGATAGAGACCTTAGATTATATCGATAAACATTATTATTTTATGTACTTTTAAGTTATGTACCTACTATTTAAATTAGTCACAAGGTGCAAAAAAAAACTTAAAATAACAAAATTTAAACACAAAATTAGAAGTTGTGCAGGCATAAACCGTCAAAATTATTGCATTAGAATAAAAAGAAGTCTGTAATTTCTTACATGAAGCACGACTTTAGTCAAGACGTCTATTGACCATGAACATATGCTTAGAATAAATAGTGCGAAGTTCATCCAGCTAATTGTAGTATAAAAAAGGTTGGTTCATTATATTTTTGTTTAATTAACATATGATTATAGCGCGGCAGAATGGGCCTCTCACCTCAAAACCTCAATACGAGGCCGGGTGGGCGTCACGTACCGTCCCCACTTCACGTTCCGTCGACTCACTGATTTCTTGCTTCTTGCTTCTAAAATAAATTCCCCTTTAGAGTTCCTTACTTCTGTTTTTTATCTACTTCCATATAGCTCAAATATTTTATAAAATAAAATAGCACGATAATCTGTCCAATTAAAACAAGAATAAATAATTGCACCCTGAGACCAACCAACGAGGAGGATGGTTGGGTATAATATCCAAAATCCTTATTGCTAATAGAAGTTCTGGCTCTGTAATAGGGACCCAAACATGGTGATGATTTTTTTTGTAAATATTTTCTTAGATGTAACTCTAATATTTCTCTTAAATTTTCTGAACAATAGTTCCTAGTTAAGTTAAATTTTGATCCATAATGATAAAGATTCGTAAAGAGGTCAAGGAGTTGTTGTCAAAAAACTCTGCCTAATCCGTTTGAGAACAAAATAAGTTTAGAGACATAATTTTGACGGAACTTTCGTTAAAAAATACATATTATTGAGATATTTTTGAGGTAAAAAACAATGGTCGGTAAGTTTTCCCTTAAGGGCTAATATGGGTAAATCCATATTAGTATTAGAAATTCATATACCTACGTATAAATATTGGTGAATTTATTTTGTTTTAATATCCTGCTTCTGACGTCCGTAGGATTTTAATAATCTTAAGGATATTTTCACATTAATGTCTTTAGAATATTAAATAATAATTCAAAAATATTCCAGTCTTGGTAATTTGAAATTTAATGCCCAGTAAGCAGTCGGCGAGTGAAATTGCCAGGTTCAACGGTGCTATTCCGTAACAGACAGCATTGCTTTCAACGATGACGCATCGGTGAAAATTTTCAGTTCTGATACAACAGCTAAATTAAGTTTAAAGGTAGAAAACTATTTCTGTGCTCAATACTATTATTAGTAGCTGTACTTGTACCTTATACTAAAACCGTACACTTTTCCTTACAACTAATGATTGAACGTTATAATTACTATAGATTGGTCAATCCATGATGGCTCGTCGTTTTTTGTTTTTCAATCGCTTACAGTGCAAGTGTGCAATAAAAACTACAAGAATGTGAGTTCTATTACTACGTGACGAGTAGCAATGTGTGCACATTCACACAAAGTGTCAAGTTAGTTAAGTCAACAAGAATGTCATGTTTGACTAGCAGTATGCTCTTTATTTTAACCCATTTTTAAAAATGAATGTGTCGTCTGTCGTCGGTTACAAGTCTTGTCTCAAGCTTTGTTTTCCGACCAGATATATTGCAAGTTTACAATGTTTTGATACATGAAGTAGATTTCTATAATTCCTGACGTATTATAAAGGTTCATAAGAGTAGTTTATTTACACCCATCTTACTTTACTCGCGAATTTAATTTACTTCTTAAGAACACTTTTACACTGGTCCAACTCGACCAAATATCCTCACCGCACTCTAGACACAAACTAACTACCCAAAGGAGTTGGGTAGTTAGTTTCCCCTCAAGATGGTGTAAATACTCTACTAGGACTTTGGCGCCCGGCTCTTTTATTGGTTGGAGTATTAAAACAAATTAAAGAAGAATATACTTTCATCTCACATCAGAACATTGACGACGAGATATTATGCATCATTTGAATTTTATAAATCAAATTGAATTTAACTTTGTGTTAAAGTTTTAAGTAAGCACCTATCTCATATCTCTCATTAAATGATTAACAATTAGTTCTATTTCTATTACTTCCATAAAAAAACTCGTGACATACCATAAATAATGACTTCCACAGACAGTAACATATCCATAAACAATGACATATATCACAATATTACAACAATCTATTCTAAGGCTCTAGTCAAATTCCTTTTTGACATATATATTAATTAACCAATTTAACAATATAATACAAAACACACACACGCACAATCGTCTCAGATAGGTACCTAGTATAATTATATCTATTTTTCTTTTGTTGAAACAGTTTAATGATTGAGCTCAACTCCACGCTGTCTTGTCTACTATACCTCTAGTGTTTTGTAAAGCGTGAACCCATGATACCTATTATTATTTTTATTTATTACAAGTTAGCCCTTGATGATATATCTTAGCTATAATCACACTTGATGGTAAGCGATGTTGCAAACTAAGATGGAAGCGGGCTAACTTGTTAGGAGTAGCATGAAATCTACATTCCTTCAGTTTCTACACGATACCGTATTGGAACGCTAAATTGCTTGACGTAACGTCTTTGTCAGTAGCATGGTAACTACCAATGACCAAAGCCTAACACCAGCTAGACTTGGACTAATTTGGAAAATCTATATCGGCTGTAACAAGCCAATTAGGTGACCGTTGTAGAAAAATTAAAATTAAAGTCGAGTCGGTCAACCTAAAGGAATGGGCAACGAAACGAATCTTCTGGCTAAGTCACATTTAGATATGTAGTTTATCATCATACGATACGTTTTTTTGACATTATAAATATAATATTGGTAAAAAAATTTAACTGCACTCCCCGCACCCTTCGGTTTCCCCTCGCGACAAATAGTGGGGCGAGCCGTAATGAATTGACCAAAGTATATAGCAAGTAATTAATTTTCGAATATTATGTAGGTTCTGCCATTTACTTTTTACTTCAATGTAAAGTAGAAATAATAAAAAATCATTTTAAAGTGGAAAGAACTTATTTTATTGTTTTCATAATAACAATTTTATATATTTAGTTTTAAATTAACTTAAAAACGAACTACTACTAGATACCTAGTATAATCAGCTTATCTTCCTCACACACAGTGCAGATGAAATTAAATAAAGAAAGAAAGAAAAAAAAATAATGTGAAACAAATGGCAATTTAACTTACTAAAGCTTACAATTTACCTATTTTAGAAATAAAATGTTTTAAGGACGAACACATCGTCGAACGCGACGTGTCACAGAGTAACACCGTGGAAACCTTATCGGATTATCTTGAAAAATTAAACTACCTGCCAAGACGCGACTGTTTGATAATTTGATAACTCAGTTTTTCTTTTCGCTATCTTGTCAACTTGGTTAAATCTTTTTTGCGTGTGAATTGGACTTTGGAAAAATCGTTAGGACTTAAAAATATTATCAAATCCTTAACCAAATTTGCAAAGTAATATTTACGGGTTTTTCTTTGATTAATATCTAGGTGGCCTCCTTGGCGCAGTTTGACAGCCTCCGTGGTGCAGTCGCATGCGCGTTGGATTTATAAGACGGAGTCCGGCGGGGCAGATTGAGATTTTTCTCAATTTGTCTTGGTCTGGCTGGTGGGAGGCTTTCGCCGTGGCTAGTTACCACCCTATCAACAAAGACGTACCGCCAAGGGATTTAACATTCCGGTACAATGTCGTGTAGAAACCGAAACGAGTGTGATACGATTTGTGTGATGAAATCCAAACCCATTTTGGTTTAACGGACCAACGCGTAAGGACAAGTTAGCTCGCTTCCATCTTAGATTGCTCACTTAAAATCAGGTGTGATAGCAGTCAAGGGCCAACTTGTAGTCGATAATATAAAATTCTATTGTATTCTATTCGCTTTACGACATATTGGCTTAACGTGGTCTCCGTGGAACAGAGGTGATATACTGTAAAAGAATCTTTGCTTTTTTTTTAATAAAAAGGCTTAATATTTATTTCATAGTTCAATCAAGAAATTGAATTAAGTTTTTATGATCTGAAGCTACATAGCCTAACAATTGGACCAATATAGCAGTATATCTAGATTAAACGTACTTGCGATAATCTTAAGTTTACGATTCATTAAAATTCCAGTATCGCAGACATGTAGGTCTTAGGCAGTTTACGACGGCAGATTTTGTTACACATAAAACATATTACTACCGTGTATTTTAAGTGTCAATTTAACTTAATATCAGTTCCTAAATTCAAGATGATTCAAAACCTTATAACATAGGTATGATTTGTTATTCGCGATCAATATAAACACGCAGAAACTGAGCTTTAAATTTGTAAGAAAATTTCACATCGCTAATTTACTTAAAAAAATAAAGTAATGGTGTTGAGTGAAGTCGCAAAATTAGAATAAAATGATTATCTCCGTTGATTCTACAAACATCTTCGGGATGAGCAAGCAAATAATTTATGCTAACCAGCGATAGTAGAGCCACGATAAACAGTAGCGTTGCCTGCTTGCAAATAGTCCAGCAAGCTGCTTTACTTGCAAACGAGCAAACGGTCTTCATGGTAATGTTCCTATATGCGTTACCGCTCACTTTGCATACGAGATTATGGACTGGTTCATTGGTTCAAAGTCAAATTCATTTTAAAAATTGAAATCATTGAACATTACTTGATTGATACATAAAGGAATCAAATACTTAAACCTAGTAAAGAACAAGAGTTATAAGTTGACTAGGTCTATTGAGAGGCTTGTGAGCTGATGATTGTGACGAAGAACCAACGATAGTTTAGTCGCTTTGTAAGCGGGATTATATAGTGGTTCAAAATTTATTTTTTGTCCCTGACGTAAAAAGAGGCATGCTATAAGTTTAACGTGTCAATCTGTGTACCTTGTTTATGAATCAGTTCGTGGTATTGAACCTTCTAAACTAATGGAATGATTCTGATGCAGATCCTAATCGTTTCATTCGTTTTACTGGCGAAACTTTAGTTATCAGATCTATAAAAAAATAAATACAGATAGGTTGATATTATATCATCGTCATGAAAAAGTCAAAAATGTATTTAAATGCACGTTATTTACGAACACTTATTAGTATGTATCTGGCAGTACAGCATTAATCCTTGCAAGTAAACAGTAAAGTCTATTTTCATAAATCTCTCTTCTGTTGTAGAAACGAGAACGAAAAATAAAAATATGTGCTCTATTCTAGCGGAAATATCTAAACAAAACTGTAAGCTCTTGTAAAAAAATACTAAGATAACAGAAATAAAGAGCAAGTGTTCAAATTTAATGGCTTAATTAAGAGCAAACAGCGCAGGGGGCGCTGGATTGCTTATTTTTAAACAAAACGCCCTCTAGGTGCAAATAACAAACAAGATACAGCTTAATTAAGTTTTTTTTTGCAAGCTGTTATGCGCGTTTGCTGTTATGGTCTAATATGTAATTTAGATGCGATAAGTTTCTTTTTTACTTACGCAAGGATTATATTATTAGAAAGAATACGAAATATTGTAAAAATGAATTTTTTATTCTCGTGAAAACTCAAAGTTTCTCAAATTCGTATATTTTTGTATTGTTTTAATGCTCAGACAGTCAACTATTTAAACAAGCAAAAAAAATATTTTTTTCATTCTTCAAGCGAAATTCATACTTTTAGCTTCAGTAGCAAAATTCCTTCCATATTAAAAAAAAACACCGGGAAGCAGTGTTGATCACCCCCACTAGGAACTGGGGGTGACGACATCAAACGCAGGGAGCCGCTGGCCACAGGCAGCTCAAGATCCATATGTTAGGAAGTCCTTAGAAAGGTATGTCTAGCAGTGGACGTCTATCTGATGTTAATGATGATGATGATCATGATTAGAAAAATGGATCACTTTATCAGATCTTCATTGTATGTTTTGAAATAAAAAAAACCGCATCATAATTGTCTCATGCGTTTAAAGATACCATAAATATTCACAAACAGACACGTCAAGCTTATACAACAGCCTCTTTTTTGCGTACCTAGGTAGTTATGATGGATAAAAATTTTTTGATTGACCTTTCTTTTCTCATACTTTTTATTTACTTAACTAAGAAAATGCTTCGGATCAAAAAACATCACCAAATGTTGAATGTAATTAACTGATTTTTAACAACATTTAAATAACACGTATTCTGATTTTTAACAATTCCAATAAATCCCTACAAAAATCTACATCGAAAAATACCAAACGTCTACGAACACTGAAAGCCTTACCGCAAAGAGATGCGAAGAAAGCCTCGGCGGGCTAATATAAAATCAGTTCTTCCCCGGTTGCTAACGTCGGCAGGCATACATAATTGGTTTACCCCTTTTTTAATTATGTGCCAGTTTTCTTCGTTGTAGAAAAGGAAGCGAATATTATTTTTTTTTAGGGTTCCTTATCTCAATACAAAAAAACGAACCCTTATAGCTTTTTGTGTCCGTCTGTGCGCACGTCACAATCGATTTTTTCCGAAATTAAAAAAATCCAAATGCAGTGATGTATAAATAGAAGAAATCTGAATTTGAGTTTTACTTTTGGAAGGCAAGATGAACAAAAAAATGCAAATTGAGTTTTGAAGTATCGAATAAACCGTCTTGCTGTGAGGATCTCAAAAATATTACTTGTATTTTTTCTAATAAATAGTTTTCTTAGTTATTTCAGAAAATAAACAAATATATTTTGATCCCCCATTGGTCACCGTAACTAATTAACCAAAAAATTGTAAAAAATATACCTTTATTAATTTTATACATATATCTGGATTACGGGAAAACCTGTAAGAAACACATGATCGTAAATTACAAGCATGGTACGGAACCCTCTTTACGTGAGTTCAACGCGCACTTGTCCCATTTTTTAACAACGAAAGGAAACTCGCCAGCTCTTTATTAACTTAATAACGGGCTTTTCTTAGTAGTACGAAAGAAACTAAAAAAATTTACTATGAAAGAAAAGTGGCTAACACATTTAAACTCTAGACTCAAGAGCGTGTTACTCGTATAAGTAAGTTTATCTGTGGCATCATAATTCAAAAGTATATGGATTGCGATGCAATTTTTGTAATCATAATTTATCAGCTTATTTTAGTTGATAGGAGAAAAGTATTTGCAAAGTAGTTCGTTGGCGGCTATTCTGTATATCGTGACAAAATTCAAAAGTCACTTGCGACTAAAGTCTCTATTTCTGTCTATCTAAAAGCTATAACAACATTGTAGATGAGAGAGACAGAGACGAATTTGAGACGCACACTGTTTCTGAGCTTTTTTTTCTTCTAATATATAAAAGGCCGGAATCGAGAAGTCGGTGGTGTTATACCCCGTGGCTCGATGATCACATTAAGCCGTTGGTCCCGGTCACTATTATCAACATCTGATAATCATTCGCGCGCGGTGCGCGGAAGCGAGTGCCCGTTGCGGAGTAGCGAGCGTGCGTTCATAGTCGCGGAGGCTGTGATATTATTTAACTGCCTTCCTATTTGCGAGAAAAATGAGTGAGAAAAGTAAAGGTGGGATTATGTGCGGGAATGAAGGGGACGGTGAATACAATAATATGAATTCACAAGAAGAAACAAATGAAGATGTAATGCAAGTTGAGTCCCCAATTTTAATGCGGTGCGATAAAAGGTTAAGGAGCGATAGCGAGGAAGACGTTAATGAAGGATTTACGAAAGTAGAGAAAAGAAAGAAGCGGCTTTTCCGTAACTCTAAGCCTGAGGTAAGCGATTCGTTTGATATATGTATTACTTCAAATAATGTATTACCGAAACAGATTAGTCTTGCAAAATTTGTTCAATCGTTGAATGTACCAGGCATATTACGAGTAAAATATAAAAGCCCTTACAAAGTCATTGTGTCATTGGCTACGAAAAAAGATGCCGACTACCTTCTTAACTGCCCGCAACTGATTGATCTGGGTTATAATTGTCAATCTACCCTCGAAAATAATTTATCGTATGGAATAGTGAAACAAATAGAACTGGAAATTAATGAGGAGGATTTAAAGAAAATCTTTAGGTGTGAATACGACATTGCCTCCGTTAAGAGATTAAGAAGAGTGGCAGATGACGGAAAATGGATAGAAAGCGAATCTGTGAGGCTTAGTTTTAAAAGTAGTAGCTTACCTAGCTATGTTTATGCATATGGATGCAGGCTTAAAGTAGAGAGGTTTATATTTCCAGTTACGCAGTGCTCAAAATGTTGGAAGTTTGGACACCGGATGCGGGTGTGTCCAACGAATAAAACATTGTGTCCAAAATGCGGTGAAAATCATGCGAACTGTGAGACCAAGTCCTATAAGTGTATTAATTGTAAAGGCGCACATATGTCATTAGATAAATCATGTCCAGTATTTAGAAAAGAAAAGGAAATTCGAAATATTATGAGTGAATATGGAGTGACATATCGTCAGGCTCTAGAAAACTATTTGAAGAAGCAGAAAGGGAGATCTCAGGATCAGGAAAAATACAATGAGACTGCGACAACGAGTGCACCATATTTTACATCACATAAATTATCGTACAGAGATATTTTGATAAATAAAAATTTTGATGAAGCTGAAAATAAAAAAGCGGAAAATACACATGATTTTGAGTTAGATAGTGATGGAGAAGAGGAATTAACTAGGTCTGAGTGTACTAAAACTAGAAAGAGAAAAAGAAAACAAGTGTATGAGGAGTGGGATTTTAATGAGAATATAGAGTCAGACCAAGAAAATAATGCAAAAGAGACAGAAATGGGAGAACATGACAAGAAAAAGAAGAAGAATACCTTTTCTTTTAAGCGTTTTTGGATGAAAATCAAGGCGGTATTATTGGCTGGGATGTCATTTGAAGAAAAAATTAAAATTGTAATGAAAATTGCGTGGGAAGAATTGTCGTTGGTGTTGGTCAATTTAGTGAATGATGGTTTTGTACCAAGAATTTTTACGTATATATTAAATGGATAAGGTTTTTCAGGTAAATATAGCTCAGTGGAATTCACAAAGCTTAAGACCGAAAAAGGTGCCATTTGAATTATTGTTAAATAGAGAAAAAATTCACATTGCATTGGTAAGTGAAACGTGGCTTGAACCAGATGCTGATATTAATTTTAATGAATACAATGTTTTTAGAAAAGACAGATTAGATGAATATGGAGGTGTGGCAATTATTGTACATAAATCTATCAAAACACACTTGTGTAATACGAGTTTTAATAATTTGGGTATTGAACTTATTCACGTTAAAATATTTAACTGTAAATTTCTTAAGAATATTGTGTCCATTTACTGCCCATCTTCTGTACATACGACAAAAAATGATTGGGATGATATATTTTCTGCATTTCCTAAAACATCGATAATAGCAGGGGACTTTAATGGGCATCACACTAATTGGTCCTATAAAAATGATAGTCGAGGTACTTATTTGTTTGAATCTTCTATTGAAAATAATTTAGTATCATTAAATAATGGAGAGGCAACGAGGGTAAAAATTGTAAATGGAGTAGTACAGGAGACTTCCCCAGATATTACGTTTGCTACTACTGATATAGCCATCTATTGTAATTGGAAAACGACTAACGACAATTTGGGAAGCGATCATTTAGTAATTAAATGTTCGTTAATATATAAGGATACTTTAAATTTGACATCTAAACGAAATTTTAAGTTAGCAAACTGGAAGTCTTATAGGGAATGTCTAGATAAATTATTTATAAATAACTCTTATCCCAATGATATGCAGAATATGTATAATTTCTTTTTGCGTAATATAAATAGTGCGGCCGATTCAAATATACCAAAATACAAAATTAGTACCAATCCTTCTCAAGCTTTTGTACCGAAACATTATTGGAATCCCACCTTATCAAAACTTGTAGCTCAGAGACGGTTAGCTTTGAAAAATCTGCGGCGTAACCCTACACCGGTTAACTTACAAAAATTGGAATCTAAAATATTAGAAGTAAAGCGTGTGGCTTGTGAAGCTAAGTCCAAGTCTTGGGAAAATTTTTGCGACAGTATGGATGAAACAATTACTAGCTCAGAAATGTTACGAAGAATGCGTTGGATTAAGGGTCTTCGCAGTAGTCAAACTTATGCATCTAAACAACAGTGTGATTAACTCTTGTGTAGTTTAGCGCCTGATTCTGTTAAATCACCACAGCCGGTGTTTTCATCCTATAATAGATGCCTTGAAACTAATTTTAGCATTCAAGAATTAATTAACTGTATTAAAAAGAAAGATACTGCACCAGGTGACGATGGTGTTACGTATACCATGATTTATAATCTTCCCATATGTGCTAAGGAATACTTACTTCAAATTTACAATCTTATTTTTTATACAGGTGTTATCCCTGAGCAGTGGCATAGAATACAAGTAGTTGCAATTCCTAAACCAGGAAACTCCAATAAGTTTAGACCTATTTCGCTAATTTCATGTCTATGTAAATTTTTTCATATAATGATATCTAGAAGAATAGAGTGGTTTGTAGAAAAAAATAAAATATTAGCCGACAGTACGCACGGTTTCAGACGAGCGCAATCCAGTTTGGATTGCCTGATACGAATAGTTACACAAATATACCAACAATTGGCTGTTTTCTTGACATTGAAAATGCATACAATAATGTTTTGGTACATAGACTGGTTAATATATTAGATGATCTTGACTTAGGAAGTAAAATATGTAATTACTTTTGGCAATTTTTAAGTGAGAGGCACCTTGTAATTAAAAATTCCTATACTCAATCTGAAATGGTAAGATGGACAAACAATGGTTTAGCACAAGGAGATCCAATATCCCCACTCCTTTTTAACTTAGTAACATTTCAGATCAGTAGGTTGATCAAATATATTCATATGTCAGTATGCGGATGATTTTGTGCTTTATTCACAAAATACAAGCCTAAGGGATTGTACTAACAAAATTCAAAGCTCATTAGATATATTTATTAGCGTTTTAGAACAGTTAGGTCTAGAAATATCGGTAAGTAAATCTAATTTTTGTGTATTTAGCAGACGGCGGCGACAAGAACAGGTTAATTTGTATATTCATAATCAAACTATTTCATCCTCTAATAATGTGAAGTATTTGGGTATATGGTTGGATCGGTCGTTATTATGGAACAAACACATTGACATATTAATACTATGGACTTCGGGTCAGCGATAAAAAGTGTCCGAACCAAAAGTAAGCCAAAACGCGAAATGATTTCCAATCGTAATTCAGTCTCATATTAGCTGACTGACAGAATACACGTCAATAATGCCGTAATGTGTTATAAAAAACTTGTAAGAACTACCCGAGTAAGGTCAGAAAAGAAGACGGTGTACCATATTTTCAGTAAGTAAATATTTACTGATGATTTTAAAGTATTATTTTGCTTAGAAACAGGCTATTTTATTAAAATTTTAATAAACTATAGAAACGAATTGCATAACCAACCAAAATGAACAAAAGTATCTATCTGTCCTTTTCCCATACGCTACCCGCGTCTAGGATAGAAGGAGTGCAATATGTTTATCTAATTAACCACATTTAGTTCGGATCTGCCGTGAGCAATAGAATGTTTTAGAACAACGACTGCATAGAGTTATTTTGTTGTTTAACATTTGAATTATTTAGTTATTTAATTTTTGAATGAAAATAATTTGATTATTTTCAATTCAAAATTTTTTATTTTTTATGTCAACTTTTATTTTTTATGTCATGAATATTAATCAAATAACTTTTACCATAATGGTATATTAATTTGATAACTATATGAATTATCTACATGAAATTAGGAACAGTTATTTAAAAAAGTGATCTTACGTCATTGAAGTAAAAAAATATATTTTCAGTTTAATTAAAAAGAGGAAAATATCGAGAACTTAAAATTTCAAAGTAAAGAACTATGTTGAGTGGCATATCATTTTGTACATTAGTGGATTTGGTTTGTAATTAATTATTTTTATAACTAATTATTATTTTACACAAGATAATTACAACAATTATTGTTTGGTACAAGATTTGTCCCAGCATATAGAGGTCAGGGATATGTAAATATAAATTAAAATTTGCTGTAAATATAATATATAAATATAAGATGCCGAAAAAGTTTAAAAAGCTACCGACTCCACACCATTTATGTTGTCCTATTTTCACGAGAATCTGTTATGTCAAAAAAAGGCTGCCATGGTAACCGTCAATCGAAGCTGATTACTTATTGCATGCAATTAGACCGTTGCAAATTAGACTGTATAACAATACGATAAGACATACATTACAATGTTATTTTGTGTATAAAAACATAAATACATCCTAGTATGTATAAAATATCTTGGGACACTTTTGACGTAAATTTTGCATTAGACCCGAAGTCCATAGTATTAATATGTCAATGAACAAACATATCAATGAACTAATTATTAAAACTATGAAAATATTGAACGTATTAAAAATTTTATCTGGACCTTCTTGGGGAGTGCATCCTAAGAATTTAAGAAAACTTTATATATCTTTACTTAGGAGTAGACTTGATTATGGGTGTTTTTTATACGATAATAGCGCAAAAACTAATTTATATAAACTGGATAAGATACAAAATCAAGCATTACGTATTATAGGAGGATTTATTAAAACTACACCAATTCATGTAATGGAGTCAGAGATGAGTTTACCGCCACTGAGTCTAAGAAGACATTACTTAGCAACAAAATTTTGTTTAAGAATTCTAAGCGGGTCAAGAAACACAACTGTAAAGTTATTAAATAATTGTTTTTCTTTGTGTCAACATAAAACTTTTTGGCAAAGAAAAAAGATCCCATTAGTACCTATGATTTATAACGAAATTAAAACTGAAAAGATGCACTCATGCTGTCCTATACAAATGTTCTCTCTGAGTACTTGGGTTTCGAATATCAATGTTAGCAAAGTTATACATACAGACTTGGACAGTATTAAGAAGGCTAAGAAATATTATGAGGAAAATATACTTAGAAATCAAATATTACAGGAACTAAGTAGGAAATATGGTGATTATAATAAATTGTTTACTGATGGTTCCAAATCTGATAAAGTGGCAGGGGCGGCATTTCACGACTTTGACTCCAACACTTGTAATTTGTTTAAAATTAACGAAGATGTGTGTATTATGTCGATAGAGTTGTTTGCAATCTCAGAGGCTATATCATATGCGGTAGCTTCTCAGTATAACAAAGTTGTAATATTTACTGATAGTAAAAGTGCCTTGCAGCATTTAGCTCGGTGCGCCTCTGGGCTCAGAGGTGTTCCGGTAGCGTATGCTATTTTAGCAAGGATTAATGAAATTTTGTGTAACGCTAGTATAGAGTTGAGATTGCAGTGGATACCATCGCATATAGGTCTAAAAGGAAATGAGAAGGCTGACTTGCTAGCAAAGAGTGTATGTTCGGAAGGGAGTGAGATATACATTTTGCCAAGTTATTCTGAGGTAATGGTGAAATATAAAATTAAAAATCATGACTTGTGGAAAGAATATTTTGATGAGCGTTCCAAAGAAAAGGGAATTTGGTACCGAACAATACAGGGTCAGCCTTCTCAAATCCCATGGTTTCAGACAGGGAGATTAAAAAGATGTATAATTAAAATAGCCCATAGATTACGCTCTGGACACATTCCATCAAATAAATTTGCCTTTTTAATGAAGAAGTCTGAATCAGCGAACTGCGACACGTGCGGAGTAGTTGATGACGTCACGCACTTTTTGATGGAATGTGTTCAAAATGATTTGAAAAGAAAACGTGTATTAAGTGATTTTAAGTTAAATGTTTACAATATTGGATTATTTAATACTATTTTAGCTTCCCCAATGTCAAGTGAAGCTAAAATGGTATATGAATTTTATTTTAAAAATTAGTACATTTATGTTTCGTTATTTAAGTTTAAGCTAGTTTGTAGCATTAATTTACGGTATTTAAGTTTAAGCTACTATAGGGCTGACATGTTTGAAAAAATAAAAAGCCCTTAAAAATTAAAGAATAAAAAAAAAAAAAAAACATCTGATAATGACTGTTAACAAATTAAAAAAAAAAAATTCAAAATCGTTTATTTCAAGTAAGCTTATTACAAGCACTTTTGAAACGTCAAATTGGACTATTTGTAGTGACTCTACCACCGGCTCGGAAGGCAGGCCCTGTTGAGAAGAGCCGGCAAGAAACTCAACAGTTGCTCTTTTTATAATATTATCAATTTTACAATAGTAAGTGTGTTGTTACATAAAGTTATTTATTTTACTTCCTGTGTGAAGTTGAAAGCCTATCCAATTGCCTTTGAACATCTTTGTCATTTAAAAATTCATCGATAGTATAATAACCCTGACTCAGTAAGTGAGTTTTAATACATTGTTTAAACTTATGCAATGGCAGATCTAAAACTGAACTGGGCATCTTGTTGTAGAAGAGTACACCCAATCCTACGAAAGATTTTTGTACTTTTCGGAGGCGATAAGCTGATATGACTAACTTATGTCCATTTCTAGGAAGACGATCGTTTAAATCCTTTTTCTGTTTATATGTAATTAACCATTATCACCCTAAGCCCAACAACAAGGAGGTATCCTGTCGTTAGCAGACATATAATAATAAATCGAATATAAAATATAGAAATCATGATAATTTCATATGAAATAAAGATATCACGATAATTTAATTTCAGCAATAAACAAAAACAACGATCGTTTCTGAACTGACGTTGATTTCTCACTTCCAGTTATCGTTATATTCATTACGTTTGTTTTCGTTATTTATATATGAATGTGCCGTTTCGTTAATTCAATTCTGATAAAATCAGAGAGCTTTACTACGTTATAAAAATTAACGGATTTGTTGATTAAAGTGATACTTCAGTTTTATTTTACTTTAAAATATAAAATGTACACATTCAAAAATATATATTTTATTTAGTTAACAGTATCTATAAATTACGAGTAACTTTAAAATGGGACCTAATATATTCATTATTAATATTTTTACGATTACATACTTGTATTTTTATTAACCTTTAAATTTCAATGTAATAAATCATTCTATGTTATCTACAAAAAAATATTTTGAATGTACAAAAACATGATTTTTTTATTACCTTTTCATAATATTGTGTTATAAATATTTTTAAAAAAGATGTAAATAAATAAATGATATCAAAAGAAATTAATAAATTGGGAGTCATTTGAAAATGACGGTTCCCGGCGGGGCAAATTGAGAATTTTCTTAACTTGTCTTGGTCTAGCTGGTGGGAGACTTTTCGCCGTGGCTAGTTACCACCCTACCGACAAAGACGTACCGCCAAGCGATTTAACGTTCCGGTACGATGTCGTGTAGAAACCGAAAGGGGTGTGGATTTCATCCTACTCCTAACAAGTTAGTCCGCTTCCATCTTAGATTACATCATCACTTAACATTAGGTGTGATGGCAGTCAAAGGCCTTGTAGTCAATAAAAAAAATATATATATAGAACAATATCATCTTTTCAATATCCCGCCGCTAAAACAACTAAACCAAAGTATATAGGTACTTTTCTTTTATCGTCGTATTACTTTATTTTCCTTTTTTCCGGACATAAAGTCTTCACAGCCATTCCGCATCGTAAAATCCTGTTTTCCCTGTAGGATTTGAATAGATTTTATCACATTTTGAGTCTATAAACTCAGTACATAAAGTACGAAATGCCGTGGTCAATAACAGAGCGCTAACCCGAATAGACTATTAAATAGATCGTTAAAACTATGATTACTATTATTATTTTGACCTGTTTACAATGTTGGCCAAATTACTAGACTTTCATCATTACATTTGTAACTGTTATTATACAATATCATCATCATTGTCAGCATATTGTTACGTGCTAGGGTTCGCTGATTTCAAATGAGAACTCCTGATGACCTCGGCAAGATTTTATTTAGTACTGCTGCACAAAGATCTAAGTACCTGCGCTTCTAATCGTAGTCCATCGTAGTCCAAAATGATAGCCGAGGTCGTTGGTAAGATCACTTGTATCGCTGATATTGCTTCGATGTGTTTTCACTTGCTTCCAAAGTACAACAGCCGACGGCCGACAGAAGTCGCCTATTTGTACCCGGTTTCACATACCAGACCTTCTGTACTTAAACACAGGGTGGAATTTTTGGATTTCTTTAGAACAAAATCGGTTCCCGGCAAAAGCAATACAAGATAAGGATCTATTGCGTCAAAAGCTATTATAAACCGTATGGGGCCAGGCCCTTAACATTAGACGGGAGTGTACACATCACAACCTTTTCAGAATGCTTATGGCTGCTAGAGCCGGCATATTCTAGAGTGGAAACCAAGTACTAATATGCACATCGTAGGACACCATCCAGCTCGATGGTCCGACGACATCCAGTAGGTAGTGAAAAGTGGTTGGATGGGGTGGCAGTAGAGTCACTACAAACAGACTAATTTGACGTCATAAAGGCGCTTGTAAACTAAGCTAACTGAAATAAATGAATTTTGTTTTTCTTGAAGGCAGAGGATCTTGTGTGGTGGCGCGTTCGCGTAAAGGCATAAGACAAGCAGTGGATAGATACGGGTTAAATGAATGAATATACTGCAGTAATACTTTACCACACCTCGATGTAGATCTTCCCCATCTTCTTGATCCCTAGTTATAATTCAGTGTGATCCAATTATATGTTTAACAAGTGTGCCTCGTTGGTCAACAGTATAGTCAGTGTAGCTTAGAATCATGGGATTCTGGGATCGTTTTTGACGTCAGGCTATATCATTTATTCATTATTTTCAGTAAAAATTATTTCGGAGTTCGGAGCAATAATCCCGTGACGGAGAGCAAGTTAAGCCGCCAGCATACCTACCATCAACTATAATAGCGACTGAACTGTAGATCTAAACTGAATTGCAGTTTATGTTATTATTACGTAATAACGTCAGCTGAGTGCCTAGTGTGAGCTTTCATCAAAACAAGAAAACTTCACATTCGCGTAAAGGCAAATTTTATATGGAATTGAAGTGTCGAGTGTCATATAAAATTTGCGTTTACCGTTCTCGATATCGACGCGGTGGTCGGTTTTGGTCTACAGTTGAGTCGCTATTATAGTTGATGGTAGGTATCCTGTTCTGATCATTGACATTAACATCTAACAGAGATCACTACATAGTCAAAGATTATCACCCTAAGCTCGACATCTCACATTGGAACAGCGTGGACGATCTAAGCTCTGTTGCCCTCGTATAAGGAGGGCAGCCTGACCCCATAATAGGCCATTAAAATAGCCACTTAACCGTGTATAAACATTACCAACAAAATAACATGCTTTTAATTTTAAACGCAGATATTTTATATCATCATTCCATTCATTAATTTAAACAAATTAAACAATACAATTAAAATGGTAATGTGATATCTTAACAATTAATTTGTTTGTGTAATTGGAACCCGGTGTTATGGGGTTAAACAAACTTTCATCCCCGTAACTGGGTCGACTCTAGAAAATTCAATTATAACTCGTATAGTAGTTTGTGTTTATGATTTTATTGCTTTGTTTAGAAATAGTGTTAGTGGATACCATTATCTTTAATGGCCATATGGTGTGGGATTTTCGGCATTAGATGTTTGTAGAACTATAATATACTACCTACTTTATCAATGTGTAAATTGATGTCTAAATTGCACTTATTTTTAACACTTGTTAGTTGAAGCTGGATTTTAAAATAATATTCTGATGTCTTCAAAATCGTTTTATTCTTTCATAATCTTTCATCTACCGCCGCATCGGAAAAGCAGTCCGTGACGAGAAAAGACGCGGCCAGAAAAACTCGACACATGCTCTTTTAAATTAATTACAAAACCACTCAATTACAATAATTAATATTACACTAAAATATGCATACTTTGTAACAACCAAAAGAACAGTGCCATACACTGTTCGACTATTCTAACATGTCCATTTTTACATTTTATTTTACGGCCTGGAATCTAGTCCTTTTGAAATCATCTCACGGTCGACAGATACAAGCTTACGTTACCATAGACAATATCGTACAGTATTGTCTATGGTAACAAATTGTTATATTTTAAATGCTAACAGTCGGCCTTTCCTGACCAATTCTCACGTCCCGTGAGAAAAACTTCACAATTTTCAATAATGACTACAAACTATTAAAAATATCCAACAATTCTACTTTCCTTAAATAACAACAATAAATAATATCTTTTAAACTGCAAGTTACAATTTAGTCCTAACTACGGCTACTTATAGATAAAATACTTTTGAAATTATACAAATATCAATAAATTCAAAACGATACCAGCATTCTATGAATATATAGAATCATTTTGGGATAGTGTAAAAAATTGAATCTGAAGGATTCCTACATGTTCGTACTAACTTAATAACACTGTAATAGTATAATGATCAAACAATTTAATCATAGTAACACTCGCACGCCATTATATAATTCTGCTATCTTTACAATATCAAACAGTTCTTATTCAACAAACATTCTAAGTACCTACATAATCATCAAAAATTTCTGAAAAACCTATAACATCTAACAATATTTTTTATTTTATATGACATGTTCATTCAGTATTCTACAATATTCTTAACCCTAGAAAGATAACGTGCGCCCCAAAGGCGCCCGCGAAACAGATATATCGCTGTATCTTTTCATCCAACGCGTGTACACGCTTGTGCTTTCAAGCCAACTCAGCCGTAGGTCAACACTGCCGAGGGACGACCGCTGCTGTTCGGTAAGTACCTTAGTTTCGTTTCTATGACAACGCGTTGCGCTCGAGAGGCGTATGTTTATCTTCTGTGTAACTTTTATGTTTTTCTGTGTGATTTGGTTTTTGTTACTTTTTCTTTATTTACACATAAATAAAGTATGTATACAATTAGGTTATTGTTATTAATTAGTTTTATTGTTTTTAGAAACACCTTTACTGTCCAAAATTTTGGTCAAAAGATAAATAAGTTCCTTTATGACCTGTACGTCTATGTTCTGTTTTGATGGACCTTTGACTCTACTATTATATAAGCCGAAGCCGTCGAAGATGGTGTATATGTTGTCCTCATGCAATTAAGACGTTGTTATGCCTAAATCCTACAACTGATAAACCTGAAATCATTACGTTCTTCAGCAAAACATAAGGCGGCGTTGATACCTTTGACCAGATGTGTTCTTCGATGTCTTGTTCTGGAAAGTCTAACAGGTGGCCAACTAATACATAATTCACACATACAATATTTTGTCTAAGCAAGAAAAATAACTAAACTGAAGAAAATATATGAAATAACTAAGTACTGAACTGTCTACACCATGGATGACATCGAAATTGGAAATCCCCACTTTGTCAAGGCGTTTGAGAGAAAATTTTGTGAATATCCTGCCACAACCAAACAAAGAAGCTTCTCAGGAAGCTGAAGAGGAACCTTCTGCCAAAATTCGCCGTTACTGTAGTCTACGTACAACCAAAAAGAAAAGAATGTCTAAGATGACATATACAAAATGCAAAAAGACTGTGTGTGGTGAACATAAAAAAGATGTTTGCACCTACTGTCTATAATCTAATTTTTTTTCATTATTATTTGTAATTTGAGACTGAATATATAGCGAATTATTAGTTAGTAAGAAAAAAAACCACAAATGTTACTTATTTTTGTAAAAATTGTACTTTAGCATAAACACTTCTAATTTTTGTTACTTTTTGTTAAGCCTTTATAAAACACTGTATAATTTTCTTAATCCTAAAAAATAATAATAAAAATTTGTGTTTTATTAACTACATATTAATCTAAGAACTCATTGAAACTATAATGAAAAGAATTCACTTTCAGTTTGTTTAAAAATAGTCTATATTACTGTGCGGCGCCTCTGAGGCGTATGTTTATCTTTTCAGTACAAAAAAATAACGTTATCTCTTTAGGGTTAATATCAAGTAATTATTTGAATTTATTAATCTTAATAACATCTACCTACATGTTATAAAATTATCATCAATGCAATATTATCTATAATAACAAGCAATTACTAAATAGACTGCATTGTCCTTAATTAATTCTGCAATATCATTTTTTTTATTAGTTTTACCTTAGATACACTGAAATATCATACAATGATTAATCTTTCTCTAATATCAAAACAATTCATCATTTGTGACATGTACAAAACATAAAATATGTTTATAATATCTCTATATTACAATATACATAGATGGTTTGTATATAAATCTAATTTCTCTAATAAATTATACTAATTAAAGTTTATGAACAGTAGAATTCAATAATTGACTTTTTGGAAATAAAGGATACATAATATCATAAATTGATTATGCACTATATGGATGTTACCTACACGTTTTGAAATAATCCAGCAATATTTCAAACTTCAAATAATTTCTTATTTTATTATATTTTTTTTTTAATACATAACTAGGAACAATTTTTTTATTTATAACGCTATTCTCAATTTAATTACAAAAATAATAATAATAAATAAAATATTTCAATTAACTGGTTATAAAATACTGAATTTGCATTTATTAGAATTATTTTAACAAACGTTTTAACCCTAGTGATTACTGTAACCAAATGATTCTGCAATATCTCAAATATAAAAAAATATCTTTGTCACACTGACATTTTATAAACTGATTATGCATTATCTCTAATATCAAACTATTTAAGCTTAGTGACGAATACATATTACAAAATAATTCTGTAATATCTCAAATATCAAACAATTATCTTTGTGACACTGACATGATTGTATAAGCTGATTTCATATTATACCTTATAAAAAATATTTTGACTCTAGTGACAACTACATGTTACAAAATATTTATGCAATATCTCTAATAACAAACAATTATCATTATGACACTGACATACTATAAACTGATTATGTATTATAGCTATGATCAAACATTTATTACATCTCTCATATACTAAACTCTCTCTCTAAAAGTCTCTCTCTCTTTCTATGGCCAAGTGACCCCTTTATGTTCACACATCAGCCTCTACATTCACAACTACTTGGCCGAACAACCTCTAAAGGTTCACACAGCAGCCTAGTAGAGTGACCTCTCTATCCACAAAAATAGCCTCCACATTCACAACTACTTGGCCAAACAACCTCTTATGGTTCACACAGCAGCCTAGTAGAGTGACCTCTCTATTTACTACAATCTAGCCGAGTGACAATTTCATGTTCACAACAGCCTAGTTCTGTTCACAACGACCTGGTCGAGTGACCCCTTTACCTATTTTAATTATGTTTGCAATAACTTTACTGTATTTCTAATCACAATAAGTTTACATTTGAAATTCCTTTGTCACTTATCTTTCAAGTAAACTATAAACAAAATTGTTTCAAAACTGCAAATATTAGTCTTATAAGAAATAATTTAAATACAGTAATTAAATATCATTTCATCTTATCAAAGCTTATAAACTCTAAACAGAAGGATAGTAATAAGACGAAGCACTAAACAAAATAACTATTCGGAATTGATTCACTACGTCTTTATTTTCAGTAGCTCGCCAAATAATAGACCTCTATCAAATTGTAATTAAATGTACCTATATAATATTATAAGTCAGTCAAATATCCTTTCTCGATACGACTCGAACATTTGATTTACTGCTTCACAATTATCTGTTTGACTTCTGGTAAAACGTTACTTATATTTGGAGTACTAAATAATTAGTCGATTTTTCATAACAATTTGATTATTTTTGTATTATATATGCCATTGTAATATAAATATATGGCTAGTTTTACTGCTATTTAATAGTAAACCATTTTTTTATTTATCTATCTTGATAATTTGATGTCTACTGATGAATAAATATATCCTTGCTAGGCAATATATGAATTCGACAGATGTAATTTCGACATAACATACTCGTATTGTGTGAAAGTTGTATTAATCTACAATTATCTGATCATTTATTTACAGTGTCCAATTACGTAAAAGATTTACTATATTGTCTATTACTGATTTCTCTGAATAAAAGTATAATTATAAATAAATAAAAGTATAAGTATAAGTCAGTCAATAACAGCAATAACGCCTGGTGTAGTTAATAATCACCCGCGTCCTTTTTTGTATTTACTATCATCATCGCTATTTCGTCAGCTTTGTTTTTCTAAACTCAATACTTCGAAATCAGTGAACACATTCCAACTTCGTACATTTAATACTTATATATTTTTTTTTTCATTTATGTTATCATTACGATTAATAATAACTTTTATATTTGAACTTCATAAATAATAATATTATTGACATAGGAATTATACGAAATTTCTATATTTAATAAACCTATTCCAATAAATAAGTCTTCTCATACCAGAATTCTAATTTTTATGTACGAATATGTATTTTACTATCAATTTTAATTATAATACTTAATTTGAAGTGTATGACACAGAAAATTATATTAAAAGATTTGTTTTAATTTTTCTGTTTAATGTCTTTTCTAAATAAAGTATTATCGACTGAGTTTTCATTTTAGACTGATTTCAAATGATTTTTGCTAACCTTCAATCCAAACTAATACATTTAACACACAACATTATAATAATTAATCGAATTTGTCCTTAACTATTATTAGTATGTTTTTGAACCTGATGAACTTAAGCGGTGGACATATTTTAAAATTATATTATTAATTCCTGATCTCACTTCGCTCACTGTTTCTATTTGATATACTAAAAAGAATTAATTTAGTTGCAACTTCTTCTTGTATTTGTAATTATTTTAATAAATATACTAAATTAGATTTCATCAACTAAATATCTCAATTATTAAACAACAATTGTCAATCCCAAAAATAAATTAAATGAAACTAATTGAATATAACAATTAATATTATTTATCTATGTGATTAACCGTTATTACCAGTTTAACCAGATCAGATAATATTTTATTTTATTTTTAAATTAAATTTTAACCTCGTCCATATATCCAAACCCTCAACGTGTTGTTACCTGCCTGTCTAAACATGAACAATACTACAATAATAATGAATAGTATGACTTTAGTCACATAAAATTTTATTAAATATCTACCCCTCTATAGTGGTAAATTATAAGAACTCAAATATTGTTACGGAGGTCATCGATATGACAAACATAATTAGATATTTGAAATAATATTTATTCTTGAACAGATTTAATTAATTAATAAACAAGACCATCCCACTTTTTGCTCATCCATATGTCATAAATGTATTCCATTACTTTGTATTACACTGTGTTGATTTGGTGTGTATGTAAAGCGTTAAATAAATAATATTCAATTCGCTGTAAAACTGATGATAAAGATCACTGAAGAACAGAAGGCTCTCTTATTTCTTATGTCAAATCAACTAATCCTAAAAACTAAAAGTCATCACAGTCATCCTAAACCAGCCACTTAATTATAATAACCTAAACAGCTACATTTACATTACATGAAAAAATAGAAATTATTGATATCGAATCATAGCACACCTACTTGTATATTAACAAGAAAAATGCTTAACAAAATTATTATATTTATAAATTTCTCTTTCGTCTTTAAAATATAAATTTTCTTTCAATTTTATGTTTACCCGTCGATGTAAAAATGCCAAAACGTTGAGCATATTTAATATCAAGCTAAGAAAACATGTTGCTTTATTACTACTAATGCTTACACTGAGTGGTAGTAATCATTTCTCACTGAGTATAAGTATTCAAATAGATCTTAAATAATAAATAAATGTTATGCTCGAAATGTTTGTTTCGGATCTAGAATTTTGGATATCTTTAATCTCAACTTTTTCTTTTTTTTTTTTTTTTATTGAGAAAGAATACAATAAGGAACTTAAGCTAACTTATCCTAATAACTATACAAATCATGCTTTTTCTTTTTATTAACTTTAAGAAACTTTAGGATTTTATTTACTACTACAAGTTATGTACCAAAGTATTTGGCTCTAAAGTATGTTACCTATAGTTTATTCATTTTCTTGAAAGAAATTAAAATTGTAAACAAAAGACCGGTGTATGAAAAAAGCGGACGACTTTTATCTCTGTTTTTATCTTTTATAAACAAATATATTGTTAGATTTTCAAGAATAATTAATTTATTTTCTGTCTTTTTAATGGCTCAATTGTA
The DNA here is from genome assembly GCA_034621355.1 of Mycalesis mineus. Taxonomy (NCBI): domain Eukaryota; kingdom Metazoa; phylum Arthropoda; class Insecta; order Lepidoptera; family Nymphalidae; genus Mycalesis; species Mycalesis mineus. Next base: position 1,770,120 of record CM067903.1, read on the forward strand.
AGAATAGTATTTTATGTACTGGATACTACTTAAGTAATTTCATATATATTATTTATTCATCGGATGAACCAAAATAAATCTATTAAATTTTTACTTTAGAAATTAACAAGTATGTACTGAAAGATATTTAATCTGGCAATTCTTTAGTGAACCAAGCTTGGTTTCGCCAGGACCAGTCTTTGGAAACTCTCACAATTATACGCAAAATATCATTATTATTATCCTTCTTTACATAAACGTAAATTATATGAGTCACCTATCAACGCTATTGAGATTCCCATGGCAGCTGTATCTGATGACCACGATACTGCATTTCACTGAAACGGTAAAAAAAGAAGAGCATGTACCTATGTGTATTTTTAAAAACATTGCTTCCAGTTTTGAGATTATATTAAATTTTATTTCCAAAATAAAAGAAAAAATTGAATGTAGTTGAAGTGTATGAAATTATAATTTTACATCACCTTTGGGCAATTAACGACGACGGCGGTTGTCGATCGTAAGCGGCTACAATACTCCATTTTCCAGTCATCGCTATTAAGACTCCATGACAGCCATACTTGTCGGCCACGATATTATATTTTACTGGAACGATAAAAAAAGGCATGTACATATATTCTAAGCAACATCGATTTCAATTTTGCAGTTAAATATACGTTTTTTTTTTCAAAACGAAAAATGAACATAAAATATGATCTAATTTCGAATGTGGGTATACGTATAATTCTTATAGTATGAAATGATAATTTTACATCACCTTTTCTAGGTTATTTCTTTCTCGGGCGTAGTCCACAAACGGGATGATTTAAGTTTTCTTCCCAGTATCCCTCTTCTGAACTGTTAGTTGAAGCTGGATTTTAAAATAATATTCTGATGTCTTCAAAATCGTTTTATTCTTTCATAATCTTTCATCTACCGCCGCATCGGAAAAGCAGTCCGTGACGAGAAAAGACGCGGCCAGAAAAACTCGACACATGCTCTTTTAAATTAATTACAAAACCACTCAATTACAATAATTAATATTACACTAAAATATGCATACTTTGTAACAACCAAAAGAACAGTGCCATACACTGTTCGACTATTCTAACATGTCCATTTTTACATTTTATTTTACGGCCTGGAATCTAGTCCTTTTGAAATCATCTCACGGTCGACAGATACAAGCTTACGTTACCATAGACAATATCGTACAGTATTGTCTATGGTAACAAATTGTTATATTTTAAATGCTAACACACTGCTAAGGTACTTACAAGTACGTTTTTACCTACGTTTTTTGATAATAATAACAATTGGATACCGCACCGCCCCAGTTTGTCGATTCTTAAAAAAAAAATAGTATAATCGTACGAACATCTTGCTTACATCTTATCGATTGTCCCACCTTCGTTTCGACTGTCAGTCCAATATGGCAAAATGGAGAATACCGATTTCTGTTACATTCACTTTGCAACCGTTGTACATCGGCCTCAAAACGTTTTTACTAGAATCGTCATACTTCGACAACCACAGCGTAGTCACTATTATCGTAACTTAATAATTCATAGATGGGTTATCTGATGGAAAGCGGAATAGGTACCATCACCTATAAACAGAACAATGTTTTGCAGGTCATTTAAATAATACTTCTTACAAATTGCCAGCCTTTGTCCCTCATCCTTTAATGTTAAGCCTCATTTTACTATAATTACTCCAGCAACTATGTCCAGTGGTGTGCATAAGGTTTATAACTAGGATAGGCACTATAGGTATAAACTACAAGAATTGGAGTGGAGTGAGAAAGTTCTCAGTTGAAACGCGACGCGCGTAATTTGAAAAGATCAGGTCAGGGGGCGGGGCCTGTGAACACTGGTTCTTAATTTGAACGAACTATAATGTTCAAGTAAATTTTTTGATTCTTAGAAATGTATGCAAACCTATACATATTTTGACGACCTCCGTGGCGCAGTGGTATGCGCGGTGGATTTATAAGACGAAGATTCTAGGTTCGATTTCCGGCGGGGCAGATTGAGATTTTCCTTAATTTGTCTTGGTCTGGCTGGTGGGAGGCTTTCGCCGTGACTAGTTACCACCCTACCGACAAAGACGTATCGCCAAGCGATTTAGCGTTCCGGTACGATGTCGTGTAGAAAGTGAAAGGGGTGTGGATTTTCGTCCCACTCCTAACAAGTTAACCCGCTTCCATCTTAGACTGCATCACCACTTAACATCAGGTGTGATAGCAGTCAAGGGCCAACTTGTAATCGATAAAAAAAAATGTATATTTTGGTTTTACAGGACTATAGCTAACGTATCCTTAGTAAAAAATCTTTGGCAGCCTGGCATAAAGTTGACTTTTTCCAGCTAAAAGTGTTTAGGAGGCGAAAAACGAGCTAGGCAAGGCTTAATTAAGTTCTTTTTAGTGTTCAGGTACGGAGAGTAGTAGGTAACGTGCAGGTAATTTACATATAGAAAGTTTAGGTCCCAGTCGAAAGTTATTTTCTAGAACAATTCTAGGCTCTAGACTTTTGATTAAACTTGGGTCATTATTTAGGGTTTAATTCAAGTTGTTCTGTTTAGACTTTGTTAGTTTGGAGCGCAAAATTTAAGCTTTTAAATAGTTTGCAGTACAGAATAATCTTTGTACAAATTCTTTAATGTTAGAATGGGGTTTATTTTTTACTAGGAGATTTTTGACGGCCTCCGTTGCGCAGTGGATTTATAAGGCGGTCCTGGGTTCGATTCATGGCGGGGCTGATTGAGATTTTCTTAATTAATCCAGCTCTGGCTGGTTGGAGACTTCAGCCGTGGCTAGTTACTACCCTAGCGACAAAGATGTACCGCCAAGCGATTTAGCGTTCCGGAACGACGTCGTGTAGAAACCGCAGGGGTGTGAGTATTATCCATCTCCTAATAAATTAGCCTGCTTCCACCTTAAATTGCCACCACCTGGTGAGATTGCAGTTAAGGGGTAACATGTAAAGATTAAAAAAAAACAATAAAACATAGCTGGTTGTCAGTAATACAAGCTGGGTACAAGACAGGTAAACTTAAGGAACACTTATTTTACGCACACACACACTCACATGCTCACACACACTCACAGACACAAGCATTTTTACTAATAACTTAATTATTTTCTTTATTTACCCATTGTAGTTATTTAGTATATTTTGTACCTTAAGTGTGAATTGTTAAAGAAGGGTGGTGTCTTCTGGGACAGGTGTAGTTTTACGCTTAAAAGAAGGCACCAACCACCTGTGTTGAATCTTGAACTGTTTTATGAAATATTTTTGATTTTGATTTATTTAACGTAGTAAAGCAGTTTGTGGGTTCTAGGTAACGTCCTTAAAGTTGAACCTCGGCTGGCACCGACTTCATAGATATGCTTGAGTAGATAAAAGCAACTAAATGACTCAGTTATTTTTTACTTTTTCGTGCGTTATGAGTCGGTTTAATTTTTTTGCTAAAAAGTTTTATTTCTTACTTTTTAGTGATTTATCGACACGTAACCTACTATTACAGTACACGGCACTTGTAGCCAAAAAGTTGCCGACACTTACACAAAAATCAAAATCGCTGCAAGTGAGCCTAAAAAATTTTAAGAGTTCCTTAAATTTTCCCAGTATGTCATCATCAGATCCTAACATAATGCCTATGGGACCACATTGGAAGTGTGCCCTTTCTAATAAAAAAAAAAAACATCAAAATCAGATGACTCTGTAAAAACTTATGCGTGGATACATAAAAAAAAACAAAAAATGTACGTGTTGAAATGAGAACCTCCTCCGTTTTTTTCTTCGGTTAAAAATATAACTCTTTTTCCAACTCAGACAGGTAAACGAACTGCATAATTTGCATATCTGAAAAGGGTATTATATTTTAACGCTTCACCTATCTCATAAAGGAATTAAAATTTTAAAACAAACAGTTTAACCGTTAAAGCCGGTTGCAGCAAACGAAACAATGGTTCTAAACACAGCAGAAGTTGGAGTTCAAACTAATTGTATCAAATTAGTTTTAACTCGTTTAAAAGTTTTATCAGCACGATCCTGAAATATAGAGTGCGCAATCACAGTTTGTTGATTACAGCCAACGAATATAAAATTCCGATTCAACTGAATAATAAAATCAACATAACTTAAAAATTGATTAAATAGAGAAAAAAATTAGTTAGTCAACAATACTCCCCAATGTAGGAATATTAAAACAATGCTATTGTTATTTGACCTCTGTAGCACAGTGGTGTGCGCGGTGGATTTATAAGACGGAGGTCATGGGTAAGAATTAATCGAATGGGGGAAACTTTAGGCGTGGCTATGCAGACTAATAATATGATAACAGGATAACTGGAAAGATGTACGTTCTCTCTACTCGACTCGAATGCAGGTAGTGAATAATACCTATGTCTAAATTACTTACATTTGATTACATACACACTAATACATAAACAATTACACAAAATACCTATACAATAATTATAATAAATATCTTCAGATGAACTAATATAAATTAAATACAGCATAATTTTTTTTTAACAAAAAATAGAACCGACTCAAAACGCACTAAAAAGTAAAAAATAAGTATGTCATTCCGTTGCTTTAATTTAATTAAGCATATCTTTGAAGTCGATGCCAGCAAGTTTAAGAAACATTTATTTAACGTAGTAAAGCAGTTTGTGGGTTCCAGGTAATGTCCTTAAAGTAAAAACCTTGGCTGGCACCGACTCCTAGATGTGCTTAAGTGAATTAAAGCAACTAAATGACACAGTTATTTTTTACTTTTTAAAGCGTTTTGAGTCGTTTCTATTTTTTGTTAAAAATTTTTGCTTCTTACTTTTTAGTGATTTATTGCCACGTAGCGTACTCGAACTATACTGTCATAGTATATTATACGGCATTTGTAGCCAAAAAGCTACCGATACTCACACAAAAACCGAAATCGCTGCAAGTGTGCCTATAAAATTTCTAGTGTTCCTTCAATTTTCCCAGGATATCATCATCAGATCCTAACGTGACGACAATGTGACCATTTCGGAAGTGTGCCCTTTTTAATGAAAAAAAAATTATCAAAATCGGACAACTCTGTAAAAAGTTATGCGTGCTCATACATAAAAAATATATATACGTGTCAAATTGAGAACCTCGTTTTTTTTAGTTGGTTAAAAATTTAATATAACTGAATTAAAAGTCGTCCTTATTGTGTCTTAACAGCACTTTTAAATATGTTCAGTGATTCTGTTTTTCATACATGTTATATGTATATACTGGGAGTGCGATGCATAGCATAAACCGGAAACGAAAATCTGTAAAACTTGTTCTTGTAATATGTCACAGTGACATAATGAAGCTATAGCCGCCATGTTCCGTAAACTATTTAGGGAATAATATTAGCATATTAGCATTGTAATATCTAGTTATATTGTTACATCTATTAGATAATTAGCAACTCTGCATTGCAATGTACTACTAGTTCCAGTTTGTTTAGTTAATTGGGACATAGTTTACTGCCACCCATGGGGATTATAAATAATGTATACATATTAAGCTAGGTGGATTATACATACTAATAAGTTATGTATTTGGCACAGTTTACATAATTTACTTACTAATAATAATACGAGTAACTAATATTGTTTTTGTTGTGGAATTTTATTCTCGGTTTTGAAAGATAACGTTTATTAACCTCCTTACGACACGACATTAACCTCCTTTTGACGCAGGTAAAAACAAAATAAATTAACGCATGTAAAGAATAAATTATGATGTGATTCGAAAATAAGCCCCCAACTCACTCAACATTATACTGTGTCTATCAAGACACTGCGCTAGTCTTTCGTGAAACTCGTAAGGTGATGGTCTGGACTGGCTGTTTCAGAACTTTATCTCCACACCCCTTAATTTTCTATTAAACCGCATACGGTTTCACGCGCATTAACTACCCATAATGTTACCTTGGTCGTACAACTAAGACCGTATGATATAACTCTTTGGCTGCTTATTCAATTAATTGATTTTATTCACTGAATACTTCTTGTAATTGAAAAATAAATTCACTAAATTATAATACTGATAATTTTGATAAAAGCATCAAGCGCAAATTACACGAACACGGCGTTACAAATTCAAATCACGAAAGGACGTATAGCGCAAGAAATATCTTAATAGCGTCCCAGAAACCTAGGTTTTCATTATCACCAAACACTGGATTAAAGTAACAATTACTTAATTCATTCAATAAATCCTAATACTCATAAATTGAATAAAAGTGTCGTGTGCAACTATAAATATTACATGAGTAAATCGTCATAAATTCGAAGAACAAAAGGTCGTTCTACACAAAAAGTATTAATTTTCTGAGCCAGCAATCTAACCTAGGCCCTCATGATACATAGATGAGCTATGGACTAATTAATTAATTCACTAAATCCTAATACTCATAATTTGGATAAAAGCAACGAGCACAGCTAAATATTACATGAACACGTCGTCATAAATTCGAATCACGAAAGGCCGTATAGCGCGGAATGGCGCACATCCCAAAAGATTTATGTCGCTCCAATCACGGCGTGCGGACAAGTTACGACTGTCATAAGCGACATATTAACCGTGTTGACGTATTAGGTTAGTGCGACTATAGATTTTGCTTTACTGTTATTGCGATAACAATATTTTTTTGATGTGAAACATCTATTGGTGCGCCTCGACAGTATTTAGAGCCGACGCGCCCCGATTACTAATTTATAATAACGGAAAAACTAATTGTCAACAAAATTTTTTACTAATTTCCATTATAGTCAAAAGCTGGTACCAACTTTAAAGATAGGCTTAAGTAAATTAAAGTAACTAAATGACGCAATTACTTTTTACCTTTATAGTGCATTTTGAAGTAAGTTTTACATTTATTTATTTTTTATTTTAGGAACATTATTAGGTAAATTGCTTTAAAAATATTAACGTGGACAGGTTTGAAGGTGAAAACTTTAAATTTAATTTAATGTCCTAATTAATTAAGATACTTAAATGTAGATTTATAACAAAATGTTCCTCTAATCATGTCTTATATACTGTCACTGTCATAAGTGACTGTATTACCCGTATTGACGTACTAGTTTAGTGTGACTATAGATTTTGCTTATATTGCCATAAAAATATCTTCTGAGTTTTGAGTAATGTTTAAGGGGCCCTTAAAAATGTGTTACATTTACTATATAGTATTCTAGAGCAGCCGTAACGTAAGCCGTACATACATGATAAGAGCAAAATTTCGCACAGTATTTTTAACCGACAAAAAAAACGGAAGTTCTCAATTCGACACGTATATTTTTTTTATGTATGACCACACATAACTTTTTACAGATTTGTCCGATTTTGATAATTCTTTTTTTATTAGAAAGGGCACACTTCCAAGATAGTCTCATTGTCATCATGTTAGGATCTGATGATGACATACTGGGAAAACTGAAGAAACTCTTTAAATTTTATAGGCACACTTGCGAAGATTTCGGTTTTTGTGTAAGTATCGGTAGCATTTTGGCTACCAGTACCGTATAATATACTATGACTGTATAGTACGAGTACATTACGTAGCGATAAATCACTAAAGAGTAAGAAATAATTTTTTTTAACAAAAAATAGAACAGACTCCAAACGCACTAAAAAGCAAATAATCACTGTGTCATTTAGTTGCTTTAATTTACTTAAACATATATAAGAGTCGGTGCCAGCCAACCATCAGATGTGATTGTAGTCAAGGGTTAGACTGCAATCACATCTGATGCTAAGATGATGCGATCTAAGATGGAAGCGGGCTTGCTTGTTTTTAATAGAATGAAACTCACACCCTTTTCGATTTCTACACGACATCGAACCGGAACACTAAATATAAGGTATGTTTTTTAATTGGGTGGTAACTAGCCATGGTCGAAATCTCCCAACCGCCACACCTGGACCAATTTAAAAAATTTTAATTGGCCCAGCCGGAAATCGAACCCGGGACCTCCGTGTTATAAATTCACATAAAATATCTTATGCAAGAAACACGTATCCATCAATCTGAGGTGTAGGTGTAAAGCTTACAAAGCCAGTCTGTTTTTTTTTTTTTTTAATTTAAAATTCTTTTATTTAACTATGTATCCTAGTTATGGAAGAGCGGAGTCTTCTAGTACAGGGGTAGTTTATACTACTCCTAAAAGAAAGCTCCTAACTCGCATGTATTAATGTAAGGTAGAAACTGAAATAAACGAATTTTTATTTTTATTTTATAGTCTGTAGTTGTACCGGTTCTTTAGATCGGAATACAGTATTAAGCATGGTGGTACTTCGCCGGAAGAACTCCGTCACAAAAAGCTCAGCTATGATGGCACATGAACACATAATTAATATTAATTTTTGAAGGACGGTGCATTCAAAAAGTTTATTAATCGTTGTAGCAAAGTTTTAATGCATAAAGAAAAAGTTTTAATGGGCCAGCGCGAAGGTAGATGTGAAATGAATTCGTATGAGCTAACTTCCACATAGAGCTTTTGAGTTTCAACTTGTTATACCTAAAAAGGTTCATTTATAAAAGAAATCTTGTCCACATGCACAATGAATGGTTCTTAATTGAAATATTTTTTTACATCTGGAAAGTAAGTCTATATGGACTGTTTAATTTTTTTATTTTTTTATCGACTACAAGTTGGCCTTTGACTGTTATCACACCGGATGTTAAGTGATGATGCAGTCTAAGAAGCGGGCTAACTTGTTAGCAGTGGGACAAAAATCCACACCCCTTTCGGTTTCTACACGACATCATACCGGAACGCTAAAAAGCTTGGCGATACGTCTTTGTCGGCAGGATGGTAACTAGACACGGTGAAAGCCTCCCACCAGCCAGACCAAGAAAAATCTTAATCTGCCCCGCCGGGAATCGAACCCAAGACCTATGTTTTGTAAATCCACCGCGCATACCACTGCTTCACGGAGGTCGTCAAAGCGATAGCGTCGTCTGTGGTAGCCTCCGTAGCGTAATGGCATGGGTGGTGGATTTACGAGACGGAGATCCTGAATTTGATTCACAGCTGGGCCAATTGAGATTATCCCAGTAGATTTGACGGCTTTGATCGTGGCTAGTTATATCCTTCCCGACAAAGACGCACCGCCAATTGTTTTATAGTTTCCGTACGATGTCGTGTAGAAACCGGAAAGAGTGTAGATTTCATTCTACACCTAAAGTTAGCCTGCTTTCATCTTAGAATGCATCATCATTTAACTTGGCAAATATGACCATGTATCCGAGTTTCGCGATAGACTTAAGTGGCCTTCGATTCGCCTTCGCAGGAACACTCACATTCTTTTCCGTCTGTACATTGTCCTGTTCAATCCTACTGCTCCAATATACTTAAAAGAGCGATTTCACTTCCTCCATTCCACTCATTGTCGCTCTCTTAGATCCGAAGATAACCTAGTCCTAAAAATTCCCTCTCACAACACTTCCTTCTACTCTAAATCCTTCTCTGTGAAAGCTGCTCGGCTATGGAACTCCTTGCCTCTCGAAATTCGGCGTACACAATCGTTAGCTTCATTTAAACGGCTGGTGAATGTGCACTTCTATCCCCCATAACCTCGTTATGACACCACTATATTATTACGCATTTATTTATCTATTTATACTATTTGGTTATCGTCTGCCTTCAATATCGTCTAGATTTTATTTGTTCTCTGTCTATTATTTTCCTTTATATTTTTATGTGAATTCGTATAGGTACTTTTATATGTATGTATGGATGTATGTATGTTATGTATGTATTTATGGTATGTATGTATGTATATATGTTTGCATTCAGTATTTTATGTAGGGCATAAGTATTTTATGTAAGTATATTTTTTATTTGATAATTTGTTACTATAGTTCCTTTATTTGTGTGTACGTACACCCGAACCCTCTCTAACGGATGCATTTTCCTCTCCAATATTGGTTGTCTGGAAGAGATCGCTCATTAGCGATAAGACCGCCAATTGTACATTGTTTTTTCATAATGTATTTTCTATTTTGTAAGCTCTTTTCTTTGGTGTACAATAAAGAATATTTCATTCATTCATTCATTCATTCATTCATCACTTTCCTCCAGGTGTGATTGCAGTCAAGGGCTATCTCGTAGTGAATAATAAAACACCGGCGGCCTCCGTGGCGCAGTGGTATGCGCGGTGGATTCATAAGATGGAGGTCCCGGGTTCGATTCCCGGCGGGACAGATTGAGATTTTTCTTAATTTGTCTTGGTCTGGCTGGTGGGAGGCTTTTTGCCGTGGCTAGTTACCACCCTACCGACAAAGACGTACCGCCAAGCCATTTAGCGTTCCGGTACGATGTCGTGTAGAAACCGCAAGGGGTGTGGATTTCCATCCTACTCCTAACAAGTTAGTCCGCTTACATCTTAGAATGCATTATCACTTAACATCAATTGTGATAACAGTCAAGGGCTAACTTGTAGTTAATATTTAAAAAAACATACTATTTCAATTCTGAGAACCTTTTCTATAAGAATAAGGACTGCCTAATGATGGTCTAGTGGTAAGCCTATCTGGCTTTGATCATGAGATCCTGGGTTCGCATCCTGAGTCGGGTCACGGAATAATTCTGAGTTTTTCATTCTTCTATGAAATTCTCAGTACATTCCAAGCCCGGAGACAGGAAGTTGGTGGTGTTACACCCCCGTGCCTCGGAGAGCACGTTAAGCCGTCGGTCCCGGTCACTCTCATCAACATCTGATAGTTATCGTTAATAAATGAAACATTATCACCCTAAGTCCGCCAACCCGCATTGGAGCAGTGTGGTGGGTGTACGCTCTATATCCCCTCTCCTATAAGGAGGGAGGCCTGGCCCTGTAGTGGGCCATCAATAGGCTTATAATGATTATGATGATGATGAATAGGAATACATATTTCATTTTTGGAAACTTTGTCAACGTGGACCTTGGATGGACTTACAAGGATAGATAGGATAGTTAGCTAGGATAGATAGATATTTCGTGAATATTATAATTTTTATCAATAATTAAAGATTGAAACATATAAACTTACTCATTTATAAGCAAGCAATATAAACAGCTTTAAGAAAAACATCGAATATTTTTAAGGCGAATCCTCCGTAGGTATCTACTTTATAATTATTTTTCTACTCGCAATAACTTCGGGGGAAAAACAAAATATTCTTAAGGCGAATACTTTATAATTGAGCGTAATTTCCGTTAATGGCCCCCAACAGACGCCTTAGACTTTTATTAATTGTCTAATTTATATCAGACGCAATGTTATAAGGGTCGTTATGATTTTCCTTGTGGATTATACTAGATTGTTCGAGTATTGCAAGCATACTTTTAAAAATACTACCTTATGCACGTAAATAACTTATTTTGATTTTTCTTCTTTACAAGAAAGGGGATAATGATTTGACCCCTAACGTTTAGAACTTAATACCTACCTACTTAGACTTGATCGCTAACTATGGCCCATAAGAAAGCTCACAGTCAATTAGGCGATAGAGACGAACAATATTCGGAATACCTCTCCGTGATTGAATCCGAAATGAGACATGATCTGCAAAGAACCAAAGTATCCGTTACTTTAGTTCTTCAAAGCTCAATGACTAGCAAAATGTCAATGCAATGGGCGAGGAACGTGGTTCGCAGAGCTGATGGACATAAGGCGCAAGGTGCTATAATGGCGATCCTACACAAGAAAGCGTAATATGACGACGACCTCCGTGGCGCAGTGGTATGCGCGGTGGATTTATAAGGCGGAGGTTCTGGGTTCGATTCCCAGCGGGGCAGATTGAGATTTTTCTTAATTTGTATTGGTCTGGCTGGTGGGAGGCTTTCGCACGATGTCGTGTAGAAACCGAAAGGGGTGTGGATTTCATCCTACTCCTAACAAGTTAGCCCGCTTCCATCTTAGACTGCATCATCACTTAACATCAGGTGTGATAGCAGTCAAGGGCCAACTTGTAGCCGATAAAAAAAAAAAAAAAATTTCGTTCGACCCCCACAAGGTAGACTGACGACAATAAACGTTAGAGGCGGCCCAGGATCGTTGTTTATGAAAGTCCCTAAAATAGGCCTATGTTCAGCTGTTTACGTCAATCAGCTGATGTGATGATGACCTTGAACTCAATACCAAGACCACGTACCTAAAGCACTAGCAAGCCACGAAACCAGTTATAAAATACAAGACCCTAGCGATGGTAAAAGCTTCAATCAAATTGAAAATGGCATATTTCAAAATCTTTTTAAAAAATACCGATTCATTGCAAACTGTCAGCAAGTCAAATAAGCCTTATCTAGTCTATTCATAGCTTTGTTCGAGTCAACAAGTCTCCGAGATATTTTTTGTCTTTTTTGTTCTTTTACCTCTCACAATAGACGCAGCTTGACTTTTGTCGTTTTATATTTTTCAACTGTCCTATTTTTTCCGACTTTGTATTTAGAGAGTTTTGGTGAGTATTCGGGTCAATGTGGGTTAAGAGTTACGGTTTAAAAGGTTGGTGGGCCTAAGTTATATATTTAAATAATATATGTTAAGAAATGTTCTGTTTAAATTAAGATTTACCAACCTTAACTTGTAATAATTCGCTTATATTGACTACCTCGTTTGGCTTGTGGTTAGAATAGTGGCATCCATCATAAGGTTTTGAGTTTTTCAAGCCTGAAGTCGGGAAGTTGGCGTTGTCACACCTCCGTGTCTCGGAGAGCAGGTTAAGCCGCCGGTCCCGGTGACTATCATCAACATCTGATAGTGATCTTTAATGAACAAAACATTATCACCATAAGGCCGCCGAACCTCACTAGAGCAGCTTGGTGGATTTACGCTCCATATCCCTTCTTCTACGAGGTGGAAGTCCTGGCCCTCAGTAGTGAGTCGTTAATAGGCTGATAATGATAAATTATAATTTGTGTTAAAAGTATAACAGATCAAGAGAGTAATTTTAATTAAATAAAGAGAAAAAGATTGAATCTTCCGAAAGTCATGAACTTAGAAGTAGCGAGCATAATAATTATTTTGATGACCTATATTTAAGAATCATTTGGATCACGTCAGCTATAAAAAATCCGCATTATAATCGCTTGGTCTACATTTTGTTACTGATTGATAATAATTATTAACCCATACTAAACTTTAATATGATAAATGACATTTATCAACATTCGTAAAAATACGACGTAAGATTGTGTCAGCTTATTAAAGTGCGGGTACTTTAACAATTAAATAATGTATTATAAGTATTATGTAAGCATAATTTGTATTGTACACTTAGTTAAATAGTTTACTTAGATTAATTAGTATAGTTTTTCTCATATAAGTGAATTTATTGTAATTCTTTTGACAAAATAAAGATCTTAAACCTTATTATTTTTAACCTACTCCAAATGTTAGTCTATATCAGCGTCTGAACAAATGTGCCAAATTTCAAAAGTGTATGTGTGTATGTATGTATGTATATATGTATGTATGTATATATATATATATATATATATATATATATATATATGTATGTATGTATGTATGTATGTATTTATGTTTGTGAAGACATATCTCCGGAACTACAAGTCCGATTTAAGTAACTCTTTTTTGTTGTACTACATATTTTTCAACTTAGGGTACACTGCAAGTTTCATCAAAATCGGTTCAGTACTTTTTGAGATAGGGAATTTATATGTTTTTATGTTTGTGTTCGCGTATCTCCGGAAGTACAAGTTCGATTTCAGTAATTCTTTTTTTGTTGTACTACTATTACTAACTTAGGGAATATTGCAAAATTCATCAAAATCGGTTGAATAGTTTTTGAGATTTATTTTTTTAACTTTTCACAGAATAGTCCGATTTTGATAATTCTTTTTTTATTACATAGGTACACTTCAAAAATGGTCCCATAGTTATCATATTAGGATCTGACGATGAGATCCTGGTTAAATCGAAGGGACTCTTCAAATTTCAAAAAACACAAAAAGTGCTTTCCATGTACTTCGTTAAATAAACTTTCCTTAAACATGGAATACTTAAGTAAATTACAGAAACTATGTGACGTAGTTATTTTTTTATTTTTTAGTGCGTTTTGAAGTCGGTTTACTGATAGTTCAATTCATTAAGACGCGCCCCACTATTTATCGCGAGGGGAAACCGAAGGGTGCGGGGAGTACAGTTCGAACATCAGTCTCGAGTCGACCACGGCTCGGTGTACACGGGCTATTTTAGGTTATATCGCTGCGTGTCATGACCGGACGGAATGATGCTCTACTTAATTTTTTTACCAATATTATATTTATAATGTCAAAAAAACGTATCGTATGATGATAAACTACACATTTAAATGTGACTTAGCCAGAAAAATCGTTCCGTTGCCCATTCCTTCAGGTTGACCGACTCGACTTTAATTTTTCTACAAAGGTCACTTGATTGGTTTGTTACTGCCAATATAGATTTTCCAAATTAGCTTAGCAAAATAGCTTTGGTATTTGTACTATATATACATTGACAACGATTTAGCGTTCCGGTACGGTATCGTGTAGAAACTAAAGGAATGTAGATTTCATGCTACTCCTAACAAGTTAGCCCGCTTCCATCTTAGTTTACATAAACTAACTTGTAATGAATCAAAATAATAATAGATATCATGGGTTCACACTTTACAAAAACGCTAGGGGTATGGTAGACAAGACAGCGTGAAGTTGAGCTCAATCATTAAACTGTTTAAACAAAAGAAAAATAGATATACTAGGTACCTATCTGAGATGATTGTGGGTATGTGTGTTTTTAAGATATTTTTAAATGGGTTAATATATATGTCGAAGGAATTAGACTAGAGACTTAGAATAGATTGTTGTAATATTGTAATAGACGTCATTGTTTATGGAAATGTTACTGTCTGTGGATGTAATTATTTTTGGTATGTCACGAGTTTTTTTATGAAAGTAATCGAAATAGAACTAATTGTTAATCATTTAATGAGAGATATGAGATAGGTGCTTACTTAAAACTTTAACACAAAGTTAAATACAATTTGATTTGATAAATGAATGAATGATTGATTTGTTTTAATACTCCAACCAATAAAAGAGTCGGGCGCCAAAGTCCTAGTAGAGTATTTACACTATCTTGAGGGGAATAAAGGAGTTGGGTAGTTAGTTTGTGTCTGGAGTGCGGTGAGGATATTTGGTCGAGTTGGACCAGTGTAAAAGTGTTCTTAAGAAGTAAATTAAATTAGGGAGTAAAGTAAGATGGGTGTAAATAAACTACTGTTCTGAATCTTTATAATACGTCAGGAATTATAAAAAAAATCTATTTCATGTATCAAAACATTGTGAACTTGCAATATATCTGTTCGTGAAGACAAAGTCTTTGTAACTCTAGAAAACGCCCAAGAGATTAAGAACCACTAAAGATGATGTCAAGGAGAATTGTTATACTCCGATATATATATTAACCTATATCACAATATAATTTTGCTGTGCAGGACCGACACGACATATTCATTTTTAAAAAATGAGTTAAAATGAAGTAGAGCATACTGCTAGTCAAACATGACATTCTTGTTGACATAATTAACTTGACACTTTGTGTGAGTGTGCACACATTGCTTCTCGTTACGTAGTAATAGAACTCACATTCTTGCAGTTTTTAATGCACACTTGCACTGTAAGCGTTTGAAAAACAAAACACTACGAGCCATCGTGGATTGACCAAGCTATAATTTTTTATCAAACATTTTTATACTTATAGTTTAAAGGTGAAACAGTGAGCGTAACATCAGCTTAGATTCAGCGGCTGACTGTAAGCCACGTTACAATGTAACACTTTGATATAAAGTCAGTGTCACACCTCCGTATATAAGAGGACAATCACCAAGGCGAGGTATAAATTAGGTATGTCGGGACACCTGCCGCCTTAAGATATTAATTACAGGAGTTTAATAATAAAAGGGGATTAATTTCGCCTCATTCGGCGCGAACTTTGGACATTATTACGCTTTAACTATAGCTTTTGGGCGATTCTATAGCTCGCCTGGCTTTAGAACTTTTCGTTTTTGGATCGTTCTACAATCAACATCTCTCGTTTACCTCCTGAGGATTTTCTTAACTGGAGCATCGTCAGTGATGTTAACGTACGAAGAGGATATTATGTCGGGCCTTGGGTTGCTTGGGTTAATCGTTTTTCTGTGAAATAGCAAAATAAATAAACAATATTCACAATTAGCTTGAAAATGAACTAATACCTATAATTATTCAAAATCTATGGCGTCGTATCTTTTATTCAACAACTCGTGATTGCGTCCTCACAAGATTGTAAGTGACGACAGAATTCCGAACCATTAAAGTATTAATTGGTAATCTTAACAAACAAGTTTGTTTGTATTGTACAAGTTGAAACTTGTCCGAGCGAGTATTGTGGCCTATATAAACTTAGATCCAACTAACTCAAGATTGAGACATCTAACTTTAGAAAATTGATCTTTTGTTCTCAGTAGGTATTGTCAACAAATACATACAACGGGTTTTGTAATAGATTAATTAACGTATTTTCTGTCTTGGTCAGATGATGATGATGAAGTTGGAGATGATATTAGCATATTTTCATTAAGTGCTCATATTCAGTGTGTATTTTATATTATATGTGTTTTAGGCAGTATCATTTCTATACTAATATTATAAAGCTGAAGAGTTTGTTTGTTCGTTCGTTTGTTTGTTTGAACATGCTAATCTCAAGAACTACTGGTTCGAATTGGAAAAATATTTTTGTGTTGACTAGACTATTTATCGAGGAAGGCTTTAGGCTATATAACAGCACGCTGCAACTATTAGGAGCGAGGAAATAATGGAAAATGTGAAAAAACGGGGAAAATTATTCCTTGAGGGCTTCAGTTGCGTGCGCTGCGAAAACGGTTCAAAATACCAACGAATACGATAATGCTATTCGCTATACCAAAAATATATGTATGAAAGAATTATTTCTCTTTAAATGATCTAAAGAAATGTCCACGACAGTATAATTATATCTATCTTTGAAATTAAAAGGTTATCTAAGATTTAACGCACTAGAACCGTTTTTATGGAAAATTTGTAATGTGTGTGTGTATGTTTTTCACTTACACAAACGGGAGTGATTTAAGGAGTTAGCTGATTATTGCTTCACTGGAAACTATAAAAAATGGATCTCAATTTATTGCATTGTGTGGGTAGTTGGACATCTGTCAGATACAAAGTCGTGACATATATAAAAGTTTGAATCTTTATTTATCGTTCTTCATATATTAAAACTGTGTGTATTAAATACCGAACAAGCGAGTAATGCCTTGATTGAATCGGGCGAGAGGATCAAGAAACGTAGCAAGGGAGTATCAAGACTTCTAAGCAACAAATTTTTTTTCAAATTACTACACTATACTACACTAAAAAATAAATCTCAGTTTAGCATTATGTTTATAGTAGCTCTATGGTTATTAAATTGATTAAATTTAACACCTAAATAAACAGCACACCATCACATTTTATAACTTTTACTTAATCTCAAGAATAAACTAGAAGAAAATATTTTTACTCTCATTTATTTTTATTTACATATTTTTTTTAAATTTTTAACAATGTTATATAATACAAAAATATATAAAAAAACACTATTAAAAATTTATAAAAAAAAATCTGCTCCCCCACTTGCGGGGCCTTTGTGGGCCCAAGCAACCGGTGGTCAGGACTTCAGAGTGAGGAACCTCCTTACAATACGCGCTATTTCAAGGACTACTGCCTTCTGTATCTGACCCTTGATCCAACAATTAAGCGAAAGCTACTTGAGGTGTTAGTCGAAGCTTTTCGCAAAAAGACAATTGACCATTGACTATCGGAACAATAATAGTTGACTCAACATTCCACATGGCGGTAATCTCGTGAGCAAGGTCCAAGTATTTTGATACTTTTTCCTTTTCAGCTTTCACCAGATTATTGTCATGTGGAACAGTAATATCAACAATTATTGCACGGCGTACTGATCGATCGACTATCACTATATCAGATATATTGGCTACAATATACCTGTCAGTGATAATCGTTCGATCCCAGTAGATCAATGCACTGTGTATTTTCAATAACTGGCGCTGGGTCGTACCTATAGAAAGGTACCTCAAAATCGACAAGGCCATACTGAAGAGCAAGTTGTTGGTGGATTATCCTGGCTACTTGATTATGTCTGTGCAATTATTCGCCGTTCGCAAGATAAGGACACTCGGAAACTATATACCTGAGGGACTACCCCGGATTATGACACGCTCGACATATGTCTAGAGTGCTTCTTTCTTTCTTTCATAATACGTTTCTTTTCTTCTAGTTTATCTCAAGAATAAACTAGAAGAAAATATCATATTTAATTATTAGATAAGTCTATGATAAATTGTATTAGTAAGTATTCATTAAGCTAACATTTATCTATTTTAACCCACCCATATGTAAAGATCATCAGGATACAGGAAGCTCTAAAATTTATACCGTTTTAACGTGCCTGCAGCGGAGGCTTGACTAATAGATACCCGTGATAGCGCAGGTGACACAAAATTGATGCTCTGTCGCACAAATATGGCCCCGTCGAGATAATTAAGGGTTAACTGTCGCCATATTTCGTTGCGTCATCGCCAGGTTATTAGAGTGTTGCTGCGAACGTATTTTACCTTTAATTCAAATTTTTATCAGCTTTCAGAAACTTATAAGAAAGTTGCTTAAAACGTATTTCAGTTTTGAAAGTAATTTTTGGTAGGTTTCAGAAATTATTATAATTTTACTAGCAGACCCGGCAAACGTTGTTTTGCATTAAAAATTAAAAAAAAAATTAGATAAAAATTACATAATAGCCGATTCCCAGACCTGCTGAATACGCATATAAAATTGTAAAAATAATGGTAAAAATCGGTAAAGCCGTTTCGGAGGAGTACGGTAACTAACATTGTGGCAGGGAAATTTTATATATTAGATTTTGACCATAAATCACAGATAAATAATTAGTATCAGCCATATTTCTTTGTGTTTATATAAAATCAACCAAAAAAACCAAATGAATTTGATTGTAATTTGGCACGCGAATGAAAACTCAAAATGTGTGTAGTATTTTGAATAAAAAGTGGTTAAAACACGTAACAACAAGTAGTTAACAAAAAAATATATATATATTATTAATATTTTTTGTACATTTTTAATATTTAGCATCGATTATTAAGTTGCATTCAATTTACAAGCCATTCCACGCAGTTGCAACAACAGTATTTTTCTTATCTGGCGCAGTATATCACGTTTGAAAATTCCCGAAGTGGCAATCAATATAACGTGGCACCGGTCCAAGTGTAATGCGACTGAGTCATAATTCAAAGGATATCGCGCCTCTATAGTGAATCGGAGATAGTTTACAACAAGTCGTAAACACAAATACAGTGCAAATTAACAATAAACATTTTGAAAATCATTCGAGAGTGTCGGCTGGGCTTGAATAACGATTAACGAAAGATTGCTTAATAATTATTTCTAAAATAATTATTGCAAAACTTTTTGAAAATTATAGGTACATTTTAAATAACATTTAAAATCATTTGGGAAATCTGAATATGGATCTAGTTCTTATCTTTTCTTATCTTTCTAGCTTCTATTCCGTAGACTTCACGAATATTTAAATTAGGATTTCATTTAGGTACTTCTTTTTTTTAAAATTTAATGTTGACCTCAATTTTGACTGCTTATAGGGACTTGTAATTGTTACAATATAATTAATATACATCTTATACATAATGGCTATATAAATATTTTTCACATACGGCCTTGTTAACGTTTTGTATGTAATTTGCACGTCTGTTTTTTTTTGCAGAGGCATACATTGTACAATATGTACAATATGTAAATATTAATATCACCTGTATCACATGTTTATGCAAATAAAATATTGATTCATTGATTGTATAAATAATTTTTAGGATTTATTTTACCTGTTCCTCCCACTATATAGAATCTTGGCTACACCCTTGTCACTTTAACAGTATAAAAAGTTTGTTGCATAGTTGTTTATTCGTGTAAAAATCTTTACGACACGATGTAAACGTGCGTCAATGTTACTTAGTTTGAAACTTTACCTGTTCGTACTGATTTATCACCCCTGTAACATAAGCTCGGTCCAACTATTTTGTAGTGTATCGGCACTGGGGGCGAGGCAAAGCGCTATGGGACTTGGTTATTAACACGCAAATATTATTAAGTGTCGAGATAACGTAAATATACGTAATATTCTACGCAATAATACGTGGGTCTATGCTCAAATATAATTTGCATGTGTCCATGCTAAACGGTGACGTAGTTAGATATAGGCCCATGTAGATGGTCTTGTGTCCGTAACTAGATTGTATGACAAAGATGATTCCGAGTTCACACGATACAAAGGTGTAGGTAGTATGACGTTAAAGAGAAGCGAATGACGTTTTAGTGGAGGGTTTCTTATTCCCGCATTGAAAATTGTGTTGTCAATGATGTGAAATAATATTCCGCCGTCTCTAAAATAGTTTTATTCTTTTATTCATTTTTATCTACCGCTGCATCAGAAAAGCAGTACGTGATGAGAAAAGACGCGGCTAGAAAAATTCGACACATGTTCTTTTAAGTGATTTATTACAACATACTCTATTTTGCAGTAATCATTTACTAAAAATATGCACACTTTGTAACAAAAAAAATAGTAAAGTACACTACCCGCGACTATTCTGACGTCTCAATACTTACAATTTATTTTACGGCCTGGAATAAGTCCTTTCAATTATTATATTTTTGACGACTTCCGTGGCGCAGTGGTATGCGCGGTGGATTTATAGGATGGAGGTCCTGGGTTCAATTCCCAGCGGGTCAGATTGAGATTTTTCTTAATTTGTCTTGATCTGTCTGGTGGGAGGCTTATTGCCGTGGCGCCAAGCGACTTAGCGTTCCGGTAAGATGTCGTGTAGGGGTGTGGATTTCATCCTACTCCTAAAAAGTTA
Source organism: Mycalesis mineus (assembly GCA_034621355.1). Classification (NCBI taxonomy): domain Eukaryota; kingdom Metazoa; phylum Arthropoda; class Insecta; order Lepidoptera; family Nymphalidae; genus Mycalesis; species Mycalesis mineus. Next base: position 1,791,121 of record CM067903.1, read on the forward strand.
GCCCGCTTCTATCTTAGATTGCATCATCACTTAACATCAGGTGTGATAGCAGTCAAGGGCCAACTTGTAGTCAATAAAAAAAAATATCATCTGACGGTCGACAGACATTACCTAACGTTACCATAGATAATATCGCATAGTATTGTCTATGGTAACAAATTCTAATACCCTATTACCCCTTACTCAAGTATATTTATATCTATATCAACAAAACAGCTAAAGCACATGGCTGTGATCTCTTCCATGTGGCACAGGGGTGTAGAAGAGCGAGTGAGTAGACAGCGGCAGATAGGTACATTCATTCATTCATAGACAAGTGGAGTGCAAGTTACTATCATAGTTCATACCCTTGCACCATGAAGAAGACAACTGAGCTTTTTATCACCCCTTTAAACATAAGCTCAGTCCAATTGTTTTGTAGTGCTTGATACTGGGGGCGATACATGACTCGACACTTAATATTATATGCAATATTGCTATGCCTGCTTAATCGTTATATTTAAGTAGCTTGAAAAAACTAAATATAGAGTCTATAGACGAAGTTCACTCGCTCGAACGCTTGCTAGAGAAAAGTGGCAAAAAAAAGCTTTATATTTTAGAACCCAACGCAAGACTCGATCCCAGAACATCGTTATCCAAAACCATATAGGCTAACCGCCAGACTAACGAGGCCAACAATTTAGCAAAATAAACATACAAATACTATTTGTTTCAAATTATTTAAATATGTAAACGTCCAAAGCTTTGATAGCTGGCTGAGCAACACACCGTCTACACAACGCAACACCTTACCAGCTGAATTGTATACAAAATGGACAACAACTCTCAGCAAGCAGACCTACCTACTACCGGCTGGTGAATTTACATAGACATGTATATATATATATATATATATATATATGTATATATATGTACTATATATATATATATATATGTATTTATGTAAGTATATTTTTATATTAGATAATAAGCTTTTTTTTTTTTATTTTTGTTTACGTACACCCGAACCTACTCCATGTATCTATACACTTTTCCTCGTATCATTGGTTGTCTGGAAGAGATCGCTCATTAGCGATAAGACCGCCAATTGTACATTAGTTTTTAAGATATTCACTTTTTGTAACTTTGTTTTTATCATTTGGTGTACAATAAAGATTAATTCATTCATTCATACTTTTTGGAATTTAAACCATCTCGAGTATTTTCCCTATATGCCTGACTAATTCTGAACCCATACGGGGCCCTTAGTTATGAGCTCGCTTATTCATGCAACGCGTAAAGCAAACTGACAAACACCGACAATAGTGATGTGAGTTTCAGCCGTTTCCATTTTAATAATACCAGTTCTAAAACACTAGTTCTAAAACATCAATGAAATAGATTTGTTCGGTGGCTAAACTACACCATCCACCCACCGCAATATCACCCGAGCTAAATTGGATACAAAATGGCAGATAACCCTCCCGTAGCCCGTATTGACTGTGTGCATTCGTCAAATTAGCGTACGCACTTGCTAATTAGTGTGGGGTGTTACCGAAATAGTCGCCTAATTTCTGTAACACTCTAAAGTACAAATAGAATTGAGTTGAAATTTCGTATACTCGTTTGGTAATGCATAATTATATGTAACATTTTATTAGGTAAATTTCTTTTACCTAATAAAATGAATATAATTCTATTTGTAGTACTTTTTGTATTTAATTCTAAGTTGGATTTTTGTTTTTTTTTTTGGTTTGTTAGCTTAGTTCTTAAAAAGTGCAGTTTTAAGTTACTAATATTCAGGAGCGTAATAAGTTAATGCATGCTGAGTTAGCCTTTAAGGCTTGTGTGCACCAAGAATTCGTTTATCATAACCAACGGTTAACATAAGCTAAACATAAAATTTACTGTTCACGACAACCCGTACATCGGTTAAGGACGTAAGCCCGGTTAAGATAACCGTCCGGGTTACGTCCTTAACCGGCGTACGGGTTTATTATAAATACTAAATTTAAATTTCTTAGCGAGCTTCTGCTAGGTAATAAATGTCTTGGGCCAACATGGTTGCCTTCCCTGCTGTCAAAACTGAGTGAGAGTCCTTCCTAGCCGTAGATTAAAGACGGAGCCCATAGCGTGTACGCTCGTGAGGCAGCAAGACAGCTTTATTGACATGACATGTCAACAGTTGACTACATGTTGGCCCTTGACTGCTATCACACCTGATGTTAAGTGATGATGCAGTCTAAGATGGAAGCGGGCTAACTTGTTAGAAGTAGGATGAAAATCCACACGGAACGCTAAATCGCTTGGCGGTACGTCTTTGTCGGTAGGGTGGTAACTAGCCACGGCAAAAGCCTCCCACCAGCCAAATTAAAGTTATGTTAACCGTTGGTTATGATAACCGTTGGTTATCCGTTGGCATACAATGAAACCAGCATTTTTAATTCATATATATTCATTGTAATTTCTGTATTGTACGCAACGTTGGCTTCCGAATAAATAAATAAAAAATTAGGTACCTATTACGTATTCCTCAACTTATAAAAAATATTTTTCTAAATTTTTTTCTAAATTTTTCTTTCATCATCATCTTTATCAGCCTTCTTATTGGAGAGGGGATATGGAGCGTTGACCCACCAAACTGGTCCAATGAGGGTTGTTGGGCTTAGGGTAATAATAATTTTTTGACTAACGATCACTATCAAATGTTGATGGTAACGACCGGGACTGATGGGTCAACGTACTCAAGGCACAGGAGTGTATTACCATCACTTTCCGGTTCCGACTCCGGGCTTGGAATGTACTGATTTCATAGAAGAATGAAAAACTCAGAATTAACAAATTATCTGAATTAGGACTCGAACCCTGGACTTGGTGATCAAAGCCACATTGGCAAACACCGAGATCTACGAAGCTTGTACATTGCCGTGTAACCCTATTTTTTATATTAATGAACTATTTACATTACAGAAGCGATGATATAAATGTTATATATAATACATAATGTAACAAAATATAATAAACGTGTAACAGTCAGGTCGTTTATTTAACGATCATTGGTGACGATATTTCGGAAATTCTCAACCACTACAGTTCCATAATAATATAATATGTACAGGCTTCTATACAAAAAGACAATTTAATTTAATTCTTTGTGGTTCCGAGAATTTTAATTATGACAGCTTGTAATAATATAGGTTATTCGTTAACTCGATGTCTTTAGGAGAATTGAAAGACACTCAAACCTGATGTTAGTTATGAAGTTTCATTGCATTGTATGCCAAAATGGTCAAATGCATATGTGTGAAATTTGGCATGGGTAGATTCAAGTTCAGTAATAAACCATAATAAAACACTATAAGAAAGCAAGTAAAATCCCTATACCTATAACATTATATTATACAGTAGGCAGTGCAAGTGAAACAAGCAAAGCCGAGATCAAAAACTAGGGCAGCAATAATGTTGTTGTTCCGTTGTTCGTACATTACATTATTCCTACACTCGAATGGCCTGTTTGCGTTCATCCATCTGTTCATCCGTTCCCTCTGATCTACAAAAACAATGATCGGAACATTGCCTACGACCGGTAAACATATTTCCCTTCCGATCTCTGGAGTTATGCCAGCATCTATTGATTTTACTATGAACGTCGGCCGAGTCGAAGAAATTACTAATGGTGGCTACGTACTACAATGTATAAAGTATATTTTGTTTGGGAGGCAATCTTAATGTTAAATGTTTTTGTTTTTAATGATACTCTAGTAGTAGTAATCTTCGTGATCAAGCTTCGGGAAAGTACTGGCATGCTTATTCATTTTGCTGTCAAGTAGTATCACAGTTGTTCTCTATAGGATGATGTAGTTACAGGCACATGCAGTTTAACACCTACACGAGTTGTTCTTTGAATTTCCTGTGATGTGCCTACAAAGCAATAGTTTTCGACTAACTTCAGGAGGGCGATCTGTTTGTTCGTTCAAAATTGTTTAAAAATAACTTAGCGTATTTTGCAGGTTTCCTGTTTATCATAAGCAGGTCTATTGGAACTTCATTGAGTAATAAATAAAAATATTTCGTAACATATTTTCTCGGGTGCATACCAGTAGTACCCCAAACTTAAATTGTTAAAATATATTGTATACAGTAGTTCTATAGAACTGTTGGGATATTTTCCGGGCTGTCAAATTATATCCCAACAGTTCTATATAGAACTGTAGTATAGTTTTTGCTCTTGACTTTAGTTGTAGCATATAAGTTATAAACTTTATATTATTTTAATTGATATTTCATTTTATTTTAACAAAAAAACGTCCCTTGCGACAAAAGCTAAGTTGTTAAAACCATGTTGTAGTCGTGTCTAAAAAATGTTTTCTTATTTTAGAAGTTACAGGGGGGGGGGCACATTTTTACCACTTTGGAAGTATCCTTCGCGCAAACTATTCAGTTTAGAAAAAAATTATATTAAAAACCTCAATACCATTTTAAAGACGTTTTGTGCAATTTAAGCAAAGCTGTATTCGATATAGTATGTTTATAGATACTCTCAAATTTAAGTGGACATTTATTTTTGCAATCAAAAGATATTTCTTAATATACTTACTATACTATAGATATTTTATATGTAACGTACAAACAAGATGTTGATATCGACATTTCGTTAATTTTGTCCCATTAGTTCTATATAGAACTAATGGGACACGAAGCACTAATATGGTGTGTCAACAGTTCTATAAAACTAAAATTAGGAGGTACTACTGGGTTGCACCCATTTTCTCTAGTAACACTTAAAATGACAAACATTTATTTATTTACACTGGCACTTTGATTTGCTATCCGAGGAACGAAGATATGATTTCACCAACTTCCGGCTGAGAATTTAAAGTGAAAATTTATTTAACGAAAGGTTCGAAATAAAAGGAATTAGGACGTCGTTATATCTAATATATAAAATTTTCCTGTCACAATGTTAGTTACCGTACACCTCCGAAACAGCTTTACCGATTTTTACCAAATTTTGTATGCGTATTCAGCAGGTCTGAGAATCAGCTACTATCTAATTTTCATGTAAATTTAATTTTTAAGTTTTAAAGTCAGCTACTATATTTATATAAAGTGTTATATATGACCACATAGAATCATAGGCATAGGTACACCGGTGCAACTATTACGGCAACAATCAAATCTCTCTGGGTGCTAAGTGTGAGTTTTGATTCAGTAAAAACTCACACACACTTCTCTCTCTGACACTCTGATTTATGAAATGAATTAGTACAAAGAAGCGACGTTTAGTAGAGGCTACATTTTGTTGTATAAATGTAAATCAATTTCATTACATGCCCAACGGCGAATACCTCATGAATATTCCACGTCGGTGCCTGCGCCGAGTGCTATCTCGGACTATTTAGTTAATTAAGTGGACTATGTTAGCTTTGTTTTGTATTGTGAAAATAGTTATATTAAAATGTGACGACTTAATTTAGTATGAAGTGACTTAATTCATATTAAAGTAAGATTTACAGTTAAGTATTTTAACAATTTAAGTTTCGGTTGGTATGTTTTTCAAATCAAATCATTTATTTTTGCTAGTATATGGTACCTGCAATGAATACATAGATTTTAAATGAATTCCTTTTTTTATTTGATAACAATTAGCGCTAGAAAGGTCTTCATAAAAAAATTAAAATATAAGAGAAATAGAGAGTCAGCGAAACGAAAGAAATCTTAGGATCTGATGATGATAGTCTGGGAAAATTTAAGGAACACTTCAAATTTTATACGCACACTTGCAGCGATTTTGTAATTATAAGTATCGGTAGCTTTTTGGCTACTAGTCTTGGTAAATGTGGTGAAATTCGAATTTGTGAAGAGAAAACTGTGATAGCTAGTAATCAGGTTAAAGTCTATTTTTCTGTTACAGACATGGTACATACATTGCTATTTTTTATTCTTGTGAAAATTGGAGATGGATGGCACACTCGGATTATTTTGTAATTCCGTAACGGAAAACCCTACACCCCTTTGACCTTTCAATAACATAATATCCACAATATAATTTATAATTATTATTTATTTAATTTTTTTGAGAGGAAGAAAGTTTATTGTTGATCTCAAGAATATCTTAAATTAAAAAAAAATGGGTAATTTTCGAATCCCGTCGGTTCTTTTTGATACTAAAATTCTTTTTTTAAAAAACGGGATATTTCAAAAAGTATTTTTTTTATGTACGCATTACTTTTCACAGGGTTATCCGATTTTGATAATTCTTTTTTTTCCAAGATGGTCCCATAGTACCTAATCATGTTAGGATCTGATGATGATAGTCTGGGAAAATTTAAGGACACTTCAAATTTTATACGCACACTTGCAGCGATTTTGTAAATTTAAGTATCGGTAGCTTTTTGGTTACTAGTGCCGTATAATATACTATGAGAGTATATTACGAGTGCGTTACGTGGCGATGAATCACTAAAAAGTAAGAAATATTTTTTTTAACAAAAAATAGAACCGACTCAAAACGCACTAAAAAGTAAAAAATAACTGTGTCATTTAATTTACTTAAGCAATATATAGGAGTCGGTGCCAGCCAAGGTTTCTACTTTAAGGATGTTACCTAGAACCCACAAACTGATTTACTACGTTAAATAAATGTTCCTGAAACTTGCTGGCAGTCGGTGCATGATCATATGTTTATAGGTCATAGATATACTTAAGTAAATTAAAGCAACTAAATGACACAGTTATTTTTTACTTTTTAGTGCGTTTTGAATCGGTTCTATTTTTTGTTCTAAATTTTTTGTAGCTAAACAATGCAACCTAGAAAACTATTATAATTTTTGATGGGTTGTTCACATGAAATAGATTAGTTTGGATAACATTTCAACACAAGTCCTTTGTTAAGTTACACTAAGTGAGCGAATACGCCTCAACCGAGAAGTATTCCTTCGCTGGCCACTCTAAGTTACGAGTACAAACGCAATCCAAATGAAAACTTTACTGTGGGTTTCCGGAATTAAGTTATACTAAAGTAAGAGTTGGGGCATCTTAAAACAGATATGAGTATATATGTTAATATTGAATGATTTTTAGAAGTCCCAATAGCTCAATGATAAAAAAACGTCAGTATCAGCCTATTAATGGCTCACTACAGGCCTCCGTCCCCTATAGGAGAACCAGGAGGAGGTTTTTCGCTTTTCGAGAGGAAAAGATAATATTTGACACGTAGGAACATAAAAAATACGGCTGATGTTCTTCAAAAAATACAGCTCTTTTGTTTGACGCATCCGGCTATTGAATTTCGAAAATAAATAACAGGACTATTTGGTATGGACAAAGGTAACTACCCTGGCATCTCTACCACTCTTTCATTTATAGCTCAACTAAGAAAAGAAGAGAAACACAAAAAAAAATGTTTATACACATACACAAAATATACACATAACAGCAAGATAAGAAAAAAGACGATGAAGTGTATACGGTATCAAAATGGTGTCTACTTAGCATAGGAACACAACACACCTGGATAATGTTCTTCGATGCTGATAGTAAGCGACTTTAGATTGGCCGAGATATTTCATCCCTTACCAAACGCTGCCGTAACGGCATATTTGGCATCAGCTCCACCAAGTGATTCATGTAAATGTAGTTAGAGCCGTGGCTGCCATGAATTTCAATTAGCCGGGATTATTTGTATCTCCCCTGGGTTTAATTACTTCGTCTACGGGAGACGGAATCAAGGCAAAATTGAAACATTGGACCTTAATGGGTGTTGCCAATTCCTTTCTATAACAAAATGGCAACACGATAAATAAAGGAACATTTTGTTTAATTAAATTTCACATTTTATTCAATTTTAACCTTTATTCATACATAATAGGAAAATTGATCGATTTATATTAATTCTCAAGCAAAGTTATTGAAGCTAGCAAGTTTTAGACACTAATTTCTCCCACTTGTTGACATAGACACACTAAAAATAATCTTTGGATATTCTGGTTAAGTTATTTCTTTAACTTCAACTTAAGTCTCATTAGAGAAAGCCTTTAAAAAAATCCTTCAAGAATGAGTTGAATATACGTGGATAGTTATGTAGGTAAATTTGTGAATTGCCGTGTTTCAGTTAAGATTTATCTTTTTCTGGACACCTACCATCAACTATTAAGCGACCAAAACCGACCAGTGTGGCTAGTGTAAGATTTTACGATTGTTGCGTGTCAATATCGAGAACGGTAAACGCAAATTTTATATGACACTGACACTTTAATTCGATATAAAATTTGCCTTTACGCGAATGTGAAGTTTTCTTGTTTTGGTGAAAGCTCACACTAGGCACTCAGCTGACGTTATTACGTAATAATAACCTAAACTGCAATTCAGTTTAGATCTACAGTTGTATGTAATGTTTATAAGTTTCCAAAAAACTCATTTCTGTATTTATCCAAAATTTTAGGTTTTCGATTTTGGAGATTAGAATACCTAAATGGTATCCTAGTCTCTATAAATCCGTACCTAAAATTTTGATTGAACTTTTTGATCCTTATTAGATATCGTCTATTCTCGTCACCCTAATCTTGGTTCTCAATTCTCAACTTAATCGGTGTTATTGATACGGGTAAATTGACTGACAAACGGCCAAATTGAAAAGATTGCGTTTTTATATTCGGACGTAGGTACGGAAACAAAAATGTTTCAGTTAAAAAAATGAGCGCAAATTCCACGTGTCCATGGCAAAAGCGGCCGATTTGTCCACGGCCGTCCTTTCACGTTTGTATCAGCATGTAATCTTTAGGTAAGCAAATACAGAAGGTAAATGGTCCATAGCTGTTGTCGACCGCCGTAATGACGTCATCACGGCACCCCAGTAATAGAGGGTGTGGACATTTTGTCGGCCCGTAAGCCTGCCGCCCTGTACACCGTTTATCTACATACTTGTTTTTTGTTGTTTTTTTTTTCAGAGACCATTTTTATTTCTGACTTACCTTTACAAAAATTCAAAATATGTGTTACAGACTATTTACTAAGTCGAGGTTGCTAAAAATCTTTAAATAAAAATAGAACCGACTCAAAACGCACTAAAAAGTAAAAAATAACTGTGTCATTTAGTTGCTTTAATTTACTTAAGCATATCTATGTAGTCGGTGCCAGCCAAGTTTAAGGAACCTTTGTTTTTCTAAAGCAGCAAATTAACTAACTAACTAAATGACACAATATTTTTTACTTTTTAGTGCGTTTTGGTCGGTTCTATGATTTATCGCCACGTGACGTACTCGTACTATACTGTCATAGTATATTATACGGCACTTGTAGCCAAAAAGCTGCCGATACCGAGACAAAAACTGAAATCGCTGTAAGCGTGCCTCCAAAATTCGAAGAGTTCCTTTAATTTCCCCAGGATATCATCATCAGATCCTAACATGGTGACAATGGGACCACCGTGGTAGAATCATTCTGATAAAATAGAATTTTCAAAATTGAATACTCTTTAAAAAGTTATGCGTGGTCATACATATAAAAGAATAAAATTATAATTTCCTCCGTTTTTTTTTCGTCGGTTAAAAAAAAATATATACTTATAAATAACAGCAGAGTGGCTCTTCTCAGCAAAATAACTAACTAACAAAAAAAACATACCTACCAAAAACGCATAATTAATAATTTTCCAAAGTTGTCCGATTTTGATAATTTTTTTTTTATTAGAAAGGGCATGCTTTCAAGGTGGTCCCATTGTCATCAGTTTAGGATCTGAAGATGATATCCTGGGGAAATTGAAGGAAATCTTCGAATTTTGAAGGCACGTTTACAGCGATTTCGGTTTTTGTCTCGGTATCGGTAGCTTTTTGGCTACTAGTGCCGTATACTATGACAGTATAGTACGAGTACTTTACGTGGCGATAAATCACTAAAAAGTAAGAAATGAAATTTTTTAAATAAAAATAGAACCGATTCAAAACGCACTAAAAAGTAAAAAATAACTTTGTCATTTAGTTGCTTTAATTTACTTAAGCATATCTAGGAGTCGGTGCCAGACAAGGTTTCTACTTTAAGGACATTACCTAGAACCCACAAACTGCTTTACTACGTAAAATAAAAATTCCTTAAACTTGGCTGGCACCGACTTCATAGATATGCTGAAGTAAATTAAAGCAACTAAATGACAAAGTTATTTTTTACTTTTTAGTGCGTTTTGAGTCGGTTCTATTTTTGTTATAAATAACAGCAGAGTGACAGCATAATTAAAATTTTCCAAATTGAGTTTGCTGCTCCATAGCAGAATATTTTTATTGTAGAGCTGTTGAGTCCGCTACTCCACAGTAGAACCCTTTCGGTGTAACACCCAGAACAAATAAATGTAACGAGTACACAAAACAGTGGACACAGTCCGAACCTTTTGTAATGGATCTTATCTAAATTCTGCGGTCTTACCTTTACGGCCTACTGTTAAGGTGTGTTTAAACTAACCGAATGAAAAACTAGAGTAAAAATCTTTTTCCTTGATATTTTAGTGTAAATAAAAGCAAATCAGTGTTTTGAGTATAGGAATATCAAGAAACGAGATTTTGTATCCACCTTAGCCCTTGACCGCAACCACACCTGATGGTAAGTAATGATGCAATCTTAAATGGAAACGGGCTAATTTGTTAGGAGTAGGACATACATACACACCCCTTCGGTTTCTAAATCTAATTGTTGGTAGGCTGGTAACTAGCCACGGCCGAGTCCTTCCACCAGTCCAATTCAGAAAACCTCAATTGGCCCTGTCGGGAATCGAACGCGGGGCATCACGCATAACATAGTGCTACGGAGACCGTCAGAAATTCTAGATAACTATTATGTTTAAATCAAGGTAAGTTTAAACCAATCACACGAAGAGCAACATGTAGTAGGTACAAGAGTATTGATCTAAGTGTATTGTATGTCGATTCTTGAAAAAAAAACGTCAGTTTTGAAGCCGATGTGCAACGGTTGCAAAGAGGATGTAACAGAAACCGGTAGTCTCCAATGACATTTCGCCATATTAAAATGACAATCGAACTGAAGGTGGAATGATCGACGAGATTTGAGTGAGATGTTCGTACGATGTATTTTTTTCAAGAATTGACATACTGATCTAAGATGTGTATTGTATGCTGATTTTCAAAGTGCGTCAGAATATCAACGAGCAAGAATGATTACAAAAAACAAGATTTTTGTGCATGCTCTAGAGATGTTTATGTGACTTAATTTCTGCTCGCACACTCTAGAGTCATTTATATCAAGCTAGCAGTTTTAAAACATTCCAGAATTTTAACAAATTCGAACATAGACAGAAAAAGGAACTAACATTTTATCAGTCGTTTCACACTAAAATAACACGATATAAAATAACTCAGTGTTGAATACTATCTCTCCGTTTACAGTAAAATATGTGAGAGTTGTTGGGAGAGTTGGTAGAGCAGTTTGCTCGTGCCATGTAAATGTGCCTTAACAGGTAAGCATGGGCCTTGATTTGTGATTTCATTTTATTCGCCATTTTGCTGTGTACAATTAATTTACCCTAGCGTTTTGTGGTCAATAACAAAGCCCTGCTTCGGTGGAACGTTCTGAAGATTTAATGGGATTGTTATGTCTATGTTTATGTAAATGACATGGACGAATTCTGACCCGATTTGTACACTGAAAGTGTTGTCATTTAAATTAATTTAACATACTTATGTAATAAAGGAAAGGAACTTTTTTATAGTTGCAAAACATAAATTTTGACGACCTCCGTGGCGCAGTGGTATGCGCGGTGGATTCATAAGACGGAGGTCCTGGGTGCGATTCCCGGCGGGGCAGATTAAGATTTTTCTTAATTTGTCTTGGTCTGGCTGGTGGGGGGCTTTCGCCGTGGCTAGTTACCACCCTACCGACAAAGAGGTATCGCCAAGCGATTTAGCGTTCCGGTACGATGTCGTGTAGAAACCGAAAGGGGTGTGGATTTTCGTCCCACTCCTTACAAGTTAGCCCGCTTCCATCTTAGACTGCATCATCACTTAACATCAGGTGTGATAGCAGTCAAGGGCCAACTTGTAGTCAAAAAAAAAAAACATAAATGGCTCATCTGATGTAAATATATTTAATTAATTTTGTATACATATTTAATTAGCTATGCCCCGCAATTTCATCCATGTTAACCTCTTTACCGTCGGAGTATTGAGAAATCAGTTTTTGTGCTATAGATTGTAAGATTTAGATTTCATGAGTAGTCAGTCAGTCAGTAGTATTTCGCTTTTATATTATGTGGGTACAGCTGTACTAGCTTCAATTATGCTTTCAAATTACTACAACAAAAACAAACGTTAAAATAATATTTCTTCTTCCTTTCTACAGGTAGTCTTGAGTTAATTTAAAGAAAATGTTAGTTTAATAATAATTTCTATTAAATTTTGCTCTTTCATTATTATGTATTCGTAGCAAAGTAATAAATTTTATTTTGTTAGATGTTAATTTAAGAATAAAACAGATGGCCTAAATGTGTCGTTTTTATTAAAAAGTGGTTTGAAGGCTTTTGTATGGACCAAAATGATGGTGATTTGTTACCAGTTTCCACTCTGACATTTTCGAAAATGCTGTCATATGAAAAAAAGTAATTATGTACCTAAATTCATAATGTTCATATTCTATTGACAGGTCATAGGCCACTTTTAGTTTGAACCTCATTTATTTACAAGTCAGTCCTTGACTGCAATCATACCTGATAATGATATCTCAGATTGAATCTCAGTGATAATGTAATCTCAGATTGAAACAACTAACTTGTTAGAAGTGGGATGAAATCCACATCCCTATCGGTTTCTACACGACATCATAAATTAAAATCTGGAATGCTAAATCGATTGCGTCTGTACCAGTAGAGTGGTAACAAATCACGGCTAAAGCCTCCGACAAGCCAGACCTGATAATTTAAATCGACCCAGTCGGGAATCGAACCCAGGACCTCTGTTTTATAAAGCTATTGCACAAGCTGGCAAAAGTATGTCGTTATTATAATTAATTTACATGTTTTTGTGTGTTTTCAATATAACACTGTTGTGTTTACGCTTATATTTACCCGACTGCGTCAGAACTGCGTTTTTCGAGCGTATGTATGTATGTATGTATGTCCATTTCTTCAACCTTTTTTTGTTGCTGCACATTTTAATGATTTAAAAATTTGGTGGCATAGGCTATATAAATTTTCAAAATGGTGGCTGTATAAAAATGTGTATTTACTTACTACAACAACTGTATTAAATAGGTCGTAACAAAATTTAAATATAAATATCATTCATGTTTATATTGCCGTTTTGCGAAAAATCGCTAAAGTGTGTTCCTGAAAAATGCGACGAAAAGTCAATAAAAATTTGGAAAGCAAATAATAAAATAATTTATTATTGAGGATGTAATATATTCAAATTTAAATACTTTATGGTGCTGAAAAATATTTTTCTTTTTAAGTGGTAAAATTTAATAATAGTAACATTATTTATAATTTTGCAAAATTTGGCCTTGTTTCACTTTTGAAACTTGGCGGCACATAAAATTTTATTAATTTACATGTTTTTGTGTGTTTTCAATATAACACTGTTGTGTTTACGCTTATATTGTTGTAGGTATTCCAAGTGACCATGCCATGCGCTACCCCGTAGTGACTACAGGGAGTATATTGGACAGAATAAATATTATTTATCCGAGAATCCCGATATCACGTAGCAGATAGAATCTAAATCAAATTGACTTATATTACCATATTACCTGCGCTACGTGGGCCGTGCTTGTTAGCTCAATTTATTGCATTCTCGTCTTTCCTACAAAGAAAGTAAACGTTTATTTTATACCCTAGGGAAATTTTATCCTTTCTGAGATGGTATATGATTGTAAGTTTTATGTGAAGAACAAAAGAGAGATCTCTTCCGCTTTTCTTCATCTTTTGCAGCCTAGTCAACTAGGGTCAACATATAACCCTCTACAGGGAGGTGCTTTGGAGCTTACACTCATCATGCTGATTTGATGTAGTTTAGTGGGTTTAGGGTAATAATGTTTGTTTATTAGTGAGAGAGTTAGTAGTGGGAACGTGCTTTTAAAGGCACAGGAGTTATAACAAGATTATAACTCAAAGGGGTGGGAATTTTTACTGAGAAGGAAACGAATTAGAGTAAATAGCTTATTTTACAGTCCGAATCAAACCTCAAACCAAATACCTCGTGATCCGTTGCCACATAATCTAAGCATTTAGGTTATCTACTACACCGACGAGACAGTTATAAAAGACATATAGCTACATACCATAGCTATATTTTTATACAGAGAGAAAATTCTGCGGGTAATATACAAACATTTTAGTCCTCAAAAAGTAAATTAAATTTCGAGTAAAATTTAATTTTATCCACATAGTCAGTTTAGGAAATTAAATGCCGCCCGCTTCTCGAATAAAACTTCATTATTTTGGAGAGATCAGAAAATATATTGCACCACCATTAACACGTCTACTGCCAGATTAAATAAAAGCTAAATAAATAAGCCACGAAGAAATAAGTTTGTCAATAATGCCACTCCATTGCTTTTATTGTCCCTAAGTGATATATGGATTTTTAAAGAAAACAAAGACAGTCTTAATATAACATTTGTCAGCAGCGCCGCAAGCTCAATGAAAACTTAAGAAAAACAGAAATTATGTGTAAATTAATTGAATTAGCAGAATAATATTTTCTTACAATTTATTTTAATAAAGAAAAAGCATTTATGATGCGTTCTACATATAAAATCCTAGTTCCACAAAAGCAAATTAAATTGCAAGTAAAATTAAATTTCATCCACACAGTCATTTTAAAAGATTATATTTGCGTTCTACATACAAAATTCTAATTCCCAAAGAGCAAATAAAATTGCGAGAAAAATTTAATTTCATCAACAGTCAGTTTAAGAAATTAAATTTCGCCCGCTTCTCGAATAAAACTTCATTATTTTGGAGATATCAGAAAATATATTGCACCGTCATTGACACGTCTACACCCCGATCCAATAAAAGCTAAATAAATAGTCCACAGTGGAATAAGTTTGTCAATAAAGCCACTCCATTGTATTATTGTCCCTAAGTGATATATCGGTATTTAAAGAAAACAAAGACGGTCTTAATACAATATTTGTCGACGACGCCGCAAGCTCAATATTTACCGCAGAAAATATAAGAAGGAAAATAAGTTTTATTGTGCGGTAGACAAGGTCAGAAAATACCGTTTTAAGTTTCATCCAATTCATCTGTCTTTATTATGTCACTGGTAAACGAGTTCCGAAAAGAGTGATTGACCTTATATTTTGTGGCTCTATGATGATAAAAACATATATAAACAAAAAGTTAAAAGTATTCGAGCCGGTGATAGGACGAAAATCTAACACGAAGTTTCAAACTTGCTTGTAAATTAAGCCGATTTGAAATAAAAGATTTTGAAAATTTAAATTAAAGAGAAAATAATGCGTTGGCAATTTTTTGGCAGAAGATTATTTCTAAGGAAAAAATCCTTTTGTAAGTTTTTAATTATAAATAAATAACTTTCTTTGAAACACTTTTAAACAGTATACAAATTCCTAAAATAAATAACCGCAGAAAAACCTAAAATATCCAAGAATAACTGATGATATTCAATTCAACGTTCTTTTCAAAATGTCTCCAGACAAATATATAAAATTCCTTTTTTATTATTTGCATTATACTGATGAATCTGTTCACAATATCAAAGAGAAAATATGTTTTTCAACTCCGAACGAATTACGTCTGCTGATTTTTAACAAACATTGAATATTTTATTTATTATTTTTCATTCCTCTCAATTTTTCACTCTGCATTGATAAATCGGACAATTGCATTATTCTGCTCCATGATTAAGTTTCTTGTTCTTTATACGCCAAGAATTATTCATGTTGCAAAAATTGAAATTTATTATTCACATTTTATGCTTTTGTGAATTTTATCTGTGAATTGAATTGAACTAAAGATAGATCGTAATTCGTACCCAATGTTGTTGGTACAGATAGATTTCTTATAGAATTCTAAGTTCCAAAGTATAAAGTTAAAGTAATTTTATTTTTGGAAGATGGTTTGTCTTTGATTGTAAGCAAAGAAAGGGGCCAGACAGTAACGACCTTTCATCTATACAAGAAGTGTTTGTTTGTAGTTTTAAAGTAGTATCACATCAATAAATTAATTTTTGTCTGTCCGTCAAAATAGTTGCGCCGATTTCGATAGAACTTTCTCTCATATTATAAAATTTCACGCAGAAAAAGTCACGGGCTAGATTACTCTTAAAAACGTATTTTACTCACTTTTAATCTCACCGCGAGATCTTTAAAACTGTACACTCGATTGGTTTAAAATTGAGCATAGTTTTTCATTTCGCGATGTAGACGCTCACTAAGAACGAATTTCTTGGTATTCTCAAGGAAACGAAATCTATGAGTTTGAAAATTAATATTACAAATCAGACATGAAACCTTATAGCGAAAGCTCAATAAAAAAGTTAATGAAATCAAAGCGATATTAACCTTTGACCGCGTATTATTTATTATTGGATAAAATTAATCCAATCATATCAATAAAGAGTTAAAACTTTATGGCGGATAATTTTAAACATTGTACGGACGCATATAATTATGTTGTGAAGCAATTGCTGAAAATAATTCATGCATTAAATAAAATGACTCGTAAAAAGGTAAAAGTTAATAAATCGGCAGTAATGTATTACTAGTATTGTAAATAATACTCCAACGGCCAGAACAATCACTTTATTTCCTCCTTCTATTACTATTTTTATAGTAACTGTATTGTACAGTTACTATTTTTCACAATACAGGTCTCGTGTTATACTAATATTCTAGGATCTACTTTCTTCAACACCCAGGACAGAATGAATGCCCTCCTAATTTTTCTATTTTCATCTCGACACCGATTCCTCCATTAAAAATCATTCTTGGAAGGAATCGTTACTATTGGTTTAACAATAAGTGGTGTGATCCGCCATAACCAATCACACGCGACCAGTCATTATACTTTTACAGATTAACTATTTTCATAAACTAACATGCCATAGAGTAAAAACTTCGAGTACTTTTTTAAAAATCATGACACTAGTCTGTAGGATAATTACTGTTATATGTTTGGATGTTCGAAACTCCTTGAATCCTGCTTCTTATAAAGAAATAGTACGTAAAAGACATATATCTCAGGTCTCATTTATAGTAATAGGCTTGTGCTTAACTACAATTACGCCAGATGGAAAGCAGTGGTGAGGTTAAAGTTGGACCGCGCTTACCTAGAATATGCCTATTAACTCTTGTTTTGAAGATATTCATATTTGACGACCTCCGTGGCGCAGTGGTTGCGCGGTGGATTTATAAGACGGAGGTCCTGGGTTGGATTCCCGGCGGGGCAGATTGAGATTTTTCTTAATTTGTCTTGGTCTGGCTGGTGGGAGGCTTTCACCGTGGGTAGTTACCACCCTACCGACAAAGACGTATCGCCAAGCGATTAAGCGTTCCGGTACGGTGTCGTGTAGAAACCGAAAGGGGTGTGGATTTTCGTCCCGCTCCTAACAAGTTCGCCTGCTTCCATCTTAGACTGCATCAACACTTAACATCAGGTGTGATAGCAGTCAAAGGTCAACTTGTAATCGATAAAAAAAAAATATTTTAGTTGGTAGGAAACACTGAACGTAAGGGCATTTCACACTTTTGCTGTTAGAATTAGCAACGTGGATATGAACGTTAAATGTTCAACATTAGTTTTGGTAGCTAGCGGCTACATTGAAGGCCAACTACTGCGGACAAGCTCCTATTAAAAAATAAATGTTTTGGGATGAGGAAAATACTCTGATACACGCTATGTTATTTATTTCTATTTTTTATTAGAAGGAAAAATTCCCTTTAGACATCTGCCTGTCGACAGGGCATGTTCGTTTTGCACGACCCCCTCAGGACTCCATGGTTGGTACGGAACCGCAATGCATTACTTCATACTACCAAATTAGGTATTTTCTTTCTCTCGCTCTATCTACCGTCAGTTGAACACAATACTCTAGAAACAAAGATATAGGGACAGAGAGAGAGAAACTCAGTCGAGACTCGCACTGTCGAGATTCTTTGCAAAATCGACATGCCGAAAAATTTTTAACAAAAAATAGAACCGACTTAAAACGCACTAAAAATTAAAAAATTAATGTGTCATTTAGTTGCTTTAATTTACTGAAGCATATCTATGAAGTCGGTGCCAGAAAGTTTAAGGAAAATTTATTTAACGTAGTAAAGCAGTTTGTGAGTTCTAGGTAATGTCCTTAAACCAGAAACCTTGGCTGGCAAAGACTATTAGATATGCTTAAGTAAATTAAAGCAACTAATGACACAGTTATTTTTAGGGTTCCGTACCTATAAAGGAAAAAACGGAACCCTTATAGGATCACTTCGTTCTCCGTCTGTCTATCAAGACCCTTTTTCTTAGGAACACATGAAAGTATCAAGCTGAAATTTATATCAAATACTCTAGTCTGCTGTCTCTTAGAGTCGTGAAAAAATCAAGCTTCTAGGCCAAGGCAATCAAAAGATACAGCCGTTTATGCCAAAAATTTCCCCAATTTTCGACACGGTCAAGTAAATCAAAACCTAACGGGTAGTTCCCGTAAACTTAGAATCTTGCAATTTGGTACGAAGTAACGTTATATAAACAATTTGCGAACTTAATGGAAAAATTACGAAAATTGTAAATTTTTAGTTGCATCAAATAATAATAGTTTTTAATAATTTTAAGCTTACCCCCTTTTTTCATGAAAAAGTAAAGGTATTAAATTGAAATTCATATCAAATACTTGGGCCTATAAAACCTTTAAGCTGTGACAAAATCAAACTTCTATGTCTACACAATCAAAAGATATAGCAATATAAGCCGCATATTTAACTCACAATTGGACGCAACTAAACCAAAACCTAACGTGTAGTTCCCGTGAAATTAGAATCTTTAAATTTGGTACAAAGTAACGTCATACAGCACAGATAATCGAAAAATTATGAAAACTGTATATTTTTAGTTGCCTCATATAATAATAGAGTTTTTAATAATTTTGAGCTCACCTCCTTTTCTCATGAAAATGTCAAGGTATTAAATTGAAATTCATATCAAATACTTGGGCCCATAAAACTTTTAAGCTGTAACAAAATCAAACTTATATGTCGACGCAATCAAAAGATACAGTATAAGCCGCATATTTAACTTTATATGTCTCGCAGCTAGTGCTGCTTGAAATTTCGCAAGAAGCCATGTTTTATAGTACATATGAAGGAATAATTCCGAAAACCTTAAAAATTTCAGAATCCTCGGTGCTCGAGTTCTACTCGCACTTGGCCGGTTTTTTTTTTTACTTTTTAGTGCTTTTTGAGTCGGTTCTATTTTTTGTTAAGAAATTTTTTTCTTACTTTTTAGTGATTTATCGCCACGTAACGTACTCGTACTATACTGTCATATTATACGGCACTTGTAACCAAAAAGCTATCGATACTTACACAAAAACCGAAATCGCTGCAAGTGTGCCAATAAAATTTGAAGAGTTCCTTCAATTTTCCCAGGATATCCTCATCAGATCCTAATATGGTGACAATGGGACTATCTTGAAAGTGTGCCCTTTCTAATAAAATAAGAATTATCAAAATCGGACAACTCTGTAAATAGTTATGCGTGGTCATACATAAAAAATATATATACGAGTCGAATTGAGAACCTCCTCCGTTTGTTTTCGTCGGTTAAAAACTAGTGCTGCAGTTTGCTTTAGTGCTATGCTGAGTGGGCGATATTTGATCGATATCTTTTTCTTTTTATATAGGTATTAATTTATTTTGTATTTGTTGTATAGTACTTTTAAATAAAATAAAATAAATAAAATAAAATAAGTAAATAAATATTATAAAGTAAGCGTAGGTAGCTTGTGTTATGGATACTGTGATAACTGATCAATATTTTTTATAAACTGTACACAAATACTTATAATATACACTTTTGTATAAGCACTTTAGGGGTCATTTGATAGCTATTGTCATGTACTATAACCCTTTAACGGGATCGTGACATATTTTCATGTAACCCTGTATAGAAAAAACCCGGACACTGAAAAATATGCATCTCATCACACAAACATTTTTCCAGACATGGGAATCGAACTCACAGCCTAGGACGCAGAAGCAGGGTCACAACCCACTGCGCCACTCGGCCGTCTTTTCTGACCAACATAAAGTTTGACCCAGGATTTGATCCTACGAATTCGTCATTTGAAGTCACATAAACCATCTACAGAATCAACGAGGCATTCAAAATACTGCACCGATAAAATTTCAAAGATAGGTTTCAATATAAAATGACAATTAATTATAACAAGTAATAAATTAACATGTAAAACCGACCATTAAATTGATTTTTGGTGTAGCGTCGAGTTACTAAAGCAATTTGTTAAATATATAAAATGTATGTAGTTCCCAGTATTACAAATCACCTATATTTTTGGCTAATGAGTGTAACGTAAAACATGATATTCTATCATAATTTAATAAACTGTATTGTATTTTTTTAATGAATTCAAAAAACGAGTCTTTTTTTGACGACCGAGTGGCGCAGTGGGTAGTTACCCTGCTTCTGCGTCCTAGGCTGTGGGTTCGATTCCCACATCTGGAAAAATATCTGTGTGATGAGCATAGATATTTTCCATTGTCTGGGTGTTTATCTGTATATTATAAGTAAATATATATAAAAATATTCATCAGTTATCATAGTACCCATAACACAAGCTAACTAAGCTAACTTTGGGGCTATATAGCGATGTGTGTGTGTAGTCCTATAATATTTATTATTTTATTCGACCGTATGTTTATTTATTTTTTATGTATGTTCGGGGATAACTTCGTCGTTAATGAATCGTTTTTGAAGATTCGGTTGTGTTCGTAAGGAGATAGTTGGAGGGTGGTAACATGATAAGGAAACCAGGATCTGATGATGGGATCCTGGAGAATATGGGAGTAACTTTAAAAAATTTTACTGACGACTAGAGCGCTTGTTAACTTTTCCATTAAGTATTTTTAAGAACTAGTATTTTATGAAAGTGGGAATGATGATTTCTTTTTTTTTATCAACTACAAGTTCGCCCTTGACTGCTATCATGCCTGATCTTAAGTGATGATGCAGTCTAAGATGGAAGTGGGCTAACTTTTTAGGAGTGGGACGAAAATCCACACCCCTTTCGGTTTCTACACGACATCGTACCGGAACGCTAAATCGCTTAGCGGTACGTCTTTGTCGGTAGGGTGCTAACTAGCCACGGCGAAAGCCTCCCACCAGCCAAAAATGATGGAAGTGTGGAGTCGATCCGATGATGACGGGGCTCTTACCTTGTTGACAATCAAGTCACATAAGAGTACTTACTACGGTAGAGTTTTTTACTGTCCACTTTCTTTTTTATAAACACACATAAGCCCTTGACGGCACACACATTTGGTCTTAAGTGATGATGCAATCTCAGATGGAAGCGGACTAACTCGTTAGAGTATTCCATACACACATCTTTCGGTTTCTAGATGACCGGAACATTTAATTGCTTGGCTGTACGTCTTTACCGGTAGGGTGGTAACTAGCCAAGGCCGTAGCTTCCCACCACCCTGGCTGGCTGGCCTTTGGCTGGTGGGAGGCTTTCGCCGTGGCTAGTTACCACCCTACCGACAAAGACGTATCGTCAAGCGATTTTAGCGTTCCGGTACGATGTCGTGTAGAAACCGAAAGGGGTGTGGATTTTCGTCCCACTCCTAACAAGTTAGCCCGCTTCCATCTTAGACTGCATCATCACTTAACATCAGGTGTGATAGTAGTCAAGGGCCAACTTGTAGTTTATAAAAAAAAAAACCCCCAAAAACAATCTTATACACTGATACACAACTGAAGCAAAGATCTCAGCTCCTGGTAAAACTGACTTGAAACTCAATATCCATGCTGAAACTAGACAGCACATAGCTACAAATGTAGCCCCGTACCATATACTCATAATGAAACTTTTACGACTCAAACTTTGACCGTTTGTACCCAAAATGTTCTTCCCTAAGTGCAAAGCGCTATGAGCTCTTCCCGTTGTACGTAAAATGTGAAACGTTTATGCAATATCCGTCTAAACTAAAGTTATTGGTATTTAATTGCAATATTTCACACCTAATATTAATAAATTATGAAAATACTCTGCGCGATGATTGTTAATATTTATGATCTACATAACAATATTCAGGTGAAAGGATATAGATCAAAAACTTGCTCACAAAATTAATGTCATGTGAACCACATTTCGGACTAACGTATCTATACTTTTTTTGTCGACCTCCGTGGCGCAGTGTACATATAAGGTGGAGGTCCTGGGTTCGATTCCCGGCGGGGCAGATTGAGATTTTTCTTAATTTGTCTTGGTCTGGCTGGTGGGAGGCTTTCGCCGTAGCTAGTTACCACCCTACCGACAAGACAAGACATACCGCCAAGCGATTAAGCGTTCAAAAAACAAATCAAACTATATAACTACACTAGAGGATGCCCGCGGTTTCACCCGCGTAGTTCTAGTTCCCGTGGGAATTTCGGGATAAAGTGTTGCCTATGTGGTTAGTTTATACGCGGTAGAAGTGGGGGCGAAAGGTGTACCAGCGAAGTCTCTCTATAACCTGCTAAAATACCTAGGCCTTACTAGAAGTGCAGTAAGTTCCATATTGGAACGAGTGTCCAAAGCTGCTCTAGTAGGGTCCTTCCAAATTTAGCTGAGCAGGGAGAATAACTTGAACAGAGGAAGTGAGTGTTGACGGCCGTCGCTAAGAGATCTCTTTTAAACCTACACCCGTGTCACAAGTCTCGGGCTCTGTTCAGAGTCTTTCTCTCGTCCACACGATGGAACCGGCACCCGCACGGTGAATTCATGGAATGCTAATGGCGGTTGTACACACTCGTCGAGATACTCCAAGACAGACCGAGCGCGCGTGTGTACAGGGCGCTCTCGTCTCGTCTCGCTCTCTCGTTCTGGTCTCGGTCGCTCTCGGTGCCATGTCGGTTTTTTGCGCCCGAGTCAAAGGGTCACGTTGGCTCTCGCGAGGTAAACGAGAGCGACAATGTAACACTCGTTCATTAGAAAAAGAAGCGGGACTCACTTATGGCTACCTATGGTAGTCATAAAAGAAGGGTTATTGTCTCCATCCAGTCTGGAGCTGCAGCTGATTCAGTTTATAAACCAATATGGTTCGCCTACGAGTTAATGGATTCATTCTTAAATAATATTGTTCAGTGTTGAAATACTTTGAACACAGATACACAGGTAAGAAAACATTATTTATATCAATTAAAAATGTATTTATTACAACACTAGCAGTCGCCCGCGACTTCATCCGTGTGAAAACCTCTTAGGTACCCTTTTAATTTTAAAGACCGACTTTCATATGAAGTGTGCTCTTTTAAATGTTTAAAAAAATATAATAGCTCACGGCACAAAGACATATTTATTTATTTATTTAAGCCTAAAATACAATATTTTACATACATTTACATAATTATTAGTTTTTTTTTTTAAACTTCATCCCACTGCTGGGCAAAGGCCTCCCCCTTCCTCTTCCAGTGCATTTTATCTAGGGTTGAACGAGTCCAATGTGTGCCTTCGAAGGCAGTAAGATCGTCCTTCCACCTGGTGATTGGCCTGCCCCTTTTTCTTTTGGCGGCCCTTGGATACCAGGATGCGGTTGTCGTACTCCAGTTTTCATTTGGTCTTCTTGTTATATAACAAGAAGACCAAATGAAAACTGGACCGGCCCAATTCCACTTTAATTTCTTTATTATTTTTCCTATGTCTTTTACTTTACTTTTGAGCCTTACATGTTTGTTAGTCACTTTTTCTATCAATCTTATATTTAAAAGTTTCTTTCCATATTGCGTTGTGCTGTTTTCAATTTCTTTAAATGATTTTTATTCAATGCCCAAGTTTGGCAGTCATAAGTAAGAGATGGTGTAATACAAGTATCAAAAGTCTTCGCTTTGAGGCTTACTGGTACATCTTTGTTTTTAAAGATATATTTTAAGCTCCAGTATTTATTCCAACCTTGTTGAATCCTTTTGTTAATTTCTATATTTTGCCAATTTTTAAAAGATACGGTTTGTCCTAAATATGTGTATTTATCCACAACTTCTAAATTAGTACCGTTTATTTCAATATTTATCGGTTCTTCTGTACTTGCAATTAATTTTGTTTTTTTCATATTAATAGATAGCCCAACTGTTTTGCTTTCCTTCTGTAAATCTTTGATCAAAGTTTTTATATTATCCACTGTGTTGGCAAACAATACGACATCATCCGCAAATCGATATTTTTAGTTAGGTGGTTGGTTAGGTTTTGGCCACATATATTTATACCCATATATTCCCACCTTGTATTTAGTTTCAAAAATATATTCTGAAGAACAGAGTTGAACAATTTTGGTGACATTGGATCTCCTTGTTTTACGCTGCGACACCGTGAACCCCCCGGGTTGGTGCTGGGAGCCAACGGCCGCAAAGAATCGGAAAAAGGGGACTCTTGGTCACACATTTAACTCATAAGCGTTGAGTCTTGGTACGGGTTGATACATACACAGTCTGGTACAAAGAAAGAGAATAATAAAAGATTCAAAACGTTTGCTGAGTCTGTTTATTCGGTGGCTGAATTGTTACAGTGATTATTTTAAATACTAAATTAAAGAACCTAATTGTATTCACCGGTCTCCTGTGTCATACCAATCTATGTTAATGGACAGGACTGACTGTGGTTTCCGGAACTCCGGTCTAGGACAGCCTTAGCAGCAGAGCGCTTGGGTTCAAATCTAAACGTCAGTC
The DNA here is from genome assembly GCA_034621355.1 of Mycalesis mineus. Lineage (NCBI taxonomy): Eukaryota > Metazoa > Arthropoda > Insecta > Lepidoptera > Nymphalidae > Mycalesis > Mycalesis mineus. The sequence goes on from CM067903.1 coordinate 1,815,989, forward strand.
CAAAACCAACCCAAAGTTAATACCACATCATTACTGAGACAGGTTACCGGTGTCTACAAAACACAGTAGGTGCTAGCTTAATCAGATTTATGATTATACCACCGAATCACAAATTATAGGAACAGAACATTGATGTAACAAAAATATTAAAGAACAGAATAATAACGGAACATAATTTTAACGGAACATAATTAATATAACCTAAAGTAATGGAACAGAATACCACCAACTTTGAAGCTTATTGCATTTACTGTCTAATTGAAGAAACTATTTCATAATTCTAGAGTTCATTGACCTCGCTAGATTGTTGGCCTCTACGTAGGACAATATGTGAGTTCACTGACCTGTTAGCTCATCTCACCATTTGTACGGTGCGATAGGGCACTTCCTCCGATTTTCCAACGTCGCGCCGGTCCGAAACTGTGGCGCTCCTCGAAACCAGGAATAGCCAATCCTTTCCGTTGTCGCGTCGCACGGAAACACGGACTGAAGCCCTCCACGCCGGTATATCGAATCTTTTCCAACGAAGGCTTCTCTCGAATGTTCCAAATCCACAACCAAATAACTGAATGGTCTAACTGGACGAATAACGATGAAATATTGAATGTAGATAACCATAGACATAAACGTAGAATAAATATAACGATACCCCCGCTGAAACAAAGAAACAATAATTAGTTCGCTGACCTCTGACGTCATGCCACGCTTTCGAAAAATACTTTGGTGATCTTCACCCATATTTACCTAGCCAAGTAGCACTCGCTTATTCCCTCCCGATGACGAAAATAAACATAATTAACTTGCTAGGGAACCTGAAACGAAAACGGAAAAGTTACACAATACTTTCCGCGTGAGCACGCCATGGAGTCGAACGAAGTAATTTGCCAAACTCACCGAAATGTTGTTACTTCATAACTTATATCTTTTTTATAACATTAAAACTGGGTTTTGCAAAATTGGAAGCCCTGAACCCATGGGCGAAGCGAATCCTTTCAATCGGCACAATTTCGTCTTCACGCCATCGCGTCACGAATTGAAAAGACTTCTCTCAAAATGGCTGCTTTCCGCCATAGACATCCATCATAAAGTTAGACGTCCGGAAAGGGACTTTCCTCTATGCTTACATAGAGGATAAGCGAAACTTTCAAAACACAAAACCTTTATTTTCCAAAATACTAACTATTTGTTTTATTTTCTTTTTTCCTTTTTAAATCCAAAAGAAATACGAAATAGAAACGACACCGCTGTGTTTGACGACAGAGCCATCTATCGGCGCTAACCTGCAACTTTTTGCCGTGCTCCGCTCACGATCCACGAATCAATCACAAGCTTAGCCGCACTGCCGACAGATGTCGCTACACAACGTGACAACGCCCCTTTCGATATTGAATTTTTTGCCTTTTGATTCAAGTTTAATTAATGCTTCATTGTTGCTATACAATTTTCTAATAAGGTCAATGTAGGCTCTTGGTATTCCATCCGTTTCCAAGGCGTTCCATAGCGATTTGTGTTCTATGGAATCAAACGCTTTATTAAAGTCAATAAATGCTATCTATGTACAACGTTATTTGATATTCTTTTGACTTTTCCATTATTTGTTGCACACTTTGTAGATGATCGCATGTTGAGTAGTTAGTTCTAAATCCTGCTTGTTCTGGCGGTTGTTGTATGTCTAGGTATGTGTTAATTCGTTTATTTATAATTTTTGGGAATATTTTGTACAGATTTGGAATCATGGTTATGGGTCTGTAATTATTTATATCATAGTAGCTCCCTTTTTTATGTATAAGTGTTATTTCTGATGTTAGCCATTGTAATGGAACTTCTTTGTCTTTTAAGATTTTATTGAATAATTCAATAATTCAGTGAAAGTATCTTTTAGAGCTTCTTTCCCCAATTTTAAGCTACTAGGGCTTATGTTGTCCGGTCCTGATGATTTAGTAACTCTTAAAGAGTTAAGTGCGTGGTCTACCTCTGAAGGCAAGATATCTGGAATTGGGTCTTCTGTAATATCATGGTGGTAGATGTTTTCCATACTATCTTTATTATACTTGCCAATGATTGTGCTGTGCGTGTACAGCTCCTTATAAAATTTTGTGGCAATTTCTAATAGATTTCCTCGGATTGTCTCTATACTTTTATTTTGGCTTTGCAAGCCGATAATCCATTTTCTTCCTATTTCTGTTTTTTGTTTTATTGTTTTGGATGATTTAGAAGCTTGTATTGTGTCTATAATAGACTGTGTTCTTTGTTCTCTTCTTTCCTTTCTTTTTTGTCTTTTGGCCATTCTGTTGATATCTTTTAGTTCTTGCCTTTCTTCATTAGTTCTATGCGGTTTCATGTTAAGTTTTATTCTCCTGTCTAGAAGTTTCATGAGTTTCGAGGAAAATATATCTGTTTTAGTATTGTTTGCGACTTCCTTACTTATTTCAGCTTCTTTAATACATTGCACCATTTTGTTGTAATAAGTTTGTACGCTATCTTTTGCTACGCTTGGTATTTTGGATAGTAGATTCCTTAGTTTACTGTTATACCCTTCTTGGTTGATAGTTTAGTATGAGGTATTGGTATTTTTTTTTCGTTGTTTCCTTAATTGATATGGTGCTACGTAGTATTCTATGGTCGGTAAAAAATTTGAAGTTGTTTATCACATCCACATCTTCGAATATGTTATTGGTTTTACAAAGAAAGTAGTCTATTTCATTTTTTGTCTGAGAATCAGGAGAAAGCCACGTCCATTTTCTGCTGTTACGTTTTTTAAAGAAAGTGTTGATTATTTTCAGTTCATTATTTTGACAGAAATTTAGAAGTATTTGTCCTCTTTTATTTCTTGTTCCATATCCAAAATTACCAATATGATTTTTTTCTTCAACAGTGTTAATTTTACCTATTTTACCATTAAAATCTCCCTGTATAATCATAGTTTCGTTTTTGGTATCTTCGATAATCATCTTAATCTTATCATAAATATTATCAATCACTTCATCATCATAGTCAATTGTAGGCATGTATATTTGTAGTATAGCTAGAGTATGTTTCTCGGAGAGTTTTAACTTTAATATTGCAATTCTGTCTGAGTAGGACTTGAATTCTTTGATTTGATGCTTCCATCTTTTATGTATAAGAAATCCCACTCCATTTCTTTTCGTATCTTCACCATAATAGTACATAACATGTTCTTATAGTTCGATAATTTCTTCGCCTTTGATTCTAACTTCGCTCAATCCTAGAATATCGCAATTTACGTCTTTGAGGGCTTGAGTTAGTTCTGTTATGCTTGATTTACATTTCAAAGTTCTTACATTAAGTGTTGCTATATATAGTTTAGTCATTGTATATAATTTATTCTGTGAATATTTGTTAATATAATATCTCCAACTATAGGAGGGGGGGTTTGGTCTTCAGTAATTCTCACGGTGACCGGCCGTCTTGAGATTACGTTTTCCATTACTTTATTTAATTTTTTAGATTGTCTACAAGATAAGTTTAGGTTCCGGTTGATACTTTTAGTTGATTGCTATTGTTTGGCTATTTTTTCATGGCTTAATGAGTTTGATCTATTTCTCATAAAGTTAAACGCATTCCTTCTATTTAGTTTGAAAGTAGATTTAGTTTCATCTTTATTCCCTCCAGTCTGATTATCAGAATTTTCTTTAGGTGAACGAGGCGATCTCTTTCGTTTTCCATAACTTTCTTTTTCTTTTATAATGAGCCTATGATATTTTAGAATTGCATAGTTTCCTTTATCTCTTTCTTCTTTTAGTTTATGTTGTAGTGAACGCCTCTTTTCCTGTACATCTTTTGGGAAGTCTTCTGTTATGAAAATGTTTTCCAATCTCTTTTTATTTTTCAAAATTTCATACTTTTTCCAGTAATGAAGTAGATATACTACTATGGGCCTCTCTTTTCTATTGACGTTTTCGTCTCTTTTACCCACTCTCATCACTTTGTTTATGTGACTAGAGTCAATATTAATATGTGCTTTTTGAAGTTCCTCAGAAATCAGCTGCAATAACTGTGAGTTGGACTTTTCGGACTCTTTTATTCCAAAAATAACGATATTATTAGCTTTTTTATCTCTTTCTAGTCTTTCTATCTTAGTCTCAAGCTGCTGAACTGATTGTTTTAATTTTTTGTTTTCTTCCAGTATTGGTTTCAATTTTTCGTCCATCGTTTCTATAATATTTTGCTTAATTTGCTTCGTTTGTTCCTGCATTTATAGCAGCAGCTATATCTACGTCCATTCTCGTGTAAGTTTTCAGTTCAAATGTTAGAACGAGTGTGTACAGGCATGCTCTCGACGAGAGTCTTTTCGGCCGAGGCTCTCGACGAGAGGTTCTCGTCGAGTGTGTACAACCGCCATAAGATAATCGTCTCTCTATCTATATATGTAATCTATATTATTGTAAAGTTTTATCAAAATCCATTCTGTAGTTTTTGCATGAATGAGTCATAAACACACACACTTACAAACTTTCGCCTAGTTATAGGTATATAAAAATTCCTACCTGTTTTTAATTTCGTATAGTTGGGTACTTTTAAAATTAAATTTAACCTTTGCACAACTTCCTATGACATGTATAATGAGTTTATAATGAACAGCAATTACGAATTTTGTTTACGTTTTTGATGTTATTAGATTGATATTAATACAAAGGAAACTCGACTTTATTTTAACTCATTACGGTATAATATGTCATGGTATTATATGTAACCGATGACAAAATAATAGGTGATTTTGTAATACTATGACAATAAGTATTAGGGTTATCAAAACCGCAGAATAAATTGCTCTACTATTGAATTCAGGTGGAATGAACTAATTTTAAATTAACCCTGGTGGTTTTAGTCCATTAGAATATACTAGTGGCGTGCTTCGGTTTTGCACCTGGTTTGTTTTTATGGTAAGATTTTTTTTATCGAATACAAGTTGGCCCTTGACTGCTATCACACCTGATGTTAAGTGATGATGCATTCTAAGATGGGAGCGGGCTAACTTGTTAGGAGTGGGACGAAAATCCATACCCGTTTTTGTTACTATACGATATCGTACCGCTGAATCGCTTGGCGATATGTTTTTGTCGGTAGGGTGGTAACTAGCCACGGCGAAAGCCTCCCACCAGCCAGACCAAGACAAATTAAGAAAAATCTCAATCTGCCCCGCCGGGAACCGAACCCAGGACCTCCGTCTTATAAATCCACCGCGCGTAACACTGCGCCACGGAGGTCGTCAAAACGAATATACGACTAGTTGTGACCGTTCGACAGTTCCACGAACTGTTTTATTCTTAACTAAAATACTAGTTTGCCCTTGACTGCAATCACATCTGATAGTAAGTGATGATGCAATCTAAGATGGTAGTGGGATAACTTTTTAGGCGTAGGAAAATATCCACACACCTTCGGATTCTACATCGACATCCACAACTTGTAGAATGTATCAATTCGTTTACAGTTCAGAGTTAAAACACGTCTCTTGACCATCTATTAGAGCCTTTTGTGATAGACGTCATCCGGAGAAGTACCCAAAGAACAGACACCGGAACAGGCTGATCAATTAGCCAATAGACTCCGGGCTGCTCTAGAAGGCATGGCTAGCGTCAATCGACCTGTAAAGTCGGCGTCTCTTAGGATCACGGACCTTGACGACTCGGTCACACCGGAGAAAGTGGTTGCTGCCGTTGCTCGAATTGGTAATTGCCCTGGTCAAACTGTTAAAGTGGGTGAAATTCAATCCGGTCCCAGAGGTATGGGTGCAACCACAGTGCACTGCCCCATCGAAACGGCAAAAACTTTGTCTGAAGCAGGAAAGCTTTTGGTGGGATGGAGCTCTGCTAGGGTTCAAGCGCTTGAACAGCGCCCTCTTCGCTGCTTCAAGTGTCTCAGTCTCGGACATACGAAGCCACTTTGTCCGTCATCGGTTGACCGAAGTAACTTGTGTTTCAGGTGCGGCCAGGTTGGCCACAAGTCGTCAAAATGCTCAAACCCCATGCTCTGCGCGATTTGTAGAGACGCGAGCCTTCCGTCGGACCATATTATGGGGGGGAAATATTGCAACCCTCCTCCTACAAACGGTGGGCCCCATGGTGGTACAAAACCCCAGATGGAAGAGGAAGCTAATATGTCGTCATAATTCCCAGACGACATATTAACTTCCTACAGTCGAATATCAACCATTCTGCAGGTGCACAAGATCTCTTGATGCAATCGATAGCAGACTGGTCGATAGACATAGCGGTTGTATGTGAACCATACTTTGTTCCCCCCCTGCCTCACTGGGCGGGAGATACAAATAATCTGGTCGCAATTTTGTCTAGAGATCCTACAGGCCCTCCTCTTCAATTTTTAGAGAAGGGTCCAGGTTACGTAGTGGTGAAATGGCGGGAATTTGTCGTCGTTGGGCTATACTTCTCTCCCAATCGGAGTTTGGCCGAGTTCGAGCTATTCCTGGACTCTGTCAGAACGGCTATACATCGGCATCCTGGTAATGTTCTCGTTCTTGGCGACTTTAATGCAAAGTCCCGGGCATGGGGCAACCCTCGAACAGAAGTCAAGGGCAGAGCCGTCCAAGAGTGGGCTCTTGTTCAAAACCTCTCTCTATTGAACAGAGGTACTGCTTATACATGCGTACGGGGTCAAGGGGGTTCTATTGTGGATTTGGCATTTGCCTCAACATCTGTTGCAAACAAAGTTATCAACTGGAGGGTGGAAGAGGAAGTGGAAACGCTCTCGGATCATAACTACATTCGTTTCGAGATCCCAATCTCTCCATTTGCTACTGTCTCCCCTCGTAGAGCGATTCGGTTCCCACGCTGGAATGTAAGTCGCTTTGATCAGGAACTGGCAAAAGAGGCTGCAATCCTTCATCGGTGGTCGAGTGCTAGTAGTGTTGGTGATGCGGGAGTGGAAGAGCTTGCAGATGCGATGCGTAATGCTCTGACTACACTTTGTGATGCCTCTATGCCAAGGGCCCGCGAAAGATGTAGACGCAGAACAGTTTACTGGTGGACCAGCGAAATAGGAGATCTTCGTGTAACTTGCATCAGAGCCCGACGGGCATACGTCCGCTGTCGCAGGAGAAATGGTATTGACCTGGAATTGGAAATACAGCTCCGCGAGGAATATAGTCAGGCAAGAAAAACACTTCGTGCTGCCATAAGTAAGGCTAAAGAGCTTGCACGAGAAGAAATGTTAGAAGGCCTGGACAGAGACCCCTGGGGCCGTCCTTACCGTGTTGCACGAAACAAACTCCACTCTCAAACTGCTCCTATCACGGAGACGCTACAGCCGGACTTACTTCTGCGGTTGTTGGATGAGCTATTCCCAGACTCGCGAGGTCACGTTCCACCGACAATGTCCTCAGCTAGAGCCGATGAGATCATGAGCGATATCCCTTCTATTTCGGAGGAGGAAATGGATGAGGCTCTCGGGCGTCTACGCAAGAAAAAGAGAGCTCCAGGTCCAGATGGGATACCGGGAAAAATAATCACCGTAGTAAAAGAGTACCTAGGTGATCGGCTAAGGACATTGTTCGAGAAGTGCCTTTTTGCCGGTCATTTCCCGAAAATATGGAAGGAGGGTAAATTATGCCTCATAAGAAAGGATGGCCGTCCTCAGGACTCTTCATCAGCATACAGACCAATTGTGTTGCTCAATGAAACAGGAAAGCTTTTCGAAAAGATTATTGTCACCCGTCTCATAGAGCACATTAATTCAGTGGGACCGGGGCTCTCGGAGGCACAATACGGATTCAGGACAGGCCGCTCAACACTAGACGCTTTAGAGGCATTAAGATGTTTGTCCACTGAAGAAGTAGAGAAAGGGAGAGTAGTTCTTGCTGTTTCGCTTGACATACGTAACGCCTTCAACAGCCTTCCCTTTGAAACTCTTTTGGAGGCACTCAAATATCATCAAGTGCCTGCCTACTTAGGAAGACTACTGAAGTCGTACCTGCAAGACCGAGTAATTGTTTGGGAGGGAACGAATGGTGGAATAAATCGTCGCGGTGTCTACAGTGGTGTCCCACAGGGATCGGTACTAGGTCCTGTTTTGTGGAATATTGGTTATGACTGGCTCCTGCGTTGTCCGTTGCTTCCTGGGATGAGGGTGTTTTGCTATGCAGACGACACCCTCGTCACTGCCAGCGGGGCTACTTTTGAAGAGGCTTCGCGTCGGGCAAGCATTGGTTCTGGATTGATTGTACATAGGATCCGTGCTCTAGGTCTCAATATTTCCACAACGAAGACCGAGGCCATCTTATTTCACGGACCCCGTCGAGGTCCACCTCGAGGTGCAACAATATCTATTCTGGGCACACGAGTGGAGGTCAAACGTCATATGAAGTACCTGGGCTTAATTCTGGACGGCCGGTGGAATTTCAATGAACATTTCGAGCAGCTTGGAGTCAAACTAGTAAGAACTGCAGCAGCACTTGGCAGATTACTGCCCAACGTTGGTGGGCCGACCTCTGCATGTAGACGTCTTTACAGCGGTATAGTCAGGAGTATGGCGCTGTACGGCGCCCCTATTTGTATAAAGCTCGACACTACTTAGGAGGCCACAGCGTATCATAGCAATACGCACTATCCGAGGGTACCGTACGGTTTCGTGGACGGCCGCGACCATACTGGCTGGAGACATACCGTGGGAGCTGCAGGCTGAGGTACTGGCCGAGGTCTATCAGTATAGAAAAGAAATGAGAGAGAGGGGTATTCTACCGGACCCAGGGAGCATCTGCAGATTAAAATCTCATGCAGAAACAGCTTTGATCCAAAGATGGCAAGAGGATCTTGAGTTCTCAACCGTCGGTATTAGGACAGTACAGGCGATCCGGGCGCATTTGGAACGATGGCTTAAAAGGCGGCACGGGGCTCTCACATACCGGCTCGTTCAGGTATTGACAGACCATGGATGTTTCGGAAAGTACCTGCACAAGATAGCGAGGAGAGAACCTACTCCAGAGTGCTGGGAATGCGACGCGTGTGAGGATTCGGCTCATCACACACTGGTGGAATGTGTGGCTTGGGCACCGCAGCGACATTCACTACTTGCTGACTTCGATGGCGACATCTCGCTGGCGCACATAGTCGATCTAATGATCAGCAGTGAAAGTAAGTGGTGTGCAATGGTTCTATTCTGCGAAGAGGTGATGGGACTTAAGGAGGCGGCGGAAAGATTCAGAGAGTTGGCAGCAGATGCACCGCCGATGCGACGAAGAAGGACGGGTGTCAGGCGGCGCAGGTTCGCTCACCTACTTGCGTAAAGCAGCATGTAATCACAGTTTTCTATACTGTTGTCGTATGCGTCAAAGTGGCAATGTAGAATGCCCCACAGCGATCTGTTGACGCTTTATTAGAGACGCGGAAGGCTACGCTGGGTTTTAGTGGGTATTCCAGACTGGAGAGTCCCACATATCCTCTGGGAGGTACCGACTTGATACCTCCACCAAGAGAGATGCGTAAATGCATTTCCCAGCGGAAAAAAAAAAAAAAAAAAAAAAAAAAGGACATTATCTCCCATATATCCTTATTTATTGAGGTCGTAGCTGTAGTTGCCAAACACACTACAAGTGTAAGAAATAACAACATTTTTTTTAAGGCATTTACGCAATCCCCTCCGGAAACGAAGCGGTCACAGCTGCACTGTTTTCGGGGGGTATGTGGGACTCCTCGGCTGAGAAGTAGCCGAAATACCCACTAAAACCCAGCGATGTTCCATCTCATCACCCGATGACTGGATCCCGGGAGCATACAGAATCTTCCGCAACCCAGCCAGCGGCATCCACTGAGGCAGACGCTCAACTGGGGAATAAATGGATTCCCTAAAATCCGACTGGGCCGCACCAGGAATATGCGGTGCGCCGCTCGACCCGAAACAAAGTTATGAAACTTTTTTAAGCTTTTGGAATTGTAATAAATCAACTCCTTCAAGAGTATAAAAAATCTTTGAGGACATAATTTTTTTTTATTGTTCAAAATACTTTAAGTATAATATACCAATAACAATATTTGCTACCCTCGTAAAATTAACGTTTGTATGAGGTTGGCGAAGTGCAATGTAATTTGTATTTTTTGCACTTTATAAATCCGCGGGTAAAGCTAGTATTTAGTATAAAATTAATAACCCAATAAAATTATTATCAAATATATTATGTGAAGTGATCCAAGCGTAAAATTAAAAACAATAAATCTTCATAAAATTGTTTAATTGTTTAAAATTAGGAAGTCAAACGCACCGAGCGGGCGATTTGCCAACGCGAAATAATATATTGTCCGCAACAATTTCAACATTTACGCTGTGAGATTTACATTTGCTATATACAACAGCTTTTTATTTATACACGCCTATTAAATTAAAGGGCTTATTAAAATTAATAATTAAATATCACAGAATTTAAACTATCGAGATCATTTTCCATATTATCACCATATAATCGGCTGAAAGTCACGTCACTGTTGGATCCCCGTATGGATCCAAAATTAGTCAGGCACAGTGCGACAATAGTGACGTGAGTTTAGCCGTTTATATTGTAACAATTAAATATCTGTTTTTTATGGTTTCAGCAGACATCCTACGACTTTTGCGATCGAGTCAGAAACTTAATTTTTGCGCTCTACTGAATTTGTTGTTAAATATCTCTTTCTTTAATATCTAATAGGTAGTGGACCCAGCTCCGTTCGGAGTTCTTTTACGGTTAATTCATGAAAATGAAAAACAAATGGGTCTTCCAATGTCATCTTCGAGCTTTATGAGACATTGCAAAATAAACCATACTTAAATTGAAGCCGTATACGTTATAACGAGATAATACATCAAAATTTTCTTTTCGTGGTTTTTAAAATACTATTTCAATAATAAATTTATTAACAAAAATCTATATTGGCCAGTTTTGTTTCTTTATTTTTTCTATTGAAATAGTATTTTCAAAACCACAGGAAGAAAATTAATTCTTTAAAACGTCAATAAAATAAGTCTTTCTAACAATATTATTACATAGAAACTAGGCTATAATATTTAGAAAATGATTCACCGATAAAGCTCTATTGAGCCCTGCAACTACTGCATTATATTAAAATTTTAATTTCTGGTTCTTAATTATTACAAGCTTTAGCTTTTGCACGACTTTCGCCATAAACTAGGTAACATAAAATTTGCTAGCTAGGTAGCTACATAAAAAATTAAATAATACAGTATTAAAATCCATTACACTAATCTGACAACAGAACTGTCAAAACGGTATGAAAAATTACAATGTCATCAAATCGCAGTAGGAACACGTATTGTACGAGTATGTTCCATACAAAACTTCGCAAGTAAAACTGTACAATATTTTCCTAGTGGTTCCTCCGAGACGTCCCAAATGTGTCCGGGAGTGCAGTATTTAAGATTAAAATACACCATTCTTCGCAACGGAGTACCTCAGATACAATGAAAATCGTAGACGCACAAAACAACGAGCATTGCAGAAGTTACTGGAACAATTTCTTAACGCGCGTAACGCGTTACATTCTGATGGGAGCGAGGCTAAGAAAAGTGTAAAAAGATTTTTTTCCAACATTAATTTTTATAGTTATATAAATATACTCATTTTCGCCTATTTTTCGGCGTGTGTTCTAAGATAGGGTGTAGTGCAAGTGTTTATTTGTGTGCCTAAAACTCTACTTTTGCTTAGGCTAATACAGACTCTTGGCTATATAATTACGATGTATAATTGCTGCGCCAGGTTGTGTGAAAACAGGCAAAGATTGTTAAACAACAAACTTCCTTGGAGCTGTTCATACAATTTTTTACGTTATGTTTGAAGTCCATTTTCGGTAAAAAACACTCTTACAAGGTTCCTATAAAAATTAAGCCTAATTGACTACACTACATTGTACATAAATAGTTTTTAATTTTTTCTATTTGTTACTTTATATTAAGAAGAACGAGGTTTTTATTTTAGCCTTTTGAACAATCACAAGATTTGTTACAAACGTGTCTCAGGCCTTTTTAGGCTCTCTATTTTACTCTTAGTCTGTGCGCGGAACATTTTGAAGATTTTCAAAATGATATTGTACATTTTCGTGCCAAGAAGTGCAGCGAACGAAAGATTTGCTTATCCAGCAGTCTTTCTATCACAATAGAATGGAACGCAGGTTTGAAAGATATTTTATGTGGAGTTATTGAGAAAGTTGGATTATGAAAGATTCAGGTAAATTGCTGTATCTTAGTTTTAATAAATATTGAAGGATAAGGATAAATAATACCATAAATTCTAAGTATATTCCTTTCGTTATTAACTCAGTACAGTGCTTAACATAGAGTTTAAGCCTTATTAAATTTGAGATTTTGACGGCTTCTGTGGTGCAGTGGTATGCTTAGTGTATTTAAAAGACGGAGGTCCTGGGTTCGATTCCCGGCTGCGTTGATAAGATTTTCTTAATTTGTTTTGGTCTGGCTGGTGGGAGACTTCGGCCGTGGCTAGTTAACACCCTACCAAAAAAGACGTACCGCCAAGCGATTTAGCGTTCCTGTAGGTACAATAACGTGTAAAAACCGAAACCGATTTCACCCTACTCCTAACAAGATTGCATCGTCACTTACCATCAGGTGTGATTGCAAGCAAGGGCTAACTTGTAATGAATAAAAAAAATAAAAAAAGACAAGACAAGCAACATTGCTGTGGCATGCCTTGCTCTATTTATAAGGTGATGGGTTTGCTTGTTCTGTAAAATTGAGATAAAATACTTTTTATTAAACTATTGTAAAGCAATTTATAGTACACTAGCAGTCGCCCGCAACTTCGTCGGCGTGAAAACCTCTTAGGTACCCTTTTAATTTAAAAGACAGACTATCATAATTATTATAAACTGTGCTCGTTCCCCGCTCCCCCTCTCAATTAAATTTTTTTATAGTTTCCCGTGAAGCAATATCCTCCGTCCCGTCCCGTGTACTAAAGATCTACATTTTTGTTAAACATTGTACGATATTACAGTATATTAACATTAACAATATATATTTATAGCAAGCTAATGTGTATAGCTTGTATTAAATAGTCTATTTCACTTCTAAGTCTAGCTTTATAAACAAAATAATTTACAATCCGACACGCAGATCTACAGATTAGCCCGTTTAAACACTATTTACTGTAAAAGGAAAATCTTATCTCTATAATATTCTTGTGATTATTAAATAATTTAGATAAGGATTAAGTTTAATTCTATAAATAATGACGTAAACTAAAGCAAATGAATTAAATGATTTATTATATATCTGCCAAACTATAAAAGATAAATATTTGCTATTGCGGACTTTTTTGTAGAACTTTTTAAGATGCATAAAGTTTTCATACAATGTTTTTAATTATATCCAATAGCTAAGGCAGCGTTCGCGCATAAAGCCGATTTAATAAATTTCACGGTCCGACTCGCGTGATAACTCGGGTAATATAAACAATACAAATATTAAATATAGCCTATGACACTCACCGTTAACGTAGCATTCTATTGGTGAAAGAATTTTTAAGATTAGTAGTTCCGAAGATTAGCCCTGACAGAAGTTTATTTACAAACTTACAAACTTTACCTCTTTATAATATTGGTATAGATTTGTGTTAAGAATGCAGTGAGCGCCGGTCTAGCCCTGCCCCATAACCAAACAAATATTTTCTAATTACAAGGTCAAGTTTACAGTGACCAGTAACTTGATGGCATAGCTTTGAACGCGATGCGCGATTTGATTGGTTGGGTGGTGGGCTAGGCCGGCGAAGACTAACGCGAACGAACTATAGTATAATCTAGAGTAAAGTTTGAAAGTTGGATTGGAAAAATAAATACAAACAATTTATCCGACTTGTTCTAAATATGTCATATTGCAGTTGGAATTATAATAAAGCATGCAGCATGCAGCATGTAGCACGCTCTGCAGAGGAAAATATGTTAAGATTCTCAGATGATAGTGCAGCGCCGTGCCAAGAAATGCTCTCAATAGAGGCTCAACCTAACTTTGCTGTTTCCCTATCGACTTGTTGTAAAATAAGTATGCAATTTTGTCGTATCAGAATATCTTCGGGAAACAAGAGCCTGAAGCGCAACTTATGTTGTATGTTTATTATAGACTAGCTCAGGCTCGCGACTCTGTTTGCTTGAATTTAGAACTTGTTACTCAGTAACTCCGAGATACATACGGAAAAGATGACTATGTCGAGTAGGTAGAGAAAACAAGAAACGACTTCCAATAGCGCGCATTAAAAATATCGCACGCTCTTTCGTTGCACTGGGACGAAAAAGAGAGCTATATTTTCTATTTCGCTGCTGCTCTCTACTAGATAATAGACATAAAATCATATTTCTTCCATGCGTATTTTACTCTTACAGGGGTATCATAAATAGCCTACAATCTTCTCTCAGACTTATCAAGTACACTAAAAATGTCATTTAAATCGATCCAATCGGAGGAGTTCAACCACAAACACTCGGACAAGAGATTTTTATACATCGATGATGGAAATTTTCCCTGTTATTTCGTAACGACGTTTTATAACTAAGTGTGAGTTACAAAAACGTCTAGAATAGGTGACAAAATCTAAACTTACAATATCGAGTTAGCCATTAACCATCAGCCAATAGGCAACGGGTGCTCCAAATCGCATATCGCTAACTGAACTACGGGCTGTATTGAAAAATTTTGGACGAGAAGCTCCGTATTAGACCCGACTCAAACTTCAAAAGCCGACCTCATAAATCTGAGCCACAGGCTAACTACTGAAATATATCAAAAATATAGGTACTATGTGTACCGTATTTGCGTACACAACCAAACATACAAACAAATATTCATATTATTTTAATATTAGTAGCATTGACTTTTCTTCTTGAGTACCTGTAAATATATTTTAAATAAAACTTGAAGACGAAACAAAAGGTAAAGAATCATTTTGTTTGTTCTCAAGGAAGTCTTTTTAAGAGCTCCTCAAGTAAAAAGTAGATTTTTCTTATCTCGGAAATAAATGGGGCAATCTCTGAAAAGGGATCCTTTTTTTCAATATTCAATTAAATTGACGACAACGCCTTGATATTTGAATATAATCCCCTCTAGAGCTATTAATTGTCTTGATTAAAATCCTCCTCTCATTTTAGATTTAATTAACACCGTTTTTTATCAAGTTATATCAAGTGGTATTATTTTGAACTGAATTTGATGTTTCAAAGTCTTTGCTTCAGATTTATTGTAGGTATATATTTTGTGGGAAAAACTATACCTCTATGTTATCAATGTCTACTATGTGCTGGTTAAGGTTACAATTTTAGGCACATTGTTCATAACATATTCACAAACTGTTAGAATTAAGACGTAATTTCTTACCTAAATTAGTTTTTTTTAGATCTAAGACCATGTAACGCTGGAGTTTGTGTTGGATTAGAACAAAATTTCGGAAAGGAAAAGTCTATAAATGACAAAAAATTAGTTTGTACTTTCAAAGGTTACGTTGCTAGTATGTTAGTCACTACATTACAGTGGAGTCGTGTAGTTTTTTTTATTTAGGTTTTTTTAATTTATTTATTTTTATTGAAGTGAAACTTCTTTATCGGGGTTGGAAAAAAATTTAGTGTAACATTTTTTCGTTACACGTCACATTTTTCCGTTACGCGCCATCTTTGACTTATGGAAGTGACGTGATAAATGTATATATATGTTATATTGAAGTGATCAGCAAAATCAAAGGGTTTATTTTAATTCTAATTCCAGTGAATTTCTAAACAAAGTAAGTAATTACATCTCTTTTTCGAATACTTAGGTGTAATTATGGTATTGATTTTTCCACGTTATTTAAAATTAACCTCAGTTTTTGATTGTATTTTTCAATACACTAACACGTGGGTGTAATTATGGTATCAATTTTTTCTAATACTTGAATGTTGATAAGTTAGTTAGTTAGTTTCACTTCTTACGAGTGTACGCTAGTACACGCACACATTTTTTTTTACTTATTAACAGTTCGCCCTTGACTGCAATATCACGTGATGGGAAATGATGATGCAATCTAAAATGGAAGCAGGACAACAGTAGGATGAAAATTTCGGTTTCTGCAAGACATTATGTCGGAGCCATGGTCGAAGCCGCCAAGAAGACCTGAACCAATTAAGAAAATCTCAAGCGGACTAGCTGCGGATCGAAGCTAGGATCTCCGTCTTTTAAATCCACCAAGCATACCACTGTGCCACAGAGGTCGTCACATTTCTTGCGAGCTCAGCAGAACCTGCCTTCTGAGCCGGTGGTAGAGTCACATGATAGTCTAATTTGACGTTACATAAGTGCTTGTAAACTAAGCCTTATAGAAAAAAACGAATTTGAATTCGAATATTACTGTTAAAGTTTAATTTAGTTTATAATATGTGGTTTATAAGTTACTTTATACTTAGTTTGTATTTACTCAGAAAAATAAACATATACGTTATTTTTTACAAAAAATAAACAAAAGTAAAAATAGCCATTGTGTTTAGATTATTTTATTTCAGCTAAATTGTTTTACAAATTGTAAATAGTGGAATAAAATTTCAATTTGAAGTTATTCATTGCTGACATGTTATTACTAGAAACAACCGAATTCAATACAATTTGTGTTCGTGCAATTTAGTTATTATTTGAAAGTTCTCGAAAATTATTTTAAATGGAAACGGTTTGTTTTGCAAACATTAACCGTTATCAGAATTTAACTTTTTTATATTTATAACTTTTATGATTAATTTGTAATAAACTAGCTGCTGCCTGCGAGTTCGTCCGCGATGAAAAATTTTCCACAGATTTTTAAAAATTTTTGTGTCTGTTCCACCTACTCTCTGAAACGGCTAGATTGATTTTGACGAGTCTTCACTCGCAGATAGTTATAAGACTAATTATATAGAATTAAAACAAAGTTAAGCTTATAATTCATATTTTTGATTTTTTTTTATTTTAATTTTAATTTCACGCGGATGAAGTCGTGGGCGTCCGCTAGTAAGTATCGCGAAAAAAAATTGTTCTAGTCGGTACTTCAGTAGCATAATTTCTTATTCTTTTTTATGTTTATTGTTAATTTACTTATTATAGCAGCAACCTACTTATATTTAAGAATAAACATGATATCAGGAATTGCGGTACCGACGGGATTCGGGATGTTCAGTTCATACTGTAGATGACATTACAGGCCGTATATCTGGATATGAAAAACATAATATCAAAGTACAATTTTGGCACCGACGTCATCGGGATCGTGGCCTAGAGGTAAGGCGCTCTAAGTGCCCGGATTGCCAGAGAGACGCGGGTTCGAATCCCGTCGGTTCCGCAATTTTTGATATTATGTTTATTCTTAAATATAAATAATCCCTTAAGTGTGGGTAACACTTTTCAATAAAAACTAAAAAAGAATGTACCTACTCCAAAAATTACACTAATTTATAAAACATTTATAAAAATTATATCAATCGAAAATATGTTTTTTATCTCTAAAAGCTGATTTTTATCTATAATTACCTACTAGGTACGCCTCTAAATAGTTTTGTCATTATATAAACAAATATTGCAATAAAACAGTCGTCCATAATGTTTCGTTGGTTTTTTGTTGTGTATTTAATTCCGTTCTGCTCTTTTCAAGTGATTGCTGAATTAGACCATGGTGAGTTTAATAATGATGATAAATAAAATAAACTGCCTCATTGGTCTACTAGTTAGGAACCTAGAACCTCGTGATCGAAGCCACTTAGATTAGCCACTAGACATATGAGGAAGTCAGCTAACCACAATTTAACATAAATAAATAAATCATAAGTTCATAACATAACTCAGAACAAGGAAAACAGAAAATCATACATCGACCGTAGGATGTTATTCTATAACGCTTGGTCGCTCTTAACATCGACTTCGATATTATAATTTTTACCATATCATCAGAACTTTTCCGTAGGTATGTTAATATTTTTGACGTGACAACGTCTTATAATTCGATAGAGCCGGCTGCACGCACCAAAATACATGACTCATGCGGCGTTACCTCGCTTTGAGGCATTTCATGTAAGGCTTGAAGTGCAAGCGAGAGCGCGGAACGAGCGACAAAGAAGCATAATCGGCCTTTGCGTTCGGCAGCGTTCTACATCCGTCTATTAAATATAATTATTAAATACCTATATTAATTTTAAATTAAAAATTAATATATTTATTATAAATTTAAAATATAAATGTAATTAATATTTTATTAATTTAAATTAATATTTATAAAAATATACTTAAATTAAAAATTTTAATAACCAATTAAATGTTACTACCATTCCATCAGTATTTTCTTATGTTGTCACGTTCAACTATCGTCAGTAAAGCGACCTTACAGACAACCAATTTTTTTTATTTACTACAAATTGAGTCCTTCACTGCAACCGCAACTGATGTTAAGTGATGATGCAATGTAAGATGGAAGCAGACTAATTTGTTAGGCTTAGGGTGAGATTCTAATTTCTTTCCAGTTTTACACAACGATGTACGGGAACGCTAATTAGCTCGGTGGTAAGTTTTTGTCGACAAAGTGGTAACCATCCACGACCGAACTCTCCTACCAGCGAACCCTGGACAAATTAAGAAAATCTCTCTATTTTTGATTGACCAGAACCTCTGTTTTTATAAATTCACCAATATCGCTTTGCCACGGAGGCTATCAAAATAATATGACAGTTGGCTTTAAACCTAGAACATATTTAAACCTTCAAGTTGACAGGTATAAAGATGCGCATTGTAGGTTTTGTCCCTTGGATACCCTTTAAAGTGTTGCCCAATTATGGGCAACGGTTTTCTATTTCGGCTGCGAGCACATTATTTGCGTCTTCTAATAAGTATTTTTATATAAACAATACCCTGGATGTCTTATTGTAAGTTCCGCAAGTATGGTATCTAAAACGTGGAGTTCATAAACATTTTTACGTTGTATCATCGTTTAAGCAACGTTGCACATGCTTAGTTAATACAACAGCATGTTTTCAAAACTCGATCTGAATTCAGACGTCCGAAATGTAGGAGTACCGTCGATTTAAATTTATTCTTTACTTGTTCTGAATTATTCAGCCGATTGCATCGCAACAAGCGAGCTGTGTTCTCACTCAGACAAGTTTAAACAAGTTAGCATTTTCGAATTTCGTGGATTTGTTTTGTTCATATTTTATCGTTCGACGTCTTATCCAAACTTCTATACATACGACTTATAACAACTTCCTCTATGAGTATCTTCTATAATAAATAGTGTTTCAATTTCACACGCATAGTTCCCGTTCCCGTAGGAATACTACGGTAGTAATTACAATTGTTGGAACCTTACCGGTTGTGTTTTTTTTATATCGACTACAAGTTAGCCCTTGACTGCTATCACACCTGATGATGATGTGTGAGTGATGATGCAATCTAAGATGGAAGCGGGCTAATTTAGGAGTAGGATGAAATCCACACCCCTTTCGGTTTCTACACGACATCGTACTGGAACGCTAATTCGCTTGGCGTCTTTGTCGGTAGGGTGGTAACTAACCACGGCGAAAGCCTCCCACCAGCCAGACCAAGACAAATTAAGAAAAATCTCCATCTGTCCCGCCGGGAATCGAACCCGGGACCTCCGTTTTAAAAAACCACCGCGCATACCACTGCGCCACGGAAGTCGTCAAAATGTTAGAGATTAGCCGAGACAAAAAGACAAAAAGACGAAAATTTAAAAACAAATGTACTTTGACGGCCGAGTGGCACAGTGGGTAGTGAACCTGCTTCTGCGTACTAGGCCGTGGATTCGATTCCCACATCTGGAAAATGTTTGTGTGATGAGCATGTTTTCCAGTATCTGAGTGTTTATGTATATATTATAAGTATTTATGTATAATATATATAAGAATATTCATCAGTTAACTTTGGTGCTATATAGCGATGTGTGTAATTAGAACAAATAAATAAATTTGAAATAATGCATTTATTAAGAACTTGGTAATTTTAAATGAAAAACAGACACTTTTGTTTATTGGTTAAGATGAAATCGTAAAAAAGCTTAATCAGTACACTAATAATATATGTATTTACAAAATGAAAAAGTCGAATTATAATGATAATGATGATGATGATGATGATGAAAATGTTACAGATAACCCAATAGTTGCAGTGGTTCACAAGACTCTGAAAGTGACAGCCCGGTCTTGTATGGAACACGTCAACGCCACAGAGGCCGATCTGGAGTTCCTGCGCAAAGACCCGCCATTTCCCGAGAAGTCTGCATGCATTGTCACGTGTTTATTAGAAAAAGTAATTATATCCTTATTTATATTTTTTAAGGAATATTAATCAAGAAGACTAAGAGTCACTCGACGACCGTTGTCGAGCCATCACCCGTTTAATGACTTAACAATTTTCGTCATGTTCAGAGTATCAAAATGAGATCTACTATAGAACAAAAGTTACCAATACATCATTGGGTTATGTCGGTAACTAAATATTGCAAAGCTAAAGTGCGTCAACAAGACACATTGTTCAAACAACCGACTGACATAGAGTACCCAGGTGCGGTAATACCGATCCCGCGCAGAAAGCACAGTGGCGATTTCTCATTATGTGAGCCAACAACAGAATCGTAGGAAGTTGCTTTGTACACATCCTACAATGCGCTGCTTTATGATTTATGCGTAAACCTGGAGCCATACTTCATACTAGAACAAACTATTGCATCTTGACGGTAAAAATAAACAATATGGCTGTTGTACATCTCCGGGTGAGATCTATCAGTAAGTTTTTGACGACCTCCGTGGCGCAGTGGTATGCGCGGTGGATTTATAATCATCATTTCAGCTATTCCCGGCCCACACAGGGCTAGGCCTTTCTCCTTTTGGAGTGGGGTTGTGGAGCGTACACTTACCACCCTACCGACAAAGACGTACCGCCAAGCGATTTAGCGTTCTGGTACCATGTCGTGTAGAAACCGAAAGGGGTGAGGATTTTCGTCCCACTCCTAACAAGTTAGCCCGCTTCCATCTAAGACTGCATCATCACTTAACATCAGGTGTGATAACAGTCAAGGGCTTGTAGTTGATAAAAAAAAAAGTTACATACTCTTAATATTGGCTTTTAACATTATTTAAACTTACCGAGTTTAAGGGTCATGAAATCTATGTCAAAATATTTCATAGTAAATATTACATAATTTGTTTTTTTAGATTGGCATCGTGGATCACAATCAGTTCTCCAAGCTCGGCTTCATGACAATTATAAGTCCTCTTGTTTTCCGAAATAGGAAGCGGTTGGACCACATGAAAACTGTTTCGGAAAACTGTGACAAGGAGGTTTTATTTTATTATAATTCTCATTTTTTTTAAATCTAGCATAACTACACGACATAAAACGACATAAATGATATAATTACATTGTAGTATTGGCACTTTTTAATTTCGAGCTACTTCTGCGAATTTCTTAGAAGAATAAAAAACTCAATATTTTGTTGCTCGTCTCAGGAAGTCCGGAACCTAAGAACTCATGATCTGAAGTCATATAAGCTAACTACTGGACTGTCGAGGCAATTCGTAAATAAGAAAGAAAGAAAGAAAAATATTTTTATTTGATCAGACTTATACTAAATAAAAAAGTAATAAAAGTAATAAAGTAAAACAAAGACTGACCAAATAAAGGTTTCTCACTCAGCATTATGCTACAGCAAGCTGCAGCGCTGGTTTTCAGGGGATACCTTTAAATGGGTACGGACTATACAATTAAGTGTTTTTATTGTTATTGTTCTGCAAAATTAAAAACAAACAAACAAAAAACAAAAAAGTTATAGAACACGAAATAAACAACAAATTAAAAGTAGGAACAGAAACTCATTTACACATTAAAAATTAAAATATAATAATAATAATAATCATTAGTACATAAAATTGCTCGGTAACATAAGTTGCCTCAACAAAAAAAGAATATATAAGCTAAACAAAAAAGTGAAAAGATTTGTTTTTTTATAAATTTTAAATAAATACCAATTGCTTATCAACCATTTTGATTTCCAATAGCTTCAATACCTTACTTAGACTGTTAGGTTACTCAAAAGGAACGCTCCAATTTAAGCTATTCACTATTCGGTCATGAGTAAATAAAAACGGTTATGAATCTCAAATAAGCTCCCAATCGAAAAATCTTAAAAATTTAGAGGTAAATGCAGCTAGAAGTTGAGTACCAATTACTTTGGCAATAACTATCTTTTTTTTTCCTTTCCTTAATTGAAATATCTTTTTAGGTAAAGCACGGTGGGTCGCCCTGTCAACTAGGGAACGAAATAACGATTTGCATCTTTAAATACGCTCCCGAACTGCATTTCAAGAGTTGAAATTTGAAACGGCAATAAAATTTTTCCCAAGCAAATATTTGGTTTTATTTCTGTGAGATATTTTCAAACATAAACTCCATTTTAAGGTCCACCTGGGATCTTAGAGAGGCTAGATAAAGTCAAATATTATTCCGCTCTTGGAAATAACGGGTATGAAATGAATAATTTTTCATTTTAACGTTCCACCAACAAGTTTTTTATTTGTCACCGAGCGCCAACTTTTCATTTTTCCAACTTGTTGACTGATACGGAACTTGTGTGAATGTACCAAGTTAAAGGCAAATATATAATTGTTAAATAGAGAATAAATTTATAAATAAGTAATTAATGGAAATCGGTTAATAAACGAAGCCTTTACTTGCCTAGGCCTCATGCTGTGAACCCTTTTATGGTGTCCATTTTTATATATAAAAGGTTTTTGGTTCGATCCCTGCCTGTGTCATAATATTATCCACTTCTAGTACACCAGCTTCACTTCTGCTTATTGCTGAAGATCATGTAACGATTATTTAGTAATTACAAAGTCTAAGAGTCAAAAAATATCGCCCTTCCAGCACTTGTCTTTGGGTCTTTACCGCCAATTCATCAAACCATGAGCTCTAATAATACGACTTCAGCTTTTTTCAAAACATTTTTATTTTATTAAATACAAGTTGATTGCAATACACCCGATGCTAAGTGTAAATATGGAAGCGGGCTAACTTGTTATGTTATCTTCACCTCACCCCTTTCGGTTTCTATAATTCATCGTACCGGAATCACTTGACAGTAGGTACGTCGTTGCCACCTATTGGCAATGTACCTAGTCACGACTGAAGACCCACCCCAGCCAGACCTGGACCAATTAAAAAATCCCAGCTGGGGACTGAACCTCGGACCTCCGTCTTATAATTCCACCGCGCATACCGCTGTACTACAGAGGCCGTCAAAAAGATACGAGTAGAGAGGAAAGAAATTCTTTGTAATTAACTGTCAAACTCTGCGGCCAGAAAAATATCGTTACCAATACAGTTTGAAATATAACTTGATTGATGGCGTCTCGCATAAAACTTTGCATCATTAATAAAAAAAAAACTTTAGCGGAATTTTTTTAACAGCGTTCAACGGAAGAAAACTTTTGCATTCAGTTTTTATAAAACCGCGCGAAATGTATTTATTTCCCGTTTGTGAGATGAGAGTGAAATTATTTTTGAGTTGGAGAAAATTTGAGTTGAATTAAAATTAAACGATCCGAATTTAAAATACTTACGACGGAAGTAAAAATTAAATGAAATTACTCTTTATTGTACATCAACAGAAATAAATATAAACATAACAGTAACAACTGGACAATACAAACAATGCACAACAGGCAATCTTATTGCTAAGTAGCGATCTCTTCGTTGCCATAATAACTTTTTCTGCCATCAAACTGAATTGTGGGACGCGTTTATTTCAGGTCCATAGACCGCCCACCTCTTAAATTTTTTTTACTCAAATGTTTTCAACCCTTGACTGCGACCTCAACTGATGCTAAGGTACCAGTCCAAGATGGTAACGGGCTAACTTCCAAGAGGTACGTTTTTCTAACTATACCTTCATATGGTTTCTACGTGGCATCATTCTGAAACGCTAAATCGCTTGGAAATGCGTTTTTCCTGTTAGGATGGTAGCTAGCCTCGACAGAAGATCACCACCAAAACCACCAGACATGAGTCAACTTATCAGCTCTGTCCTCTCGTAATTGTAAGCCAAGGTATTACCAACGAAACCAGGGAAGTCAAATGTAATGCTTTACCTTGGTCCGTTATACCTATTAAAAGATAGTCTATAGTAAAATAAATCTGAGGCTTATATATTTTTACCGCCCAAACACATATTACCCTCCAATACATTTTTGTAAGCCAATTTCTTAATCGATGGATACATAGTATCTTAAGAATACAGTATTTTGCCTAAAATACAAATAGCTTATTTATGTCACATGGTGAACGCATGATAAATTACTAAACACGCTTTGATGCTACTCTTTGCTTTTAGTATATTAAAACACGTGTGACACCTTAATAAACCTTCAGTCTTGGAGAATGTTTCCATTGATATCGCCCGACAAGTTAAACGAAGGAGATGGATCAGCGCGTACTTAGGCCTGTGTGCACCAAGATTTCGGTTATCATAACCAACGGTTAATATAAGCTAAACGTAAAATTTACTGTTCACGACAACCCGTACGCCGGTTAACCTTTAACTATGGACATCAATATATTGTAACACTACCATGGACGCGAGGTCTCACGGACCTCTATAACTTCAAGTAATATTTTTAAGAAAACTGCCATTTTATTTGATTTTTTTATTTTTAACGTACCTAAAGATTATCAACTTAAAATATTATAATACGTATTTAGCTTATATTTATTTGTTTTTTTAATAATTATATATTATCACATTTAGGGCACTTTTCAGTCTTAAATTGCCTCAGATCAAAATAAAGACCACTGCTTAAAAAAAAAACAACTTCTTGAAAAAAAAAAACAGATTAATTTGTAAGTATAAACTATACCAAACATAAAAACCAAAAAATCAACTTCTAAACTTGGAACACAAAAATTCTGACAAAGGTCCAATATCAGTAAAATTATTAACAGTCGTTCCACAAAGGCTTAGAACACTCAAGGCATAAAGCTTGTTTACAGCCAACACAAGTGTAGTAAGTCTTCCTCTTTAGTTTAGGTGGACAGATTTTCGCAGTTCTTTCGTTTAGAACACTTGATTTCTAAAGTAAAGTAAAAACGCGCTTCAATGTCATATGCCATTCCTTTGGTAAATTTGAGGTGATTATATGTCTTTGAATATGTGGTACGACCAAGGATCTTCCTAATTTCTTAAGAAAAATCCCCTATTTTCTATTGCTTTGCACTCATGCTGATTATGTAGAATGTGAGCATTCACTCTACACAAGTCCTAGTATCCTATAGAAAATGACCATAGGCCACCTTCATGTTCTATGGCTACTACTATATATAGAACATTTCTTGTCAGTCTTGCCTACTCCTCCCTTTGGTGCTGTCATCTATCGTGTTGCTGTGATGCATTGAGGAAACCAAGACAACTGCTTTATTCAACTTTGGGACATACGAACACAGAGTCTTGTCTGGTAAATACAAATAACGTAGAACCAATCTCTCGGCACTTTTGAGGCTGGAGACCTTTTGGAAGTTCCCTCTTATTTTTTTTCACGGTTCCAACATACGTCAGCTTTCAGAAGTACACGGTTTTATGTTTTTTTGACATTTTTATTGCTTATAACCTATAAAAAATATAATCGCAGTCAATAAATTTTTGTATTGAAAACATGGACACGCGGTCTCACAGACCGCAGGCGAAATTTAAAACAAAATTTCTCACCCAAATTGCAGCCAGCGACGCATCCTCTCCTCTTCACAGTCGTTTCGCCACTAAAGTCGAAGCTACTAAACGTCACAAGAGCCGGGAGTGGAGGGAAGTAGGGTAAATACAATTTTCAGAAACGAGAGTGGTCTGTGAGACCGCGCGTCCATAGTTAAAGGTTAAGGACGTAACCTCGGTTAAGATAACCGCCCGGTGTGCCTCCTTTTTACCCTACTTTTACTTTTACCCTAATTTTACGTTTAGCTTATGTTAACCGTTGGTAATGATAACCGAAATCTTGGTGCACACAGGCTTTATTCAATTAAGACCGACCTTATTTTGGCGACCTTCGTGGCGCAGTGGTATGTGCGGTAGATGTATAAAACGGAGATCCTGGGTTCGATTCCCGGCGGGGCAGATTGAGATTTTTCTTAATTTGTCGTGGTCTGGCTGGTGGAAGGCTTTCGCCGTGGCTAGTTACCAAAGACGTACCGCCAAGCGTGTAGAAACCGAAAGGGGTGTGGATTTCATCCTACTCCTAACAAGTCAGCCCGTTTCCTTCTTAGATTGCATCATCACTTAACATCAGGTGTGATGGCAATCAAGGCCCAACTTGTAGTCGATAAAAAAAAACTGAGCTCGCGTTCACAATGAATTCTTCTTTATTCTGAAGGGCGTTACTACATGTACAAAAGGCTTAACACTTGCGTCTTAGGTTAAAGGACACAAGGCGGTATTTCGTAAGACTTGTTCGCACACTCCGCGAAGTTTTAATAAACAAGTACAGGTGATCTATCTGTGAGTCATCCTCTAGTCTGTTAATTGCAAAAAACCCTCTAATTGTTTAAACAACTACTTTATTAGTCACTAACAGATTGCAATCACAACTGATGTGATGATGCAATATAAGATGGAATCAGACTAATTTGTTAGGAGTAGGATCTAATCCTCTCCCCTTTCGGTTTCTACACAACATTGTACCGAAATACTATGGCCTGTGTGCACCAAGATTTTGGTTGTCATAACCAACAGTTAACATAACTTTACTATAAATTTACTATTTATAATAAACCGGTACGCCGGTTAGGACGTAAACCGGGCGGTTATCTTAACCAAGCTTACGTCCTTAACCGGTGTACGGGTTGTCGTGAACAGTACATTTTACGTTTAGCTTATGTGAACCGTTGGTTATGATAACCGAAATCTTGGTGCACACAGGCCTAAATGTTTTGGCGGTAAATCTTGCCGGCAGGGTAGTTATAAGTACACATATTTACTAGCCTCAGTTAAATCCTAATATGGACCAATTAGGAAATACTCATATAAACCTACGTCGCATACCGTTGCATCACGGAGGCTTACCTGGGTCTGACTTGACGTCTCTGATGTAACAATGAGAACAAGCCGTGACCCCTGTCACACCTGACTTATAACTGTCACGTGTCCAATTTGCATTAATATAACATTCTTTGTGAATGAAATTTGCATGTAATCTTGTAAGGCAGACAATTTTTGAGCTATGACTACGGTAAAACAAACTTAGTTCTACTTTACTAGAGTGAGGATATCGTATTTTTTCATATTAAATAACTATTTTCTTGGTCTGGTCGATAGCTTGGAGGTCTTGAAATTGCGAGTTGGGCTATGAAATATTAAGCTTTTCTTTCGATTTATTTCTCTCAGCTCCAACCCAGAACACAGGGCCTCATAGCCTGAAGCCATATATAGACTTACCACTGCACCAACGAGACATTTATCAATCACTATTTTTCACAAGTCAAGAATTACAAAGCTGAAAAGGAAATACCTATAAGAGTAAGGACGATCGACATTGGGGTCCCAAGGTGCTGGAATATTGAAACTGCTTCAAAAAGCGCTGTGATGTACGACCTCCCACTTATTGTATCGAAAACATCGTTTACAGAGAACAGTGGAATACAGTGAAGGTCCAATCCAATCCTTAAAACGTCTATGACCAGGTCTAGCAGGTGATGATGCTAGTAATAATATTAAAAGTTTTGAACAACACCATAAAAAGCTTTTGCTTGGTTGTTGCTTTTTATGGTTTGGAATACAGAAGGAAATCTTTGAAAGGGTCTACTGGTCAGCCTATGTGGCTTCGATCACGAGGTCCTGGGTTCGATTCCTGGGTCTAGTCATGGAATATTTCTGAGTATTTTCATTCTACTATGAAATGTTCAATACATTCCAAGCCCGGATTTTGGAAGTTGGTGGTGTTACATCCCCGTGCCTCGGAGAGCACGTTAAGCCGTCGGTCCCGGTCACTACCATCAACATCTGATAGTGATCGTTAATAAATGAAACATTATCACGCTAAGCCCGCCAACCCGCATTGGAGCAGCGTGGTGGGTGTACGCTCCATATCCCCTCTCCTATAAGGAGGGTGGCCTGGCCCTGTAGTGGGCCGTTAATAGGCTGATAATGATGAATGATGAATGAACATTGTTATAAATTTTAAAAAGAATATGAATATAATTAATAAATGAGAGCAAAATAATTATTTTAAGTAGCCCATCTGCAAAATAATATAAAAATAAAAAATGTATGGCTTTTAGCAAGTTTCTCAGATAAAATCACTGTTATTAATGATATACAAAAAGCCACAGGTACTGAATATCAAAAATGATACGAACATTTCCTCCTTATACGGCAGGATTATCTACCAACTGATGATAATTAAAATGGCACAATAATTAATAATTAACAATTCGAGTTTATTTATAAAACAATGCCTTAACCACTTCGTACTCTAATTAATTCAATTCGTGCGTATAATAAAACAGAAACACTCATTATCATTATTGTATGAGTGTACACTTAACACATTTATTCGGTTACAGATTATGAGTGCAACTAGTTGGAGTGTACCAATTCTGTATTACAACAAACTGACCAGCCATGGCTCACCTGGTTGTATATTAACCAGAACTCCAAAGACTCCCGGGTGAAGTTTTCAGGTAGAGCCCGTGCGCGATGTTTGAAGACTCGTCTGGAATGCAACCCTTCGCCCGCTTCCCCTGTAATTCCCCCTCAAGCGCCTATGTTACATCGCCATTTTTGCGATACCGCGTCTGTGGCGTCACCGCCCCACAGGTCTTAACTTATTGCGCACGAGTTAGTTTTCACCGATGCTTGCTGCCTGAGGAAACATGGTGGAGAATCTTCACCTATAAACAGAGCAAAACTCCACAGGGCATTTAAAAACGCGTCCTTTACCTACCCATCCTTTGCCACATGTGCCGTCCCGTGTCCATCAGTTTTAAGCGTAGGTGTCCCCGTGTACCTGCCTACTTACTTTCACCGGAAGACAGCAATGATGTTTAACTGTACGAATAAACTCAGACAAACTCTGTTACAATGAACTCTATCATCTTTATATTAGAGTTTGTATCTAACACTACTATAACAATGAAAAGAAATAATTTAGGAAAAATATACTTAATATTTGGTAATTTTCCACATAAAACTAGTAAACGTTGCTGACAAAATGAACTACAATTTAATTTTATTGGCTACAAGAAGAGATAAAACTTTTTGCTCTATATTATTTATCTTCGATATTGATATCGATCATCAATTAAATAATTTTTAAATTATTTATATTATAAATATTACATGTAATATTTTACTATCAATCCAAAAATATTTTTTAAATCATAGAAGAATATAATCGTACGTAATCAAATTTAATCCAAGTTTATGCGCGGAATATTCAAATTAAATCATGATTAAGAAATATTCATTTACTTATATATTTAAATCACTTAGTAGTTTTGGTCAGCCCAGTCAGTAGACTTAGTCAAAAAATAACAATCAGCGTAGTCTATTAATTGGATGACATTGTCCAATGAACGGCCTCGGCTTTCCAAAAAAAAACCACCTCTTTGATTCGATGCCGGCTTTTAATGAACGGCCTAGGTGGCTAATGCAACCAGATGAGTCTGAAAAAAATATCAAACAATACAAAAAAAATCATATACTGTTACGCGCAAACACTTTAAACGTGTTATTTTTATGAAATAATAAACAAAAATAAAAGATTTTTGCAAAGAGTTTGTGCAAAACGTTGTTTTTATTTATACAAAAACCGCAGCAGCAATAAAGGAGTGCTTTATAATGCTATTTTTCATTTATTATTGCCCGTGAACACGCAATGCAGGATTCGCGGCGCTGGTACAACCGCGCGAACCGAATCACGCTGATGTACGTCTTTGGGATTTTAGTGCTATAGACAACGATACGAGATCTATTCGACTTTATTTTAAACGGAACAAGTCCTTAGTATTTTGCCAGCTATTTTTAGCAGATTATTTTTTCTGAATCGATATAACATTTTCAAAAATGCTTGTCAACTTGATGACTTGAATAAACGAATAATATTATTTATTGATATGTTTATTTACTTCTTTCGTTGCAATGACGTGTGAAATGAGAGGAGTGGTTACTCTGGATGAGACCGCTCTGAGTTATGAAACTGACTTATTATAAATTGTATAACTTTCGTACTCGGAATATTGACTGTCAACTTTATTTTAACTTTTTATGAAATTTTGAAACGTAGATAGGAAACAATGGCAACAATATCCTAGGTTGTCATTTTCTATGACAACATTGACCTCTTGATCAGTAAACGTAACCAAGCCACTGAATCTTTATAGGAGTTCTGATGTAAGAAGTAAATACACAATTAAATCAAACCAAATCATATCATAAAGATTTGAAGCGTAGACGAAAATTTCATTGTGATCGTATCGTATCGTATAAAGGCCCACATAACCAATTACTCGTATACAGCGAAATTCTTTTGTGATTTGGGTTTTGTATTTCATTTAATTTAAAATTGAAACAAATTATAAAATAATGCCTACGTATTATTTTTTTCGAAATATTTCGAACTGTCTGTGATAGTGTTGACTGTGTCATCAGCGATCATCATTATTAACGGCCCACTACATGAGGCCCACTATAGAAGAAGGGCTTTAAAGATTATACTCCACGCTGCTCCAATGCGGGTTGGTGGACATCAGGGTTATCATCTCTAGTGTCCTAAATAAGGCTCTGCCAGCGGTGCCCAGGCAAAGGGCACAGACCCTGGAGAGGCGCAGAAATTACCAGCCTATATACAAACAATACCTTATTTAGAATCAGTTACAAGTCTGTAGGGCGCAGTTAAAGCTGCTTACGCTACTGCTTATAATAATTTATACTCTGTAAGGCTTAGGTCTCTAATTATCTTCTTTAGAAGTGAAGAATAAGGGGTCGACTATAGAGTTTGGATTTTGACGGCCTACGTGGCGCAGTGGTATGCGCGGTGGATTTATATGACGGAGGTCCTGGGTTCGATTCCCAGCGGGGCAGATTGAGATTTTTCTTAATTTGTCTTGGTCTGGCTGGTGGGAGGCTTTCACCATGGCTAGTTACCACCCTACCGAGAAAGACGTACCGCCAAGCGATTTAGAGTTCCGGTACGATGTCGTGTAGAAACCGAAAGGGGTTTGGATTTTCAACCTACGCCTAACAAGTTAGCCCGCTTCCATCTTAGACTGCATCTTCACTTCACATCAGGTGTGATAGTTGTCAAGGGCCAACTTGGAGCCGATAAAAAAAGTGGCTTTGGAAAATAGCAGCTAGTATATGATCAGCTTTCATAAAATGTCGAAGGTTTTTATAGCAGTGGTATTTTATTGCAATATGTATTTTAACATTGCAGAAGAACTTGTCGTTTAATAAAAATTGTCGTCGATTTTCCTAACAAAACGAAAACCGCATTTTTTCACAGCTAAATGTAACGAACAAAAGTCTATTTCCATTTTACCTCCATTGAAAATATAACAATGTAATTTCAATCGTACACTGACATACTTTTTCGACTATGCATCGCGCAGTTTAAGGTTTTATATCATCACCTTCATAACCAGCAAATGGACACAGGCTTCTTATAAGGACTTCCAAACAACATTGTTAAGTCGCCTCAATATACCCGCTTGCTTTCGTCAAACTCCACCAAGGGGAGACCAACCCTGCGATTCCATTAAAGCACCTTGAAACCCATCTAACGGCTCTAAGAACTAAGTGCTCCACCTATGTATTTTTTTTATTTGACTACAAGTTGGCCCTTGACTGCTATCACACTTGATGTTAAGTGATGATGCAATCTAAGATGGGAGCAGGCTAACTTGTTAGGAGCATTATGAAATCTACACTCCTATCGGTTTCTACACGACATCGTACCGGAACGCTAAATCGTTTGGCGGTACGTCTTTGTCGATAGGGCGGTAACTAGCCACGGCGAAAGCCTCCCACCAGCCAGACCGAGACAAATTAAGAAAAATCTCAATCTGCCCCACCGGGAATCGAACCCAGGACCTCCGTCTTATAAATCCACCGCACATACCACTGCGCTACGGAGGTCGTCAAAATGTATGTATGATACAGCTTCACGACTCTTTGAGCTGTATCGGTCACTTTGAGTCTTCTTCATCTTTACATTTCTAATTCGATCGAAAGGAGATATTCCGAGTATTGCTTCTTATATGGCCTATATCTGGTACTGCAGTCAGTATATATATTTTTAATATTATTGGCCATACTTTTTGATGGTTTAAATAACACCCTACATACATACATACATACATACGTACACACATACATACATACATACATACATACATACATACATACATACACACCCCTCTAAATTCTCGCGAAAAGAGAGTTTGAATCGAAGTATAGTTGGACCTTTTAATCGTGTATAGCTGCTATTCAGCTATAAATAATAACATTTTCAGTAATAATAATTCAATCACGATCCTGAATACTAGCGCCTTAGATTGTAGCACGGAGCAGCATTTTTAAAACGTGTTCCTTGCGTGTCCAACGAAGTGTTGCTCCGTTTCGATATAGACAATGGTTTCGTCATTTACCATAAAGTGGACCATTTGCTTACGTCAGTTATTAGTATGCCATAAAAATCAGCTTCAGCTAATTAGTCGAAGCTAGATTCTTTCTGTTAAGCCAGCAACGAGCATAATCGTAGTTAGTTGGAGATTTTTTAATGTTAGCGTTAGTTTGCTATTACAATACAAGTGTCAATATTATGTTTATTCTTAAATATTAAATATTTCTTAAAAATAAAAGTACAATCGATCGACAAACCGACGTCATCGGGATCGTGGCCTAGCGGTAAGGCGCTCTAAGTGCCCAGATTGCCAGAGAGACGCGGGTTCGACCCGTCGGTTCCGCAATTTTTGATATTATGTTTATTCTAAAATACAAGTGTCAATATTTATTGTTTCACATAAAACAAATACAAAAAAAATATATTACTAACTTATTCATACGCAATCTATAACAAGAGCAACATTATACACCATATAAATTCGGTTACCACGGCAAAAGGCCATTTTAAGCCGTATCCATTTAAGATAAGGTCGAGAATTCTTCGGTGTTGTTTAGTCCGAGCAAAATTATGTTACGGTTCTACCCTTTTGAGATGTACAGTCAGCAACAGAAATAAATTGTAACTAACTACGTAAAGCTGTAATTGGGATAGAGTATGTGAAATGAGTTCGCTGGCTAAGTTATGCTGAGTGGAGGCAGGAATGTAATAACCTTTACTTCAAACTTCATTTTCGGTATAAGCCGATTTGGGTGCTTGATACGTTTGTTATTTTTAACATCAAATAGGATCGCTTTGTTTATCTGTTTGAAGATTGCTATGAAATAAAAGTGTAAATTCAGTTAATTTGAGAATTTGAGATTTGATGGCGCAGTAAATCCTCCGTGGCGCCGTAGTCTGCCCGGTGGATTTATAAGACGGAGGTGCTGGGTTCGATGCCGGGGGGGGGGGGGGGGTGATATATTCTTAATTTGTCTTGGTCTGGCTGGTTTGGCATTCGACGTGGCTAGTTACCACCCTACCGACAAAGACGTACCACCAAGCTGTTTAGCGTTCCGGTACCATGTCGTGTAGAAACCGAAAGGGGTATGGATTTCATCCAACTCCTAACAAGTTAGCCCGCATCATCACTTAACATCAGGTGTGATAGCGGCCAAGGACTAACCTGAAATGAAAAAAAGAATGTAAGCGTTATTTTTTTTTATAAGTTCAGACTCTTTAGCCATAGTAGATACCGCATTAAATAAGAAAATGGTTTCCTTATCTGACACGGTACCAACTATACCTAAAGAGACCCACACAGATGACTTATAAAAATATTCTTACAGTATTAGCACTACAGACTAACTAAGTGGAAATCCGTCACATATATAAAAAAAGACGTGTGGCACTCGGAGACTGCCGCGGTAAAGCTATTGCATAGCATTTTTTATCAACTTATATAAGCGTGATATTGCAAAAAGTCATTAATTTAAAAAAAAATGACTTTTTGAAATATCCCGATTGAAAAAAAAAATTCGGAACCGACGGGATTCGAACCCGTGTCTCTCTGGCAATCCGGGCACTTAGAGCATCTAACCGCTAAGCCACGTTCCCCGATGACGTCGTTGCTGAAATTGTGCTTTTGATATTGTGTTTTTGATACTCAGGGGGTGTTAGGTTT
Organism: Mycalesis mineus; assembly: GCA_034621355.1. NCBI lineage: Eukaryota > Metazoa > Arthropoda > Insecta > Lepidoptera > Nymphalidae > Mycalesis > Mycalesis mineus. Next base: position 1,850,276 of record CM067903.1, read on the forward strand.
TTTCGTTACGGAATTTCTGTATTCGGTCTCCACGCTCAAGGACCGCGATAAAAGCTATACAATAGCTCAAAAGTAATAGTTTGCACGTAAGTAATGTCCCCTGTAATAGAGAATACGTCCTACAAAGCACTGCCTGGTGGTTTTCTGCCTGACGCATGTTTTAAGCCTTAGCACCACAGACAAAACACAGTGATTATCACTCACAATAGTTTAGACGCTAAACACGCGGTGTTTTCTCACGTCAACTGTACCTAAAGTGGGTGAAGTGATGTTGGCAGAACGAAACTAGTCAGTAGCTTCACAGTGTAAGTACTTTACATAATGAGGCACCTTGCAGCGTGTGATCTTAGGACAGAGGTTACTTACTCTGTGATTTTACTCTTGCATTACATTATCTATTATTTGAATGCCTCCACGGTGCAATGGATTTATGAGACAGAAGTCCTGGGTTCGATTCCCAGCCTTTTTTTTAATTGGTCTCGATCTGGCTCGTAGGAGGTTTCCGCCTTGACGTGTTCTGGTACGATGTCGAGTAGAAACCGAAAGGGGTATGGAATTCATTCTACTCTTAATAAGCTAGCCCGCTTCCAGTCTACATTTTATCATCACTTACCATTAGGTAGAATTGCAATCAAGGGTTATCTTTAAAGTAAATGAAAAAAATATTGCCAGTATAGGTTTATTAATTAGCCAAGCAAACAGATTTACTGGCAGGATGTATTTAGGTTGTATGTTATTAGGTTTCCGAAAAACAAACTACTAAAATAACCCGGGAAGTCATAAAAACCGAACTGGGTCACCCTTGGAAAGTAATTTGGAGTTGCAACCCTTATTGAAGGAACGGTCATTAAAATTGTTAAGAGTTGGGACGTATTATTTTTGTTTTTGAATTTAGCTGGCTGAAGAAAACGAACTTATACAAATATCTTTCTAATGTAATTTCAATGTTTTTATTTTGTTTCGCAAAATCTATATACAACTCTATACTTTAGTAATGCGAAAATAAGATTTGCTATTGGCAAACATGAAGCTGAGACGCCTCGATTCGCATCGACGCCAATCTGAGCAGTCCCGTAACTAGGGAGTGCCAGCTGTGCACAGGGCGCAGTCCCCAGAGGGGCGCAAAATTTATCAGACCATATAATATACAAAAAATACCCTATTAAGGGTCAGTTACAAGTCTGTAGGGTGCAGTTATCACGCTGGCACAGGGCGCAATAAAGCTGGGTATGCTACTGAATCTGAGTGAAGCCTAAATGTCCGAATTGGGTTTTTGTATTTGTGAAGATAATGTTGTTAACAATTTTTAATTGATTTTATAATCCTAACTAATATTATAAATGCGAAAGTAACTCTGTCTGTCTTATATTATAAATGCGAAAGTAACTCTACAACTACTGAACCGATTTAAATGAAATTTGATACACAGTAAGTCTAGAGCCTGAAAAAGGACATAGGCTACTTTTAATTGCGAAAAAAGGGTTGTAAGGGGTTAAAGGGGGGATAAAATGTTATATGAAAGTATCGCCATTTTGAAATCTTAAGATCTATTTCTTAGGCAGTTGATTAGATATTAATAAATATGACATTTAGAAAAATTAGGCTGCCGTAATAACTAATTCCACGCGGACGAAGTCGCGAGCAAAAGCTAGTTAAATTATATAAATAACTTTTAATTAACACTAGACAAAATTTAAAGGGAGGTCCTAGGTTCAATTACTAGGTCAATTTAGATTAAGTCCACTTTGGTACGCTTAGGCCCATATCTCGAGTATATGCCATACTGGATTAAAACATGGGCTAAAATAATAAAAAAAACATGGGTTACTTTTTACTCAGAACAAGTAATACTGCAAGAAATCGCTAGGAAATAAATAACATTTCCATTAAATTACAAACTTCAAAAATATAACAAAATAATATTCAATTTGTTCGATGATAAAATGATCATTCAGCAAGTAAATAAATAAACACGGTTTCGACTGCTCTTACAACATAAATAAACCATAACGCAAACATCATATTTTCACGTCATGCTGTTTTATTTTAAAAGCCAAATTGATACGTCAAAATATTATTTGTATTTTATTCCTATTTGGTGCTTAAAATATTTAAAATCGGTATGGGCAGTAGAGTTTTTGTGACAGTGCACATCCCAGGAAGTATTTCTTCCTCCAAGCATTGCTATGTTCAAAAAAATCTGAAAGGTATTGATGCCGCTGTAATAAGAGGCACACAAGGCTTAATATTAGAGTTTCAAGGTAGGGTTTGAATCTGTCTTGGGTAAAACAAAATAGTATAACTATTTACTTTCAATTCTTTAAAAGTTATAAATTTTCAATATGTCTGATTAGACCGGAGACAGAAACTTGGTGTGCGTATACCCCCGTATCGCAGAGTGTTAGTTCAAGCATTCGTTTTGCGAGAAAAGGACACTATCATCAACTCTAAAGATTTAATGACTGAAACATTACACCATATCGCCTCTCCTATATGGTTGGAGCTACTTTATTATGTTTATCCAGTTTTTAATAAACCAAGACATAAATTTAGTTAACAGGGCCAAGTTGATGGACCATCTGACCTACACCATTGAGAGGAAAAACTATAATCAATATATTCTAATAATCAGAGAATATAAACTTTGCACGACACGACCTACAAAGTGTCTGTTAACCTAATAGATTTGTCTTAAGCCTTATCATTATCAGTATCATAATTACCTATTACCTATTAACGGTCCACTACAGAGCTTTCCTTCTCATAGGAGAGGGGATATGGAGCGTAGAAAATATTTTTTTTTTATCGACTACAAGTTGGCTCTTGACTGCTATCACACCTGATGTTAAGTGATGATGCAATCTAAGATGGAAGCGGGCTAACTTGTAAGCATGGAAAAATCCATAGACCATGGTTTCTACACAACATTGTAACGGAAAACTAAATAGCTTGTACATTCTTTATCGGTAGGGTGGTAACTAGCCACGGCGAAAGCCCCCACCAGCCAGACCAAGACAAATTAGAAAAAATCGCAATCTGCCCCGCCGGGAATCGAACCCAGGACCTCCGTCTTATAAATCCACCCCGCATACCACTGCGCCACGGAGGTCGTCTTTACTACATATTATAACCGGTTTACCAAAAAACTATTGCCTGGCAAATACATAATATTTATGCTTTGCTTACACACCTTAAGTTTCACACACCAATTCATGTTTCAAACATCTTTCTGTATAACTTACTATTACAACCAAAGCCGACCCGTCTTACCAATCTTAAAGCCTGTAACACTAGCACCGAGTAATTGTTGAAGGCAGCCGAAGAGAGCACGTTGCGCCGTCAATCCTGCTGATTTATTTCCACTTGCGTCAGTCTACTGCCTATTGGAATATGAGAGTAACCGAACAGAGAGTCTTTATGAATAATAATAATGTTACAAAAGACCTTATTGCTCATGCATAAGGTTCACAATAGCTTGTGAATAATTATCTTCTGTGTATATGGCTAATCTTGATTTGAGAGAGCTGACGTGGCGAAATCCGGTCATGAGGACATTTTATTATGTACATACTAGAATGCCTGAGAGACGTTGCCGTAGATTTCTTGTCTCACAGTATCCATACATCCAAAAAATTGGAGTTTTTATTTGTGATATTGAAATAATAGTTTTTTACTACATGCAATTGAATAGCTACGGTACATACATCAAAATAACATATTTTTAAATTTTTGTCTGTTTGTTTGTTCCGGGTAATCTCTGAAACTACCAGTCGGATTGTAAAAATCCTTTTTGTTTGTGATAGCCAGACTCATGAGGATTGACATGGGGTAATTTGTATCCAGATATTCCCATAGGAACAGGAAGTACGCCTGTGAAATCACGGGCGACCATGACGCAGTTGTTAAGTGATACAGTGATACATGACGCAGTTGTTAAGTGATATGATAGTGTGATCTGTGTAAGTAATTAATTAATTAATTATTATAATTGATGGTCATTTTTGATTTGTCGCCTTACTAACTAACAGTTATTTCTTTCTTATAGGTATTCTTTGTATAATTTTATTGAACAGTTGCCACATGACCAACCATAATTTTAACCGCTTTGTGCCATCTGTCATATTATGAAAAAAATCCTCGAAAGTGGGTCAAAGATTATATAAATGCTCAAACGGATTGTTTTGGCAGAAACCCCACAACAAATGCACTTACATTAATTTGAAATAGTGCCGCCATTTTGCGTTGCGGAGTGGTCGTTTACCCTTAATTTGCTTACGTAACATTACCTACAGTGCAATATTTGTAAAGCCTGGATTAAATATAAATTAATATTTAAAAATATATTTTTAAAATCCACAATCTAAGTCCTTATTTCATTAGCGATTAGTTAGTTAACGACTGCAATTTCACCTGATGTCATGAGAGATATAGAGATAACATCGAAGATGATGTAAGAGACACAATTAGTTTTAGAGTGTCAGTTCTTAGTCGACCGCAGACGAATTGTCATAGGGACACTACTGGTGTGAACTAATTGTGTAATAAGATTCATGGAAAATAATAAGATTCAAGAGCGACACGTCGTTCCTATAAAAATACATAGAAATTAGAAATCTGATGTCGTCGGCTACGAATTGGCACCTTTATTCTAAATTCATAACCCGCCGTTTCATGTTATAATGCATGGCGGTGACATGAGCTAATGTAGAAAATGTTATTGACATATATGAAATCGAACTCAGTACCCTGTTGAAAATACGACAGCGGTCGTCAGAAGTGTAAACAGTCAAAGTTATCAAACAATAAGAGAAACAAACATACATACATAGAAATAATAGGGGTTAAAGAATGAAATTGCCGTTTTATTGTAATAGGTACTTCGAATTGACATAGAACCTTCATGGTTTAAGATTTTAAAGTGAAACTTTTTTCATACGGTACCTGTGTAGTTCTTCTTTTAAAAAATGTGCAACATTCGATTATCAACTTTCAGTCGTTTTTTTCATTTAGCTTAGACAATGAAGATGGATACTTCGAAAATTCGTGTGACTTTTGAATACGAGTTCCGACGCGGAACTAACGCGGCAGAAACAACCCGCAATATTAATGTTGAGTTTGGAGAGGGGACTGCTAATGAACGCACTGTGCGATTTTGGTTTAAACGCTTTCGTGATGAAACTTCGATTTGAAGAACGAACCACGTGGAAGACCGCCGACACAGGTGAATAACAATGATTTGAAAGAGATGGTGGAAGCCGATCCGAGGCGAACTATCCAGGAATTAGCGGCATGGTTTAACGTTACTTTACCAACAATATTGACTCATTTGCGTCAAATCAATAAAATAAAAAAATATGAAAAATGGGTGCCTCATGATTTGTCTGATCTGCTGAAAGAAACGCGTGTTGAAACTTGCGTTGCCTTGTTGAATCGATACAGAAATGAAGGAATATTGGATCGAATTGTGACTTGTGATGAAAAATGGATTCTTTACGATAATCGTAAGCGGAAAATGCAATGGTTGACCCCAGGTCAAACGCCGCAACAGTAAAAAAGCAAAGCTTACCAATAAAAACGTAATGGTAACTGTTTGGTGATCTCAGCATGGTGTTATTCACTATAGCTATGTCCGAACTGGTTAAGCTATTGCTTGACCAGTTAACGGCAGATGTCTACCTCGCCGAACTCCGACCAATGAAAGCGAAACTAGCGGTGAAACAGCCCCGACTTATGAATCGACCTTCACCATTATTGCTCCATGATAACGCGAGACCCAATACAGCACGAGAAACCGTTTCAACTCTACAGGAACTGTAATTAGAAACCATTCGTCACCCTCCATATTCGCCAGACCTTGCTCCAACGGACTACCATTTTTTTCGTGATTTGGACAATTTTTTACGCGATAAAAAGTTTTCTTCTCATGAGGCAGTGCAAAATACTTTCACACGGTTGTCGAATCTAAATCATCAGAGTTCTATCGCAAAGACATTAATGAGCTTCCTATTAGATGGCAGCAATGTATAGATAATAATGGTAATTATTTTGATTAAATAAATATGTTAAATTAAAAAAAAAAATAATTTTTAACCACTAATATTTTTACACTATTGATTGACTAAATTCAGTTGATCAACCGATGATCGCTGATCTAGAAATGATACTGGTAAGACAATCTGGCGTTTAACAGCAGTGTTAAATTGTGTTTAATCTCTATAGATTCTGTCATTAATTTTTTTATAATTCGATTGGTGCTGTAATTGCTTAGCGGCAACAAACAGATAGACGAACCGTATTGTTTTTTTGATGTAGCTACTTTCATATGAACTTAGAAAAAAGCTGCGTTAATTTGAAACAGACAATTCTATTGTATTTATTTGTATAGATATAAAATACATGGCATACCTACTGAGTAGATATGCTGTTTAGAGTTAAGGCTAAGTTAATCAAGGAGAATTTTATCTCATCATCACCACAACAGTAGTGGACATAGGCCATTTGAAGGGACTTCCATACCCAACGCCTTTGACGCCGTTGAGCTATGTTGGTGACTTGTTTGTGAATCTCCTTGCGGAAACAAACTGGTGTTGTAAGCCTCTGTGCTCTGGAGAGCATGTTAAATGGTCAGTTCCGGTCACTTTCATCGGTATCTTTTGCTAGTCGCATAGAATCTGGAATGCCCTTACGAGGTCAGTTTTTCCTTATTCCTACAACTTGGGTATTTATAAAACGAGATTGAATAGGCATTTTCTAAGCACGCGCGTCCTACCTTAGACCGCATCTACACTTACCATCAAATAAGGTCAAGCGCCAGCTTATTTGATATAAAAAAAAAACTACTGAGTGACCGTTAAATAACCAATAATGATTAATACATTATCACCCACATTGAAGCAGCATGGTGAGTCTAAGCTTGATATTCCTCTACTATAAGGAGGGATCTGACCAAAAATGATAAAAGTTTGTCCCATCACCTCCTGAGTTACTCTGAGCTTTCATATAAAGTTTCTAGCTATTTTATACTTAGTTTCTTGAATATACATACATATGTCGATAATATTGCTGAAAAGAAGTTGCTTTCATTTCTTCTTCATTGTTTTTTTAATGACTACAAGTTGGCCCTTGACTGCTATCGCACCTGATGTTAAGTGATGATTGAATCTAAGATGGAAGCGGGCTAACTTCTTAGGAGTAGGCTGAAAATCACACTCCTATCGGTTGTTACACGACATCGTACCGAAACACTAAATCGTTCGGCGGTACGCCTTTGTCGGTAGGGTGGTAACTAGCCACTGCGAAAGTCTTCCACCAGCCAGACCAAGACAAATTAGGAAAAATCTCAATCTGCCCCGCCGGGAATCGAACCCAGAACCTCCGCCTTATAAATCCACCGCGCATTCCACTGCGCCACGGAGGTCGTCAATTTGTTTCTTAGTAGGTAATAGCTCTTTTGTAACTTCAAGTTATTTGACGTTTCACATGAAAATTCAATGTTCCCAGACCCTGGATTCTTATTTTGTCAATATTTTCAAGAGATTTCATTTCATTGTATTAAATATTTAAATTTCTCGGTAATCGGTCGGTAATGTAAAACGATACATTATAAGGGTTTAATAAAACAACAAACATCTCCATAATGTGATCAGTTTATTTTAACATTATTTTGCTTTGAAATGAAACTTTTAGAAGCCATTGTTTTTTGCCTATGAGAAGGTACACAGCTTTATACAATCGTAACCACGAGTCGTAAAGAGAGGCGAAAATAAGACAAAGAGGTCAGTCTTATATTTGGGAAGTTTGTAAACACGATTAAACAATATTTACAAAAGTTGGGAAGACACATACGCGAAGTCATAAAAGGAACGTCTAGTAAACAAATAGGTAGACACTAAATGCTTTCACAAATATTAAACATTCCATACGAATAAACATTGCACATAAAATGTTATTTATCATACATTTACTCTTCAATATTGATAACAATCTTACGTATTTAAATCTCACAGGATGTCTCACACCATTCGCGCGCACTATTTACAGGTTCCTCATTCAAATTAATCACTTTAAAAATTATCGTATTATAAATACAATAAAATTGGGAAATAGTCTAATTGACTTCAAAAGTTTTAGGTACCAGGTCACCTTAGGTTCGAGGCGTCCAGTACCAACGGCCTCGGCTAAAGCGAAACGAATTCCGGCGGAGGCGGTGGTAAGGACAACACTGGGGTTTCCGAAGGTTCCACGTTTTCTGAACTCGCACCTGGTAGTGACCACGTAGAACTTCCTGTAGCTGTAACTCTAGGACCCATGTTGTCGTATGCGGGAGCGTTACAGCATGTTCTACTTCGACGGGGTAATGTTGCACCTCCACTTAGCAGATCAGGATACTTCCCAGGTTCAACTCTCCCGGCTACTTGGACAGATATAAAAATGTTACCATAAGGAACTGGCACTGCAAACTCTGCCGGCGGCGGTGGAAATGCACCGGGCGTACCCTCTATCGTTATATGAACTGGATCAAAACCACAACCTCTTGGCTGGTCTTCTACTGATATAGATCGCTCGGTCAGTTCGAAGTTACACGGCGACGCCATGTCGGCGATGGAACGATCGCAACTTACAACTACAGAAGCATCTATCAAACGTTTCTCTTGGTCTGTGAAACTCCTACTTGGAGGTACACTTCGTCTTCTCAAGTTCCAGCAGGCTACAGCAGCTAAAAAGCCGAGAGCTGCTAACGCTCCTAGAGCTCCGAAGACTACTCCTAACAGTTGTGGTATCCCGGGGGCTGTACGCGCTGTTGCTGTCTGAGATCTTGGCAAAACTAGACTGATAACTGCTCTAGCCTCGCCCGCCAAACTCCTAGCTACACAAGTCCATTCACCAGCTGCACTTGACGTGACATTTAATAAAGTAACGTTCACCCATCTCACGCTACCCGGTACTCTATCATCTGAGTTATCGTTCTCGACGGTGGTATCCGTTTCTTCTATATCACAATCGATAGTACTATTTCGTATTTCTACTCCGTCTAATAACCAGGTCACTATTGGTTTTGGAACTCCATGAACCCAACAACCGAATGACGCAGCTAAACCGACTTCTGCTCTCACAACCAATGTACTCGATTTAACTTCTGGCGGACATGCCATAGTTTCACTAGGCACACTACGCCATGTATTTCCTGATAAAAAGGAAGGTTCTACACATTCTAATTCTTCTGTACCCAATTTACTTTCTAAAAACCAATCTTTAAACTCCCGCAACCGACAATCACATCTCCATGGATTACCAGATAGTGACAACGTTTTCAAAGCAGGCAGGGAAAATGTAATCAATCGTAGGAATGTAAGTTGGTTTCTTCGTAAGTCTATAGTCTCTAGAGATTTTAAATTTCGCAATGCGTTCGTATGTATGGTCCTTAGTCTGCAACCGTCTAACAGTAGTATCCTTAGATGAGGAAGCGTCGGAAATTGGTCTGCTATCAACGTCGTCAAAGGATTGTTGCTTAACATAACGAGTCGCAACCTCTGGGTGCCCCTGAATATATCCCTCGGTAGAAGAGCGAGATCGTTATCAGCTAAATCGACTTCGACTAAAATCGTTAAGTCTAGAAAAGCGTCGGCGTGAATAGATCTAAGTTTTGTGGCACGTAAATTGAGCCGTTGTAAGTTTAGTAGGCCGATGTGTTTGAATACTTCTTGGGGGAGGTTTCTCAGCGGGTTGTCGTGGAGGTCTAGGACTTGTATGTCTGACGAGAGAGCTGGCGGGCGGCGGAGGTCGCTGGAGGCGCACGTGGCTGTCTTCTTGCCTGAGGACCACTTGCAGCGACAGGTGGTGATGTGGGCGCAGTCGAGCCAGTCGCTGGCAGTCCTCGCGGTGCACGTCGTGAAGATTACTATCCAATACCACCTGGCCCACGACACGCGCATACTCATCTCATTTCGGCTTTGTGTTTACATCGGCGGTAAGCCTGAAACAATAGAAATAATAATGTTATTATACAATACGAGCTTAATCAAATAGTTTTTGGCTTTATTTTTTCTTTACACAAAAAATAATTTTGTTTTATTACGGTGGTCACTTCTTAATGTTTGTAGCTGTTAAATGGGATGTCACTGTAAATTTTTATAATTATCAAAAATTATAATATCCTAAAGCGTGGTTAACATTATCCAATAAAAATAAAGGAATACGATTGGTTTATTATTAGTAGAGTTTCAGACATTGTAATTTTGCATTAAGTATTGTAATGTTTCATTAAATAGTTAAATGGTAAGCATCTTGCTTACCATACCATGATATAAGATTTTACAAGTGATCTTACATCAGATTAATGATAATTTTGTGATAATAATCACACTATACTAAGTATGTATTCATCAAAACAGAGATGTGTTATATTTAGTAAGCCTCAAATCAAATCCAATTCCCCATTTTGATAAACGGGCTCCTTCTGCCCCCATGGCCGGAGGTTTTCTGTCAAGATTAGAAGGATTAATGGTCTGAAGGAGGTATTTGTCTTGTCCAGTCGCTTCCGGGCTAGGATCGGGTATTGCTAAATTCGTGAGAAATTACCACATTTTATCAGGCCCACTTATATTGGTACAAATAATGCAACGAGCAAGATAATTTCTTTTCAGCGGTTTATTTATTTGCTTATCAGAGTTATTAGAGTTGTAGTTTTTGTTTTCGTCTATTATATATAAATATATTTAGATTTATGAATGTATATAGTATTTTTCATTGTAGTCAAAAATAAAACGGAATCATTTTCTATTCCATGACAATTTTTGTGTTTTACTGTGTTAGTAAATTTATCAATTTTTAATTTGAACAGTGTTGCCAGTGATGACATACGGATCCGAGACTGGGTTGCTAACTGCGGGCTTCATAAGAAGGCTCAGAGTCACTCAGCGGGCGATGGAAAGAGCAATGCTCGGAGTATCTCTGCGTGATCGAACCAGAAATGAGGAGATCCGCAGCAGAACCAAAATAACCGACACAGCCGAGTCGCAAAACTGAAGTGGCAATGGGTGGGGCTCCATGGTTCAACCAGCTGATGGACGTTGGGGGCCGAAGGTGCAAGAATGGCGACCCCGCACTCGAAAGCACAGTGTTGGTCGACCCCCCAACAGTGGACTGGAGGCGCTGGGCACATGGGCTCAGGATCGTTGTGTTTGGAAGTCCCTAAAAACGCCTATATCCAGCAGTGGACGTCCACCGGCTGATAATGATGATGATGACATCAATTTTATGAAAAAAAAAATAGAAGTGGACAGACACCCGCTAGTATCAAATAAATTAAAAACAACTTAAATAACCAAGAGAAAATATTGTATTTTAGTTAATTCCATTTTTTTTTTATTGTAAAATGTATTTTAATTTCCATAAAATAAAAGTTTTGTCCATAAAAAAAATTTACGAATAAAGTTGCGTATAACAGCCACTCATACAAAACAAAAGAGATCCTCACTTTATAAAATGTATACGGTATAAATTCTGAAAAAGCTTTTCCACTATTTCACGCTTAGTTTGACTGTAAAGTAGGATTTTCGTATAAGTGTTAATACTTCCTGAAAAACTTTGCTATCAACGGCGTAAAGGAAATATATGAGCATTTTTAAATACTTTTCTAAAGGTTGGGACACATAGATGACGAAAGAACGCGGAAGTGGACTTAAATGTACCTAGTTTAGAGAATAAAGTAAGCTCGGATTTTGTTAGTTAGCAGTGTTAGTGGTAAACTTCTCCGGGGTAAGTATGCTTATTTCAGAGCTACGCATTTTTATTCATTTTTTGTTGTGTTCCGGTTCGATGACATGCTTGCCGGTGTACACATGTGGTGTGTACACACACACATGTGGTGTGTATAGACACAAGAGGCTTAATACTTCATCTAATATACAAAATATCCCTGTCACAATGTTAGTTACCGTACTCCTCAAAAACGGCTTTACCGATTTTTACCAAATTTTGTATGCGTATTCAACAGGTCTGAAAATCGGCTACTATTTAATTTTCATCAATTTTTTGTTTAAATTTTTAATGCAAAACAACGTTTGATGGGTCAGCAAGTAAATATCTATTTAATAATTATTGGCACATTTTTAACTAATATTAAAACCTTACAATCCGCTATGAGGCAACAATTATAAAGAAAGAGATAATTATAGAAGAGCCCTCATCTTGTAGTGAGCCCATATAAATTCCACTAATGATAAATATGACAAATATACCTACTTTTCTCACTATTGGAAATCATAAGTGTATCCGAAGCCTGAGCCTTATTTATTCAATGACGCGAAGTTTGTTCTCACCTACAGAGCAGCAAAGTGAACTTTCCGCCTCATTCAAGTGCCGACGAGGGTGTTGAGTTTAGTTTTCCGTTCGTTTCACTTGTTTGTGTCTGTTCTGTATTGTTTAAGTGTTCAACTTAAAATCAACACAGCACTCCATAGGGGACTCATTGCATGGGAAACGTTTAAGTTGCTTTTAAGTTATAGGTTTATAGAGCTTAATCTACACTTCAGGTTGATTAGTGCAATTTATGATATTGTAGAATAGAATTTACATAATTTTTATGTATTTACAATTTACGTACACTTAAGCAGTGTATGTAAATTGCAAATATTATAGAATGTATATAGATTTATAAGACGGAGGTCCTGGGTTCGATTCCCGGCGGGGCAGATTGAGATTTATCTTAATTTGTTTTGGACTGGCTGGTGGGATGCTTTCGCCGTGGCTAGTTACCACCCTACCGACAAAAACGTACTGTCACGCGATTTAGCGTTCCGGTACGATATCGTGTAGAAACTTATGAGACAGTAGAATAAAATCCACGCCCTTTCGGTTACTACACGTACGTGAGTATGCAAAGGATGCTAAGACGCATGGCCGTACGTCTTTAACGGTAGTAGCTACAGCCTCTCATCAGCCAGATATAGACCAATTAAGAAAATTTGAATTGGTCCAGCCGGGAATCGCACCCAGGACCTCCGTCTTACAAACCCGAAATACCTACTAAAACACCCACCGAGACCGTCGAAACACAAAAATCAAAATTATACTTAACATTTTTACAAAAAATGGCGCCGTAAGTAAGCAAGCTCATTGTTCACTAAAAAAACTTCCAAGGAGATTTATTGAAGCGAATTTTCTGCTCGAGATATTAAAGTCGCGGTATAATGCACCGGCGAAGCATCGGCTTAAATATATTACATAGAGTGTAACTTGAAATTAACGTTTTATAGGTAAACTTTTGACAGAATGCTGTTATAGTAAGAGCATTATTATACAAGTTTTTGTTGTAACTAATCAAAAGTAGAATAAATTTAAAGCTCTAAGTTCGCCTGCTACAATATTTGACTGATGATACAGTCAGACATCATCATTGATGATACTGTCTAATATTGCCTGGCCATTTACTGGACAATTAATATGCTGGGTATTAATTGTCCAAGGTGACAAGGTGCTACAAAAGGAAATACATTAAAGCATAGAATGCACTTTTATTTATTTTATTAATAAGTAATAAGGTCTAAAATAGGAATATGGCATCTTTAAAATTGAAGAGCTTCATTCGTAATATGAGCCTTCAATAGTATTGTAACATGTTCAGTTTATACTGTAGATGGCATTACAGGCCGTATACCTGGACATAAAAAACATAATATCAAAGCAAAATTTCGGTACCGAGGTCATCAGGATCGTGGCCTAGCGGTTAGGCGCTCTTAGTGCCTGGATTGCCAGAGAGACGCGGGTTCGAATCCCGTCGGTTCCGCAATTTTTGATATTATGTTTATTCTTAAATATAAATAATCCCAAACACTTTTCAATAAAACTTAAAAATAATAATGAAATATATGTTAATTGGAAACTAAAATAATGCAATATAGGCTTATATTATTTTATTTTAAGATGGCAAGGAGGATTTAAGGATACACCTTAAAGGAAAGGGGATTTGGGTCTACCACCTCGCTGCTCTACAGTGTGTTGTCAGTGTAAGGGTGATAGTATCTACTCCTGTAACAAGTACCGGAACTGATCTACTACGGACTAAAAATTTTCATTGATAAATATACGGAAAGTGTATTTTAAACGTACTAACCACTGAAAGATAAGGGTTACAATAAACTGTAACATTTCCAATATTAGCTTAGGCTAGGCATATTTATCTTCACGTGATATCAGATACAATATCCTAAAAAAGCTTTTAATGAACAATAAAAATATTAACTTTAAATAATTGTTAGTGCAAAAGAGACGTCTATCAAAGTGTATTTAAAGCAGTAAAAAGTTAAGAAGCTTAAAGAATCGCTTCCGCTCGCTGGGTAGTTAGCGTTTCGCTCCGTCACTTTACTTTTTCAATGGGTAACTTTTATTTCCAAGTGTTACTATTATTTTGTTTGATTTCTCAAGTTTGTTATAAAACTGTGATTTCTTAGAAATTCTTTTCTTTGTATCTGTAATTAAAATAAAAAAATAATACACGTTCATCATCATCATCATCATTACCAGCCTGTAGACGTCCACTGTTAGACATAGGCCTTTTTAGGGACTTCCAAACACAACGATCCTGAGCCGCATGTGCCCAGCGGCTCCGGTCCACCTGGTGGGGGTCGACCAACACTGCGCTTTCCGGAGCTGGGTCGCCATTCTAGCACGTTCGTCCATCAGCTGGTTGAACCACGTGCCCCACCCATTTTACTCTGTTTTACATACCCACTTTAGTTTTGCGACCCGCTGAGCTATGCTGAGCTATCGCTGAGCTAGGTTACTTTGGTTCTTCTGCGGATCTCCTCATTTCTGATTCGATCACGCAGAGATACTCCGAGCATTGCTCTTTCCATCGCCCGCTGAGTGACTCTGAGCATTCTTATGAAGCCCGCACACGTAACACACACATACACGTTAGTCTAAAGCTAACCATTTACACCATCATCATCATCATCACCATCATCATCATCATCATCAGCATCATCATAATCATCATCGTCATCATCATCATCATCATCTTATGATAGACGTTCATCAGCTGTTAATATAGTCGATGGACGTCCAATACGATACCAGCCAGATATGAACCAAGTAAGAAAATCTCTATCGGTCTAGCCGGGAATCGAACCCAAGATCTGTCTTATAAATTCTCCGTGCATAATGCTGCGACCAGAAAACTGTCAAAACTTGTAGTGTAAATTCCAAAAAATTCTGTGCGAAATATTCGCTTGTTGGACTATTCATAACAGAGTCCCGTTGATGTGTTCGTGAGTCCAAGATTTTGCTTAGTTTTAGATTTTCTTTTACTTGAAGCGTAGCGTTTAGGTAGGTTATATGAATGTTTGAAATTTTGATAATGGTTGAAAAATTGAAAGTGTGGTAGATCCATCACGCTGCTCCAATGCGGGTTGGCGGGCTTAGGGTGATAATGTTTCAATTATTAGCGATCACTATCAGATGTTGGTGATAGTGACCGGGACGGATGGCCTAACGTGCTCTCCGAGGGACGGGGTATAATACCTCCAAGTTGGGAACTCTGGGCTTGGAATGTTCTGAAAATTTCATAGAAAACTGAAAACCTTAAGGATTAATTTGTGACTCGACCCAGGTTTCGAACCCAGGACTGTCGAAGCTACACAAGCTAACCACTAGACCAACGAGTACTGGCCATCAAAATGAGAGAGGCAAACAACATTTGAGTCTACATAATAAGCTATCTTAAGTTTTAAACGTAGCAAAATTCTTAAGTTTATAAGTATTTTATAAATTCATTCCACCGCGCCGCAGGTTAGTACATTATAATACTTAAAAGGCTTTTATTTGAATATTTTATCTATTCAGAAAGTTTGGAAAATGTTGAACATTTTTCCTCTTTGTTTTAATAACCTTCAGTCGTCATAGCCAATTACACCACACAGCTTACTTTGAACTTTATTATTTAATTCAATTTTGTTTGTTTTAATTAAGCAAGCGTTGAGTAAGTGGTTTGAATCTGTATTCATTTGATAGCTTTATATATGCGAAAATAATTCTGTCCGAATTCTGTCTAACCGATTTAAATGAAATATTTAAATATACTATGTCGGATGGCGGCGACATCTTTTCGACGCAGGTACAAAGACTCCTCTGTTCAAGTTATTCTCCCTGACTAGCCTGATCCGACAAATTAACTAAGGGATAATCATAATGATGACCAATAATAACCAATTAAATAAAATATTAACTAATTGAGCTATCAATAATAATGATTAATAAATCTGGCGTGATCTGAGTCACGACTGAGAGATGTGGTCGCAGTGAACGTCACGAAGAGAATCAGCCTCGACTCTCCAGACCGCTGCTCTATATCGGCATCGATCGGTACTCCCCGCCACTGCCGAACTTCGCCGAGTGGCTGTCATGATACTACCCCGACAGGCTGTCATGATACTACCCCGACATAATTATATTTGAACCAAATTTCATTTAAATCGGTTCAGTATTTTTGGCGTGATTGAGTGATTAGTTTTCAATCACGTCAAAAGTACCCAACCGATTAGTATAACATTTGGTACAGAGATAGTTTAAAAGCTTGAGAAAGGACACAGGATATCTTATCGAATTATCACAAAACAGAATTTCTCGCTGACGGAGTCGCGGGCGCCTGCTATTAATGAAATAAATTAAATTCTAAATCCGATCCGAAGCTATAAAGTTGGCGTTTAACCATTGGCGTTTTGGACATTATCAGCTTCTTGGGCAAGAATTCGAGAGTTAATTTCTATTTTACTGGACTATAGTAGTTTTTAACTGCTTCATTTGTCTAGAGATTAGCCATGTGGCTTCTAACACAAAGTCCTGGGTTCAAATCCTGTGTCAGGTTCTGGAATAATTATGAGTTTTCTTTTTTCTACGATATCTCTCATTCAATTCTAAGCAAGTTTCGGTAAACTTGGGAAGTTATGTTTTAAAAGTTAAATACATATAAGTACAAATTATTTAATTTTGAGACAGAATATTCGTTTTTTTTTATTTACTACAAGCTAGCCCTTGCCTGCAATGACATCGGGTGTAAAGTGAACATACAATTATGATCTTTGCCAGAATGTGGTACAATATGGAACTTAGAAATCAAGTTACATCTGACATGCTAACATAACACATAGTGAACAAATTTAAGATTTAAGCAGACTAACTAACTTGTTACGAGTAGGATGAAATACACACCCCTTTCGGTTTCCACGATATCGTATCGAAATGCTAAATTGCTAGACGGTACGTCTTTGTCGGTAGGGTACCAGCTGGACTGGACCAATTTAGAAAAATTAATCCCGGATATCATTTAATTAGTTATTAAAATTTTTAATTTAAGTATATTTTTATAAATATTAATTTAAATTAATAAAATAATTGATTTTGATTTTATAAATTTATATTTTAAATTTATAATAAATATATTAATTTATAAATATATTAATTTAATTAAAGTAAAGCAGTTTGTGGGACCCTACCACCGACTCTCAATTTTCCCAGGATATCATCATCAGATCCTAACATGATGACAATGGGATCATAATTTTAAAGTTTTTGTTCTGTTTGCGTCCGTTCTTGAATTACGTAGCAAACGATGATGAAATTCCCAGTTTCCTTCAGATGCAAAGCTATTTTGACTGCCTAACATTTTTAAAGAAATTCTAAAGGAAAGGACAAATAAATTCCAAACTAACAGCTCAGTCAGGTGAAAGCGGTGCGAATTTGCAGTAAACTTGTAAGTTTTAGAGTTTGAAGTCAACCGGCACGAGAAAATAGTTGGAAAAACAATCTTCAGATTTTCTCTTTTGTACTCTAAAGATTGGATTGCTTTGTTTCCCACCGCGGCTTTGCTGATGTGATTTTATCTTTATATTGATTGTGGCTTGATGGCTTAAAGCTTGGTACAGATTGAACCTTGGTATGGGAAATAGGCGCCTTTTGTTACTATAAATTTTTTTATTAACTGACGAAAAAATCAAAGGAGGTTCTCAATTCGACACGTATTTTTTTTTATGACCACGCATATCTTTTTACGATATTGTCCGATTTTGATAATTTTTTTTTATTAGAAAGGGCACACTTCCTAGATGGTCCCATTGTCATTATTAGGACCTGATGATGATATTCTGAGAAAATTGAAGGAACTCTTCAAATTTCATAGGCACACTTGCACCGATTTCGGTTTTTGTGTAAGTATCGGTAGCTTTTTGGCTACAAGTGCCGTATAATATACTATGACCGTATAGTACGAGTACGTTACGTGGCAATAAATTAATAAAAAGTAAGAAATACAATTTTGCAAGCAACTAAATGACACAGTTATTTTCTTCAGTTGCTTTAATTTATTAAGCATATCTAGGAGTGGTTTCTACTTTAAGGACATTACTGAGCCAAACTATTTATGGTTATTTTAATTTTTTTTGAGTCGGTTCTATTTTTTGTTAATTTTTAAAATTCTATCATCATAATAACCTGCTTATTAAGAGTAGGCTCTTACTGCAATGCCAGGCTTCATTACTTGAAGAACAGGATATGGAGACGATTTAGACGCACGATGATGCTCCACTGCCGGTTGGTAAGCTTAGGGTGATAATATAATATCAACGATCACTATTAGACCTTGATAAGAGTGACCAGGACCAATAGCTTAATATACTCTCGTAACGCATCTGGTTGTAACACCATCAACTTCCCGACTAAGACCTTATTTTTAGTATTTACTGTTAATTTATTAGAAGAGAGATCAACTTGGAATATTTCCACAACCCTTTTTCAAGATTTATATGATCATGTGGACCTATCCACATGATCGCAGCCACCTAGGCTCATCACTACGAACAAACAGTCAAGCGGTACACAGATACACAAACTAATCTTATAACTCACCCTTTTTGATCGGCGTCGGGTTTTAATTTTTTTTAAAGCAATTTTACTCATGGTAATTCGTTAAGACTTTCGCCTTACCTTTCGAACCGAAGAACATGACTCATGCCGAGTTACCTCGCTTTGAGGTTTTTTCATTTAAGGCTTTAAGTGAAGCAAACGAGAATGCGAGTCGACAAAGATAGCATTACAATCGCCCTTGACATTTGCAACATTCGAATGCAATTAAATATAATTAAAAATATTAATTGTAAGTTAAAAATCAATATACTTATTATAGTTGAAAATATAAAGTTATAAAATCAAAATAATTATTTTATTAATTTAATTGATATTTATAAAAATATACTTAATTAAAAAATTTTAATAACAATTAAATTAAATTCCATAAAATATTTTATTTTGATTTTATAAATTTATGTTTTAAACCTTTACAACAATTAATTTTTAATTTAACTTTAATTATGTAATTATTATATTTTCGACGTACCTTTCGAACCGCTGCAGAATGACTAAGGACGATTTGCTTTCAAAAAGTGCTTGTGTTTTTTTTCATTCATCGCTTGCACTTCAAGCCTTACATGGAACGCCTAATATTAAGCGATTACCCTCTCCCATGAACATTTGCAACACCAGAATGCTTCGCCGGCCTTTGAGGAAAGCAAAAATGAAAAAAGCCTACTAGAAATAAATGAATTTGAATTCTACAGTTATTAGGATAAGCATAAGTTAACATTGTATATTCTTTTTGAATAAAAACAATAATTTTACTTAGAGATTACGTATCCGAGATCCATAAATATTGAATTTACTCCCAACTCCCAATAATCAAACGATAATATTTACCCGCATTCGAATTTATTTACCTACCAATAGCCATTTCTTTAGCATAGAAGTCACTGCTATATTTTGAGTTATATTTTCAATAGAGTTGCTTATTTATTCAGTTTTTGGGTCTATTTACATTTGTACGCTACAGCAAATGCTTTTGTTGAGGGTAGTATTGACTTTTGTGAACTATTTTGTTACATTAACTTGTGTAAACGTTTACATGTTTACTTTCAAAATTTTTATGTATTTTGATAACTTACTATGAAAAAGGTTTTTTTTCAAACGGGTCAAAAAGGAATCTCTTTGTTTTTATATTTTAGTGCCTGAAACTATTTTTGTTAGTGGGTTGAGTTTATTTTTATAAAAATAATATGTATTAATGTACGGTCAGTTGTGTTTGAGTATAATCTGTACACATTGTCTGTACGATTGTCAAATGTCATTGTCTATAGTCTTGTCAAACGTCATGTAATCTGTAGTGACTGCCGTTCACAAGTTTTACGTAATACACATCGTGGTCTGAACAATATGTCTTTTACTATATAATTATCAAAGCCCAAGTCTGGACTTAAGTAGCTTTTAAGATAGAACCCTTAATCATAACAACACAGGTTGCACATTTACAATACACTCGCTTTCTCCGAAACCATTTTAAGTTAGCGTGTACGTCGCAAAATGATGCTAAATATCAGGTCAATCGTATTGATAGTTCGAGAGATCTCATGATGGCTCAATGGATCAGCCAGTATTATAATAGTTTTTTAGCATTTGGCTGTCTTAGGTTTTGTTTGGTCTTTCAGAAGATTGATTGGTGCTTACTCATACTTATATTTTCTTTTTTATATGGAAAAGGCTTGCGCTTGACCATGATCTCACCTGATGGTGAGATGCGCTTGCTAAAAAAAAAGACGTGTGGCACTCGGAGATTGCAGCGGTAAAGCTATTGCATAGCATTTTTATCAATTATGTTTACCTACCGACATCATCGGGACCGTGGTCTAGCAGTAAGGCGCTCTAAGTGTCTAAGTGGATTGCCAGAGAGACGCGGGTTCGAATTCCGTCGGTTCCGCAATTATTTTTTTTTAAGCGTGATATTGCAAAAAATCATTAATTTAAAAAAAATTACTTTAAATTTTACGCTTGAAAAAAAAATTGCGAAACCGACGAGATTCGAACCCGTGTCTCTCTGGCAATCCAGGCACTTAGAGCGCCTTACCGCTAAGCCACGTTCCCCGATGACGTCGTTGCCGAAATTGTGCTTTTGATATTATGTTTTTGATACTGAGGGATGTTAGGTTGTTTCGTTACGGAATTTCTGTATTCGATTTTCACGCTCAAGGCCCGCGATAAAAGCTATACAATAGCTTAAAATGCCTCCACTCTTGTTTTAAGGATACCTAAGTTGTAGGAATAATAAAAAACCGACCTGGGAAAGGCATTCCAGACCTTAGCTATACATATAGTAAAAGATGATGCAATACGCTTTGTACAAGCCCTAGGAACATAAACGACGTAGGGATGAACTTTCTTTCTGTGTCGCAGTGCGATCATAAAAAGGTGAAGGAGTTTACACGGTATAGACTGTTCAAATCGGAACACAACAATCCAAGAGACAATGGTAGTAGTACGAAACCAGACGAGTCTAACAATGAGCTCGACTGTTATTAAAATTTATTTTTATTGTACTTTCTTATTTATGCCCATTTATTTATCTGTGCCGAATAGAAACAGATAAATATGGTGAGACCCTTTGCAAATACATCCAACCGTTTGTACGATATACCCATATCACAGCCTTTCCCTCGGAGTAAACATCAAAATAATATAATAAAAATATTCCTGTTTTATTATCAGAAGCCTTTTCCTTCTAATACATTTAGAGATCAAAGTGGTAGGTACAATTTATTGAAATGAGTACAGAAATGCGTAATTTTATTCGTATTACTGTAAGTGAACGACGGTGATTTGATTCGTTCTACTGATGCTTAGTCGTGGTATAACTTTTTATACTATATATATTTATATTTATATATATATTCATTAAATAGTATACCGCTTCTATTCTTATAGTATTTACTTGTTATAGTCATTATAATCTAGACCCCTTGTTTCTACACAAAAGCGTCCGTAATGCACAATTGCTTTGCAGTACGTCTTTACCGGTAGGGTGGCCGCTGGCCATAACCAAAACCTCCCACTAAACAAATCAGGACCAATTTAGAATATCGTAATCGGCCCAGCTGGGAATTGAACCTAGGACCTCGCTAGACAGAAAGAGATTTTCTTAATTGGTCCAGTAACTATGATTTTTTATTAGTTGACATTGTGAGTTTCGAGACGAATTCGTTGATCACACAGTCGAGATATATAAAAATATCCTGACAGAATAGCCAGCACCCTACCGCTTCCATCTCAGATTGCACCATCACTTATCACCAAGGTGTGATTACAGTCCAAAGCTACCTTGTAGTGAATAAAACAAGAAAAAGTTTATTTGGACACCACCATTAACTAGAACGTGAGAAAATGCAACAATACTTAACAACAAATAAAAAAGACGTGCTTTATATATTGTGGTCTAGTATTTTACGCACTCAACTATTTTATGCTACATCGAAAAACCGCACTAGTTTTCACAAAAAAAACCAAGGAAGCAAGGTAATTCCACTGCACTCATAATTATAAAAAAAAAACAATTAAACTTAAAAAAAAAACAATGCGTCCGCTTAAACTTAGTATCGCGACAATTAAAAAAAAACAAAGTGTCAAATTATACTCGAGGCGAGATTTCGCGCGTTCTACGCATTGTTTTTCAAGGAAGACGCAGAAACGGGGTCAACGACCGGAATAGCGATGGCGCCGTGCCAGCAACTGAAACTAAATATACTAATTCTATGCGCTTCATTTACGCTACATATGCAACGGTATGCGGAAATCGTTGCATTGATGCATGCGACTGAAATTGTGTAAAATGTCATGTCAATGTTCAGATGGGTAAAAACGCGGCGTGAAATTTAAATCCCGACAGCGGTATAAAAATACGATCGATCTATAAATGTATTAGTTGGTCGGGCTAAAATTCAGGAAGGGCTTGATTAATCTGAATAATTATTTCTTTTTCTTTTTCTTTTTAGATTTTAACAGCCCCAGTGGCGCAACGGTATGCACGGCAGATTTATAAGACGGAAGTCCTAGACGGAGGTCCTGGGTTCGATTTCCAGTTGGTCCGATTGAGATTTTCTTAAGTGGTTCAGGTCTCTCCAGTGGTCAGTTTTCACCTTGCCGGCAAAGTCGTACTTCCTAGCGATTTACTTATTATAGGCTAAACCGAGACCGAAACCCAGGATATCGTGATCCAGGTGATCCAGAACTGCATAAGCCAACTACTGGACCAACGAGGACCTATCTACAGGTCCTATATATTATAAGGACTATATATATATGTCTATAGCTATTCTGTTTGGCCACTGTTCCTATCTACGGAAGAGCTTTGTTAAAAAGTCCTCCAATCAGAAGTATAAAAAACTTAAAGCTCGCGGGATTAAATTTCACCACATGCAAACAAAGTTTATTCGCATAGACAAGAACGTATTTGTCACGTTTATACAAAAGTTTCAGCGTAAAGTAGTCGTTAGCACAAAGTGCTCCGTAAAGCTTAAAGCGCTTTATGTAGCGCTTTACGCTACAGAAGCACATATAGTATCTTAATCTAAAATATTTTAACCTAGCCACCTCACCACATTTTTTAAATAACATGCTTCTGTGTCAATGAAATAGCGCAAGATGTCTGTATCCACATAATCGCACATGCAATAAAATAACACTAATATTAAAAAAGTGATATTTTGATTGGAAGTACGTTTGGTACATATGTTTCAGTTAAACAGTTTAGTTGAACTTTGAAAAAGTGAAAGGTTATAACCTGTATTAATACATATGCCACTTCATAAACTACAGACAGACGACTAAGATATATGACGACCTCCGTGGTGCAGTCGCACGCGCGGTGGATTTATAAGACGGAGGTCCTGGGTTCGATTCCCGGCGGGGCAGATTGAGATTTTTCTTAATTTGTCTTGGTCTGGCTGGTGGGAGGCTTTCGCCGTGGCTAGTTACCACCCTACCGACAAAGACGTACCGCCAAGCGATTTAGCGTTTCGGTACGATGTCGTGTAGAAACCGAATTGGGTGTGGATTTTCGTCCCACTCCTAACAAGTTAGCCCGCTTCCATCTTAGACTGCATCATCACTTAACATCAGGTGTGATAGCAGTTAAGGGCCAACTTGTAGTAGATAAAAAAAAAAGTAAAAAATATTTAAGGTATGGGCTAAGGAAAAAATAGGTCATATTGTAATTTACGAGTTACGCCGTAGAACAACTTTAGGCAATCTTGCCTTCCATAATAATTGTCAACAATACTAGAAATTTTATGTTGTGTAGTTGAGTGTGAGAATATTTCAGTGACAATTTATATTAATTTTCATTCTAATTACACCTTCTACGTAAGTTATTTTAGAATAATATGTGTGGGACGTCGAATATCAACGGTAATCTTTTCAAGAATGAGTCATTTAGATAATAATTTTCGAAAGTGTTTTTCTGCAAACAGGGTTTTTAGGAGTAAGATATTATAGGTCTAATTTCGACTAGTCATTCAATGAATAGGTCTTTTTAGGAGTAAAGCTCATTTGGAGAATTTGTTTCATTTCAACTAGCCCTAAAATCGGACGTCCTTTGTGTTGATAAAAAGGTCTCGTTTTAGTAAAAGAGATTTGGAGCGTTCACCACACTGCTCGAGATTCGGTTGTCGAGCTTAAAGTAAAAACTTTTTAACACTGTAACAATAAGTATTGATCATACGAGAATAACAAAGATAGATAGGATACGTCGTATCCAAGTCATTGCAGAGTAACACCACAAACTTTTCAACTTCGGGCTGAAAATTATTTAGTAATAACATCACAAAAGAAAGAAACTTTTAATTATATTTGATAAAAGCAAGCAGTACCTTTCAGCATCTTTTCCTGTTTCGGTTTCAGAGTAAAACGTAAATAGATAGTTTTCTGTTGAATCTTTGTCGCTGGGATTTGTCAGATTTTCGCAAAAATAAATAAATTACTAACTATTCAAGGCTCACCATATTGTAGATTGACCCAGAATCTCGTGACTAGGAACCATACTGGCTAACCACTCCAGTGGACCATAGGAATTTTTAGTCCTATTTGTTTCTAGTTGGTCCAGTGACCAACAGAAAGGTTGTGTTATATTGTGTTTCAATTACAAAGTGTTACAAAGATTTGTTCATAAAAATGTTCCCGTATAAAAAGATTTCAACACTGATCTTACGTGAGAAAATCACCAAGAGGTCGCGAAGCGAAACACGAGTGCAGAATTGGAATTTATTTCTTAGCACAATAAATTACGAAAGCACTTAACACAGAATACAGTGGAGACTCCTCGAGACGAGTGTATTCCAGTTATAACAGCGTATAAAATTGCAATAAACACAACAATTCCCCAGAGAGCTATGAGTTAGAGATGACAGAGTTACATGAAAACATGTATTGAAATGCTAAATTCAAAAATTACTATTTTTATTTACGTTTTCTTGCACAGTATTTTGTTTTGATCAGTCGATTCCTTTATTCAATTGGTTGCTTAGAAAAGTTGGTAAAATAAGTCAGAGTCAGAAAATTTATGGTGGGTGTCTTGTAACTCTGAGAGCACGTGGAGCGTCAATCTTGCTCAATAACATTAATATCTGAAATCCTTCGTTATGAGAGTAAATAAATATCATCTTAAGCTAGCCAAGATGTATTGAATAAGCGTAAATCGATAAGACCACCTTTAGTATTCTACTTCTGGCATATATTGCCTACTTAACTAATTTTTTTAATGAAAATTATTTGTCATTTAGCAACAGAGGCTATGGTAGTATGGTAGGTAGTATATAGTTTAGAAAATTTTTAGTCAGCCAAGCCAAGAATAATACCTTAGACCTTATAAATTCACAGCGCATACCACTGTGCCACGGAGGCTCTCAAAAATTTCTTTTAAAATTAAAACAAAGATTAGGTTAAATCTTAGTTATAATCATTGATATCGGACAATACACCTAAATACTTAAAAGTAATTTGGCAAAATTCTATTATAAACTGTTAAAGTAAATCCACTCAAGACATATTTATTTGATTTGCGTTTGAGTATTTGAGCATCAGTCAAACATCAGCCAAAACACTATTGAGAAGCGTCGAAGGTCTAAGTATCAAATCCCCTCTCTTAAACGATGATAGCCCATAAAAAATAGCCTCATAATAATTCTGGGCCACGACCTCAAAACATCCTTATTGTTTAATAACCTCAAATTATGATAATTAAATTATGAGGCTTCCATAAATGAAGAAAATCAAAGAGAGAAAGTCCGAAAAGTAATTACATAGTGATAAATTATTTTGTCCTCCGAAATTACAAAAGCACATTAAAAAGTTAATTACTGTTAACGAACTTATGCTTCAGACATAATTATTTTGGCCTCATAAATTTAATATAAGGTTTTTACGAACGAATAAACTTAATTTTTTACTTGAATAAGATAAAACAAACCTTAAATCTGACCAATATACGTTGAAATCATACTACGGATTTTGTTTTCTCTTTACTTATATAGAGCAAGAGCCAGTGATTGCTATAACTTCGTATTTTTAATTGTCGTTGTCACCCATGATAGGACAACAATAGTATGGTCAAAAGATATGGAATCTGGAGCACTGTGGCTAAGTGGCTTAAGGTAACAAATTTTAAAAGTTCTACCCGGAAACGGGTAGAATATGATCGCTTAACAAGTAAACTTGTTAATGTTATGTGTTAATATCCTCCCAAAATAAATGAAACCGCAAATATTGAACCCTATGAGCTATCTACCCATACCACGGATCTGGACGGTATTCCTAGGTAAGTACATAGTAATTTACACTTGTTATTTTAAAGACCTCATTTTTTTCTATTGTATCAAAACTTCACAAAAAAGAAAAAGCTAAAGCGAGTGGTGCGCAAATTCTTACAACAGCGCAGTTAAAAAGAGATATTTTCAAAATCTTGATCAGGTCGGAAAATAATGAGGAACGGTCGCATCGTTAAGAATATTCTTTCGAACTTTTTAATGAAAGATCTACGATGGAATTTTTAGTAGTAGTAAGACTTTTTGAAACAAGGCACGTCCGGGGTAGTAAAACCTTTCTGAAATGCAGATAACTGCATTTCCAACCTGCTGCCAAGAAGTATTGCTGTATTTCAGGAAGGGTATGTGGGTACGCTGGTATTACTATCAGTGATTACCTTTGCAGCTTCAGATCAATTTGTGTTCGAATCCAAAATCTGGCTATGAAATGTTTAATTGTCTATTTTAACCGACGAAAAAAAAACGAAGGAGGTTCTCAATTTGACACGTATATATATATTTTTTTTTATGTATGACCACGCATAACTATTTACAGAGTTGTCCGATTTTGATAATTCTTTTTTTATTAGAAAGGGCATACTTCTAAGGTAGTCTCATAATCATCTTGTTAAGATCTGATGATGATATACTGGGGAAATTGAAGGATCTCTTCAAATTTTGAAGGCACGCTTACAGCGATTTTGGTTTTTGTCTCGGTATCGGTAGCTTTTTGGCTACTAGTGCCGTATAATATACTATGACAGTATAGTACGAGTACGTTACGTGTCGATAAATCACTAAAAATTTTTATTATTCATGAAATTGTCATTAAGCGCAATGTGTCTAAGCTACATATCTCCTATACAGAGCGAAGACTGCCGTTAAAAATCGTCTTTTGTCACGCGATGTTTCACTTTTCTATTTTACAAAGTTTTTTTCAAATAAACTTTTTAGCTTGAATTTTAACTGCAATTTAAGGCGCATATTAGCAAGGTCTAAATCAATAAAGCAATTTTATTTGTAGCAAAATACAATGCCTAAACATTCCACAGCCTAAAGATACGATACAAAAACTACAAGCTGACAAAAGATAAGCAAAATAAATATTTTCCCTTCTACATACAGTATCGAGTTGCAAAACGTTTGGCTAATGCTTTCACGAAGCCTATCTTTACTGGCGTATTTATTGCTAACACCTTATCTCGTATTCTTGACCCTTACCTTGTCGATACTATCGTTTGGGTTGGTCCCAAGCCGCGTTTATAGGCCGTTTTTCGATAAATACCGATGATTTGCGCCCAGAGATAAACTAAGAGTAAAATTCTTTCTACTGGTATTTTCAAGTCAAGTCTAGATGTGAAGAAAATATCATAAGCTTCATCATTGTCAGCTTATGGCCTTCCATTGCTGGTCATAAGGCTAATTTAAAGACTTCAATACACCACGGTTTTGAGTCTCCAATGTCCAGCGGCTCCCAACAACTCCCTTGATGTCTATCACCATCAATCGACCGCAAACACTGCGCTATTCGGTGAAGTGTCACCATTCCAGCAGTCTTTGACCATCGGCTCTCAGAACGATGTACTACGTCCATCGTCACTTAGCTCTGAGATTGGTTGAGTTACTTTGGTTCTTCTGCGATCCTCTCAGATTTTTGACGGCCTTCGTGGCGTAGTGGTGTGCGCGGTGGATTTGTAAGACGGAGGCCCTGGGTTCGATTCCCGGCGGGGCAAATTGAGATTTTTCTTAATTTGTCTTGGTCTGGTTGGTGGGAGGCTTTCGCCGTGGCTAGTTACCACCCTACTGACAAAGTCGTAACGCCAAGCGATTTGGCGTTCCGGTACGATGTCGTGTAGAAACCGAAAGGGAGTGTGGAATTTCATCCTTCTACTAACAAGTTAGCCCGCTTCCATCTTAGATTGCATCATCACTTAACATCAGGTGTGATAGCAGTCAAGGGCCAACTTGTAGTTGATAAAAAAAAAAGATTCGATCAAGCTGAGGTACCCCCAGCAGAACTCATTTCATCACACGTTTCGTTTTGTGCTTTCTATTACATTCTTATCTTAGGAAAATATTTTAATTGAAAATATATACCTAATTATCCCCTACTTAATTTAATTAATTATCACTGTATTATGTTTTTAGTGTTCTAACCTTTATAATACATATAAAAAGATCCTTTTAAATGAAGTCCAGTTAAAACTGCACGCATTCATTCCACTCCAAGTATCAAAAATGTGTATTCATTCGCTAACCTCAACAGCATTCTACGAATGAATACATTCGGTAACTACTTATTTAAATGGCCCCTTTGTCTGCAATTTGCGCTCGAAATTTCCATTGCGAAGTGAAAAAAGCCAAGGCTTTTCCCGTACGGAAAGTGCCGACGACCAATTTTCCTTTTTTTAGAACTTTTTATGCGACTTCCAGGAGTTTGAATGATCTTTTAAATTCTTATCAAGAGTGTTGGGATATTATGAATTTAATGACGTATCGATAATCATACGTATTAATATTATGTATGTTAATGCTAATATTACAAAAAAATAAAGAAAATGCATTTTTTTTATCGACTACAAGTTGGCCTTTGACTGCTATCACACCTGATGTTAAGTGATGATGCAATTGAAGATGGAAGCGGGCTAACTTGTTAGGAGTAGGATGGAATCCACACCCCTATCGGTTTCTACACGACTTCCTACTGGAACGCTAAATCGCTTGGCGATACGTCTTTGTCGGTAGGGTGGTACCTAGCCACGGCGAAAGCCTCCCGACCCTCACAAAAAATACAGCATGTGATGAACCTGACTCATATATTTGTTGAATAGTTTTACCCATACTTTAGACATACCTACGGAAATCGAATCTATTTCTCACTGGTCAGGTTACTTTTTCCAGAGAGACACATGGGTTCGATTCCCGAGGGTGTGTTTTGACTACAGTACTAATCTAATAACATTGACATCTAACTGTTGACTGTTCTAAAATATTATCACTCTGAGCCCGACTAAAAAGATTGAAGTAGTATGGTGAGTCTAAGTTCCATAATCCTGGCGCTACAGCGGGCTGTTAAAATTGTCTATTGATTGTAATCATTGATTTGAAGATGTTTCTCAATGTAAGTTATCCTAAAATTATTTTTTCTCCACACGTGGTATAGGACTTATTTTCGTGCCAAATTTCAAGATTGTAACTCACTGGGAAGTGCTCTATAATTTTTGATGGCATTCAGCAAGGACTGAAAATGCGCTTTGAAAAGCTGTATATTTTTATTGCGTTTAACAAGAAACTTGAAACTTTTACAGCAATAAAAGGCTACCGATCCTTGCAGTTTGAGAGTAGTGCAGCTATTTCATTTATATTAAGTAATAAAATGTTATTTACCAGGAAAGCTATTTGTGAGAGTAAGGAATTATTATTGGGGTTTTTTAATCTGCCTAGTAAGAAATAAAGAAGTAAAGAAGGAAAAATATTTTAATTCATACACTATGCCACACATCTCAATACATTTTAGTATGCTTACCTGCGATGTGTGGAATAACCCAGAAAAAGAACCCAGCTCAACATTTTTTGCTGCATGATATTTTAAAAGACCTATATAAAAATAAATAAATTTAAATACAAATATTACAGGACTATTACACACATCGCTATATAGCCCCAAAGTAAGCGTACGCGTAGTAGCTTGTGTTGTGTGCTATGATAACTGATGAATATTTTTATATATATTATACATAAATACTTATAATATATAGATAAACACCCAGACACTGGAAAACATTCATACTCTTCGCACAAACATTTTCCAGACGTGGGAATCGAACCCACAGCCTAGGATGCAGAAGCAGGGTACCCATTGCGCCACTCGGCCGTCATAATTATATATAAAGACACAGCGCAGATTTTCAGTTTTAAACCACCTAATCTTAATCTTTAAAGCACCAAGACTTAAGTTAGAATTAAATCTAAGCCCTAACTTAACTTAAAAATATATAAAAAAAATTGTAGATAAATAATAAGTAGAAGAAGTAAATTACTATAACTAAAATTTCAACTGTACTATATTGATTGACGAAATCAGAGCAGTACAGTGACTTTTATTCATTAGAGTTTGCCCTTGACTGCGATCATACCTGATGGTTAGTCATGATGCAATCTAAGAAATCATCAAAAAAAAAACTGCTCCATCTTAATTTATTTTTAAATCATAAAAATACCACTGGACCAACGAGGCACATATACAGTAACACGACTAAATAAAATAGCATTAATATAAATAGTAGTGAGGTACTCAAGACTTAAACAATATCGCTACAAGTAAATAATGTTCCCCAAGATACGGATTTACAAGAACTTTTTTCTTATTGTAAGCAGTTTTATGGGCGACTTATCGTGACAATTCCTGACCCTGCCCGCTCGATAGTATCTTGGTGCGGCGCCAGACTTTCATTGCTAGTTTTTCGATAGAAATGTTCGCTGGAACGTGTCTTAAAACTTAAAAGAATGACCTATATAGGTCGCAGTTGAAGGTTTTTATCGGAAATTAAAAATATTGGTAAAGAAAATAACAGCACAGTTAGCGCATTTGAACGGCTTCCGGTACCTAATATATTAATTCTTTTTTTTTTACAATTGATAATTTGGTTTGGTTGGGTTTAACTTGGGAGCAGCACTTAATAAGTTTTAACATAAAAACACAAATTTCTCCCGGACTCTACTGCAACTCTTTTGTCGTATCTTTTTTCAACATAAAATTCTTCTTTATTTAAAGGAGAAGTCTTCGTTTATAATAATAGCTTACATCCTACTTTTTTAAATATAAATGTCCAAAGTAAAAGTTATAGAAAAAGCCTCAAAGCTAAGCTATAAAATATATACTATGCAGTAATGATAAAAATTTTGCATTACACAAATAGATTGGTTATTTTTTCAGAACACTGTAGTCTATATTTCATCACACCTTAATCCTTATTAAGCAGAGCTACATGACAATAATGGATGCTGCGCCACCGCTGAACTAATTTTAGTTCATTTACGCGTGAAAATACAATCACTCATAAATTAGCGTATCACGGCACACATTGTTTAGCACATCTGCGATTAATAAGAACCTTTAGCTAAATTATGCTTACTAATATCTATGTAAAAGTAATTAAAATACAGAAAGTTACTCAAGTCAAGTTAAGAAATATTCTCCTTTTTAACAAATTTTTTATAAAATGTCTTATGTTCAGCTGTACCTACATTTTGTCTTTAACAAAGTACTTGAGTGTCAGATAATGCAGAACAGTTATCATTTCCCAACACTGAGTTTCATAACACCTAAATCCTTATTATACAGTAGCAGCAAGACAATAGCGGTTGCCACGCCAACGTTGAACTAATTTTAGTTCATTTACGCGCGAAAATACAATCACTCATAAATTAGCGTATCACGGCGCACATTGTTACGCACATCTGGGATTAGTAACACAAACAATTCGGCCAAATTACGGTTACAATATCTAAGGCAAAGTAATTTAAAATAGAATAAGTTAGTCGAGTCCTATATATGTGAACTTTTATCCTTTTTAACAAATTTCTAAAAAGCAATGGGTTCTATTTTAGGTTGCATATTTCCTCTTTTACAAAGCGATGTACTATCAGATATAAAACCGTTATCGTTTTCACAACACTGCATTTCATCAAACTCAAATCTTTATTATACTGTAGCATATGACAATAGCGGTTGCCTAGCCGCCGCTGAGCTAATTTTAGTTTATTTACGTGTTAAAATAGAATCACTTATAAATTGGCGTACCACGACGCACATTTTTACAATTAAGGGATTAGTTACACAAATAATTCAGCCAAATTACGCTAACTCATAGTTAATTATAGAGCCTTTTGTGACAATGCTCCGGAAAAGTACTATGTATAATGCTGCCGCCAAGGAGTATTGCTACATTCCGGCATGGTCGCCAGTGTAATTACAGGGACATAAGATTTAATACGAAGAAGTTGAGGGACATTTGTAAAACGTGTTCCTTGTATGTCCAGCGAAATTTCCTCTGTTTATACGCGATGGTTTTTCATGCATGATAACTTGCTTTCTGAACTATTCAACTCCGAATAGACAGGGATAGAAAGAAAATTCCTAATCATAAACTGTCTTAGAACTCGAATCTCAATTTTTGCTATATTTATCAAACCAAGCAATTGAATTTTTGACCTCCCGAATTGCGTAAGCAAGGGTAGAAATTCCTTTCTTGACTCTCACCCTTTCAAATGAGAATCGGTTTAGGGTATTACTGAAATTACCTGGTGTATATTCAGAATGTCCATGTACTTTTCCTGTAGCCCACCAAGCACTAAAGTAGCGTGGCGGGTCTACGCTCCACATCCATTTTCCTATAAGGAAGGAGGGCTAGACCTGTAATGTGCCGTTAATGGGCTTGTACTGATGACTTTTGTTTTGGTCTTCCCCTTCCCATATTTCCATTTATCCTCTCCTTGTAAATACCTTATTTTTGCCTCCTTGCATTCCTCTTCAAGAACTGATAAGTCATCAAAAAGCTAATTTTCCAAGTCAACAACCAAATTACACAAAACATAGGATACATTTCTAACAAATTGTAAGTGATTCTGTAAATTACACGCGTGTCATGTTGAACTCAGCGAATTGATTTTTAAATTGCTTTTAAAATCACCCCCGTGTACGCTCGCGTTGTAAGGGTATGAGGATAAAATGAAGTTATAAGCTTTATAACAGCATTATTATCAAGCAGCGATGTGACTAAACTAAAGACTAATTTATACACTCAACAAGGAAGTACAAGAGTTTTAATAGTTTAAGTAAGTTACCGCTAATATAAAGCTATGATATTATTTATGATAGAAATCTAACTAGACTATCTGAGTATAGCTTTTCCTGATCAAAGTCTAAATCCATTTTAAAACATAGTTAATATAGCTACAATTCAATCTACAAATAAATAAATTTGAATTTTAATATAAACAAAAAACAAGGAAAATAATAACTCTATCTGCCTATTTAAAATTATTTACAAAAGAAGAAAAAATGGGATTATGTAATTGAAACCAAAACCGAATACCGAAAGTTATGTGTGAGTTAGCCTAAATAGTGAAAAATGATTAATTTATATTTTTCACGTTTATAAGCTTTTAAAAAATCCACTAAAATAAAGGATAATAGTTTAAGAGCCTATGAAAGACAATCCTTTGTCAATTTGAAATAAGCTTAAGGTTTGTCAGAACGAAAGGTAACTGTGGAATTTAAGCAGTCGTGTCTTTTGTTTCTAATATCTGATGATACTTAATATAGTATTACAAAATAAATACGTATTCCAAAATTACTCCTTTAAATATAACATAGACAAAAGATTAAATTGTTCTTATTTTTTACGTCACATTAAGCGTCCAATATCACCAATTTCCCAAAGGGGCAAAAGAATATGACACTAAATGGCTGCCCAACAAAGTATACTGTCAACATCGTATAACTTATACCATCCCATGCGGTTGGCTCGTTACCGTTGCTTCGCCCACGCTTCACTCAATTACGGCGGCGTTTGATATTGGAAGCGCGACGGGTTGTATTTATTTGAAATTTTCATCATTATTACCAATTTTTGTGAAGGATCACTGTTATCACTTGTTGTATACTGTTTAAACTCAATTTTTCCGGTATAGATATTCTATTTTCGGCAGTTTCACATTTTATATATTAGTTAGGTGACACGATAAACTTGAAAAATATTTTCTTTGTATAACGTAAACGATAGCAAAGAAGAAACATATGGTTACATAATTTATACTAGTAAAACAAAGGGAGGCGTATAACATCGAATTATGTTTGTTCAAAATTGTTTTTTAGCTACAAAGTAACACACATAAATATAACTTATACCATAAATATATTTTATAAATACATTTCTTACGGTTTCCCCTGTTCTACAAGGAGTGAGGCCTGGATCTCTAGTGGGCCGTTAAATCCAAAAAAAAATAGCTATAATCGAGCTTGATTTCATCGCATTTACCCGTAGGTATGACGTCTTCCAACTAAATAGCTGGTGACTGGGCTATGGGATTCGTTTTCGTAAATTACAGCAACGACAACCACAAGAAGAATCCTGAATCAATTTAAAAAATGTAAATCGAATCAAGGACGTCTCAAACAAAACAAAAAACTTCCATGAGCGCCAAAAACCCGTCAGTAGAAAAACAAGGCTCATAATTTGTTTTATGAATGAATAAACCTTGAATAAACCCATCCAACTTAAGGAAACCAGATCCAACCGCATGATTTAATCCGAACAATACTTATAGCGTCTAAAATAAGCCGAGATGTGGGTCAGGGCTGCTAATGACGTACGAACCGCTTCCGAGAAGCGCTCCAGACAGGTACTTTGTAAAGCTAATACTAATTAGTACTATGTAAAATATACCTCGTTTTAATAATGTTACAATAGTTTTGGCCTTGCGTTTAATGTAAATTTTGTAACACTATTGTATTTTATATACTTCCGTTACAGCTCTTTTTAGATAAAATACCTACCCTATACTTTTTCATAATCTTATTACAGTTTTTTGAATATTAAAAAACGGTACTTGAACTAATGAAAAATCTGGATCTCTGTAACTTTAACTGCCTTCTAAAGACACAATAGAGTCCATATTTCACAGTTTCTTAGATCATGGGTTGACAAACTTTCAGCTTTTACAAAATGACGAAGTTCTGGCTATCGTGGGCTCTTGGACCATTAACCCAGTTATACAAATAGCAACTACAATCACATACGAATATGATGGCTGTTTGTAATGTTGGTACGTCTGTGCCGGTGAACAATAAATCTCTCTTTATAGTGCCGATAAATCATTGCGTTGTAGCTGAATGTATTGCTTTTGCTTATAACTTTATTACCGCCACATTTCCGTACCGCGGTCGGTAATGTTCGGACTTATTCGGTTATGTGTTCTAAAATTCGACTGTTAACCTACCGCATAGCTTAATTTTGGGCTGATGGTCTTAAGCCCGAATATAATTAATAATTAAATTTCTTATATTATTGGTTATCCTAGGCTCTATATTCGTATACTAAATCATACATATATATTTTATATATGTGTATGGAGTGTTTATGTATATGTGTATATATATATATATGTATTTATGTTTGTGAGATTATATATTATTTATCAAAATATATTTATTCCGTCTTGCACCAATTCCGCTTTCACTTCACAGTTCCTGTCATCAGGGGTTGCCTGTAAGAGATTGCTCCAAGCAATAAGGCCGCCTTTGCATGCATTCATGTTTGTTGTTTTATTTTATTTTTTGTTTACTGTGTATATGTCTATTATTATGTGTGCAATAAAGATTTTCTTCTTCTTCTTCTTTTTCTTCAACCATCAAATTTGAGCAATACTGAAATTCAGTAGGACATCAAGACAAGTATTTGAGTGATGTTTTAGAAGGTTAGATTCGGGTATTAATATGATAATATTGAATAGAAGTAAATAATGACTGTGCGGAAACATCACCTAAAGTGACAAAGTTACCTAGATCCGACAAATATCATGTATGTACGTTTGACGCAGGATTTAATGACCCTGAAATGGTTAATTGCAAAGTCATACGTACGAGAAGGATTTTTTATCGTCTTGTGTTGTTTTTTGTTTATTTTGTGTGATAATATATTCCGTTATGATTACTATCAGATATTTTGACGGCCGAGTGGCGCAGTGGGTAATGACCCTGCTTCTGCGTCCTAGGCTGTGGGTTCGATTTCCACATCTGGAAAACGTTTGTGTGATGAGCATGGATATTTTGTATAGTCTGGGTGTTTATATATGTATTATAAGTATTTATGTATAATATATATAAAAATATTCATCAGTTATCATAGTACCCATAACACAAGCTACCTAAGCTTACTTTTGGGTCTATATAGCGATGTGTGTAATTATCCTATAATATCTATTTATTTATTTATCAGATTTAGAGCTGATCCGGGAAATTACTACCGCCATATTAATTTGTTGTTGCGATCTAGAGGGCCTAGTGCTGGCGCAATTACAGTACATGAGACTTAACACTTACGCTTCAGCTTGACGAACACGAGCTAGCCGTATGTAGAACTTCGAAATGTTGCCAAAATTCAGTATTATTAGCTTATTAACGGCCCACTACAAAGACAAAACTCCCTACTTATAGGTATGGAGATAAGGAGCTTTTGCCTACCACCCTGGCTTTGGTCTTCTAGTACTCGTGAGTCATGAAAAATAGACTGATAATGAGGATTACACATAAACAAGATATCGCCGTTAAATTAACTCTTTATAAGTAAAAAAGTAAGAATTTTTTTCTCGACAAGAAAAGCAGCTTTCTCATTTATAAACGAATACAAACGGCGTTCCACGTACGTAGGATACTTTTTGTTATTTCTTTTTCTCTGAAGGCGTTATTAAATTAGAATACTACAGACAGGAAATAAGTTTTTTTTAACATCGAAGGAAGTTATATAAAATATTTTTGAACGAAAAACTATTTTATTCCAATTTATTTCAATTGTCAGATTGTTTTAACGAGTCAGGTAAGCCTAGCCGGGCTTCGCTTCTTATTTATATTTGTTAGAATTTATTTCAAGAGGGTAGACTTATTTTGTAAACAAATCCTTATTTAAATACATTAACAAAATATTTGTACTTTAGCTTTTAAAAAGGAAAATTTTAACTTTTAATTTGCTCTTCATTACATAGTATAAAACATAGCCGCTTTTTTCTGTCCGTCCGTAGACTGTATGCTTCAATCTTGAAAACTACACAACCGATTTCCATGCGGTTTTTTTATCAGATAGAGTGATCCAAGAGGAAAGTTTATGACTGTGTATAATACATACATAATATAGTAGAGAATCACTGATAAATAGAGGTTTCTGATATGATGTCGTAAATTAACGCATTTTTTGCGCTTACATCCCAAACGCTGGCTAAACCCTACGAGATATATTAAAATAATGTACTACAGTATGGCACACCTTAAAAAGGCCAACAAAATGTCTGCGATGGTATAATATGTCTCTCTCTTAGGGATAACCCACAATAACCATTTTTTTCCTTTACTTTAAAAAGTAATGGTTTATTTACGAAGTGATTTTAAGCAATACTGTAATTAAGTATCCTAAATACTTTCAACATAAATCACTATTGCCGTTTCAGCATGTAATTTAAGTGAATATTTTCCAAGATATATAAGAATCAAAATGCAGGGACATACTTTAGTACCAGCATTGCAGCCGTGCGAAGCCGGGGCGGGTCGCTAGTTGTTAATAACTATTCAATCAATCAAAAAAATAAGTCTGCTGCGAAGCGAAAGCAATGGCTATTCTGTGCATAAAATGTTAACTTCACGCAAAGAAATTTTACTTGTACTTCTTGTGTAGGTATTTGTTGTAGATAAAAGCCGGTCCAATAGCTCCCAGGTAAGTTTGACTTACATTGTTTAAGCAATGGGCAATATTATGAAACATATTTATTACGCCAAGCTTTATATATAATTGATGAATTTGAAGAATACAAGTTCTCGAAATTTAAACAAAAGCAGCTTCGCACAAAACATATGACCATTCAGAATATGATATCATTCAGAATTAACAAACCTTTTCCAGCTTTTTCATCTTGTTAGCGTGAAAATTCCAGCATCAAAATTTCAAAGTAAATGTAACTCGCACAGTAAGAGACTACATTTCAGAAGTGCGCATTATGCTTACAGCTTAATTTTCATTTAAATGCAAAAACTCGGTGTACATAAAACGAAACGTTAGTTGCGAGTGACACTGTTTTTCAGATTTTCACCTGCATTTTCTTATTTTAACCGACTTCCAAAAATAACTAGATGTTTAATTTAGTGTGTGCGTTTTTATGCTGTTGGGCAACTACTGCCTATATAATATGTATTGTACGTATTATTTTTGATATCTAGGCACAAATTTTAGTTTATATAAATTAATTCACTTTCTAATGTTAATCATCATCATTCGGTTACATCATAGTATATTTTATGATTATAAATAAATAGGCTTAATTAATTTAGTTAATAATTTAATATTCCGCGTTTTAGCGGCCTTTGTGTGCGTACATTGTACAATGCCGCACGCACACTAGGCTGCAGATAAACGTACAACGCGCGCCGGCCGCCAAAACCGGCGCGGCGCGTGAGAGCAGTCGGTTTTTAACCACGCCTCGCGTAAGTGTCTATATACTTACGCTAAACCTATGTACCTAAGTAATCTATTTATTCTGTTTTCCTGTAAAGTTTATCATGTGCCTGTGATCAATAAACTTTAATCTGTGCTATCGCTATCATTTCTTTTTCACTCCTTCTTCAACTTGATCTCAAGACTTTATTTATATTAGCGACCTTTCTCACGCTCCATCTACACTGGAGCACCACCACATCGCTATACCACATATAATACCAGTATTGCAACGATTATTTTGTTATTTATTTTGGAATTTGTATCTATCTTTGTCTGACGTGATAAATAATGACAGAAACGAATTGGAAACGAACCCTGTCGATCTATAAAAACAGTGTTACACTTACTAGTCATACGTATTTTTATTGATGACCTAAATTGCAATTTTTGATAGTACGAGTATATTTTGGAAGTTGCCGTAAAGATGTGGTCATAAGTTAAATTTCATACCTTCTAGAGGAATGAACAGATTTTGATGCGAATTTTCAATGTGACGTGATCGAGATTGTTTTGTAGTATAAAGAAATAACAAGCTAATTCGAAGATTTTACTTCGTTATAAAAATAATTTCTGTCATAAAAATTGTAGCGAAATTTCATGAAAATTAAAACTTCGGGTGATTTAAAAAAATTACTTACTTTATTTTAATTACTTCTATTTCTTAAAATCATTGACCTATAATCGTTTACTGATTTATTTAATTTTATTTTCTGTATTGCATTATAATGATTGCTACACAAAACAGTACAAGACAAAATGTCCAATAATACGTATGATAGAGTGGAGGCTGATTTCCCCCGGGCGCCGTAGCCTGTGATAAATTATTTGTAGGCGTCTTATTATATGAGTCTGATCCTATCACGGCTGATGTCGTTTGATGAACTTTGATTGGTACTGAAGTGGCTTTGCTTGTGTACTCTTTCCTTGTAATATGTCAGAACCTGAGGTGGCTTTGATTGCCGTTTCGTACAATATGTCATAGTTGTTTCTTTGTGACCTTTGATGTATTACATAGGGATGGTATAAGCTTGTCTCTGTGTCATGTAGTGTGTGGATGATGATGATGATGACAATATGTCGATACTGATTTTGTTGTTTTAAACCGGAAGTGATGTAGATGGTCCTAAGTTATTTACTACGAAAATCATAATCAAATCTAAAGATATTGGGTGTTCTATTACGATGGACAAATATACTGATATAATAAGCCTTTTAAAGAGCCGCATTGCAATCGTTCCTTTCCTTTAGTAATTACAATTCTGCGGATATAAAAACACATATACCTACGCAAACAAATAAAACGCCTTTTTACGTCGGGTTTGAAATTCGGTATATCAGTATAAAAATTTTTTAACAAAAAATAGAACTGACTCAAAACGCCCTAAAAAGTTAAAAATAACTGTGTCATTTTCGTTGGTTAAAAAACAAGGAAGATCTGTATAGACAATTGTGTACAGACCTGTAAAGATTACGTGTAATTTAGTTCAGCCTTTAAAACTTTATTTTAGAGCTGCATCGCAATCATTCCTTTCCTTTAGTAATTACGATTCTGCGGACATAAAAACACATATACGACAATAAAACACCTTTTTACGTTGGGTTTGAAATTCAGTATATCAGTATTAAAAAACAGTATACAATCATGAAACAGACTTTTATTTTTTTATGTTATTTTAACTTACAAATATAACTAATAGCTAAAAATATACGTCATTGATAAAGTGAGATGAGAGCAGCGGAAGGGCGCCATCGTCCCGCATTTGACGGCATAAAGATGATGAAAGGACGAGATTGCGAACTTCTGTACCTATTTTTCATAAGCCGTCGCTCAATATAAATCTTGGTGGCTGAAATAATATACTTTGTACGAACTATGCACCAAAAGATATATATTATAATAGATTGATAATCATATAAGATTGTGATAGAAGCTTAGATTAATGATAAGCCTTGCAGCGAGCGAAATTAATGTTTTATCTGTGATTAGAAATATTTGTGACGACCTCCGTGGCGCTATGGTATACGCGGTGGATTTATAAGACGGAGGGCCTTAGTTCGATTCCCGGCGGGGCAGATTGAGATTTTTCTTAATTTTTCTTGGTCTGGCTGGTGGGAGGCTTGAGAAAGGGTGTGGATTTTCATCCTACTCCTAACAAGTTAGTCCGCTTCCATCTTAGATTGCATCATCACTTAACATCAGGTGTGATAGCAGTCAAGAGCCAACTTGTAGTCGATAAAAAAAAATTTTTGATTGTGTGATTCATGATCGAATCTATGTGTAAATTTTTTTAAACATTAAAAGTTAGCCCTTGACTACAAGCACACCTGGTGGATGGATGCGAACTGTTTTGTTAGGAGAAACAGAACCTCTTTCGGTTTCTACACGACATCGTAACGAAAGTCTATATCTCTTGGTGGTACATCTATGTAGATAAGTGGTAGCTAGCTACGGCCAAAGCCTCCTGCCAACCAGACCTATACCAATTTAGAAAATTTAATCGTCCAAGCCAGGAATCGAACCCAGGACCTCCATCTTATAAATCCACTAATAGTTCCAATCACAGCAAAATATCTAATATATAAAATTTCCCTGTCACAATGTTAGTAGAATTTTGTATGCGTATTCAGCAGGTCTGAGAATCGGCTACTATCTAATTTTCATCTAATTTTTTTTTAAATTTTTAATGCAAAACAACGTTTGCCGCGTCAGCTAGCATATATCTATAAGTGTTACTAGTATCAGAATCCCCATTAAAAGCGTTGCGAAGTTTCAAAAGAAAAATATTTAAGGGTCAATCGTGTACTCTTTATATATCTATGTATCTTTACATCAAATCTTTTTCCTTATATACGGAAATCTTCTACGTTGTTTGGGAGTACTTAGGCGATTACGCCCAAAGAAAGGGACCCCCGACCTTTTCCTTGTAAGTTTTTAAATATACAGATATTGAATAGGAGAGAGACGAATATCTTAGCATTCCATGGAATCACCGTGCGGGTGCCGGGTCCATCGCGTGGCTGAGAGAAAAACTCCGAACACAGCCCGAGACTTGTGACACGGGTGTAGGTTTACGGGTACCCTTAGTGACGCGCGTCAACACTCACCTCCTCTGTTCAAGTTATTCTCCCTGCCCAGCCAAATTCGGAAGGACCCTACTAGAGCAGCTTTGGACACTCGTTCCAATATGGAGCTTACTGCACTTCTAGTAAGGCCAAGGTCTTTTAGCAGGTTGTAGAGAGACTTCGCTACTATGTGAAAGTTCATTATGTAAATGATTTATTTATTTTGATATTTCTCTCAAAAAGCAGACATTTCAAGCAAATAACAGACGTAGCTTAAAGCGTCGCAAACCTGAAGTG
Organism: Mycalesis mineus; assembly: GCA_034621355.1. Taxonomy (NCBI): domain Eukaryota; kingdom Metazoa; phylum Arthropoda; class Insecta; order Lepidoptera; family Nymphalidae; genus Mycalesis; species Mycalesis mineus. The sequence goes on from CM067903.1 coordinate 1,892,565, forward strand.
GCAATGGGCGGGGCATGAAGTTCTAAGAGGTGGACGTCGACGAATTGGACACCCACCACTATACTAAAGCCAAACTCGATTGAGAATGCTTGTCAACAAACAAATAAAAAATGAAGGTAGAAATCACTAGTCATTTTACATCTATTTTTTTTAATTAACTAGTAAATGACGAATTCATAATAATAAATTAGATTAGTAAGCTTAAAACTAATTAATATATTCAATGTCTTAAAAGATATTGAATATATTATATAAGATTTTATAAAAAAAACTAAACATAATTTTCAATTTATTGAGCATAAAATGTGTTGCATTTTCTACCTTCATTTTAATTTTGTTTGTTGACAAGCATTCTCAATCTAGTTTGGCTTCAGTATAGATAGGCTGATGAGATCAAGCAGGTTGCATGACGTCCTTGGAAAAGTGCTATGTCCAGCAGTGGACGCCTGACGTCTACCGGCTGACAATGGTAAAGATACAATGAAAGCTAAAAACTAAGCACCACGGGCCGGTCTGCGTACTGGTCGGTACAAGGCCCAAAGAATCAAGCCATTCAGAGGGGAAATAGCGCCAGTGTGTTGAGCACCTTTGGGTAAACAATTAGATGGCAGTTGACGATACCACAGGCGCTTCAACGCTTAAAGAGACAGCGAATTCTTGACTGAAAGCCACATTTGAAATTTATATAAAACTTCTTCTTAACTATAAAACATGTGTATAAAGAAAAATTGGTTGTCTGTAAAGGCGGTTTACTGATGATAGTTGAACGTGACAATGTCTTAAGAAAATACTGATGGAATGGTAGCATTTAATTGGTTATTAAAATTTGTAATTTAAGTATATTTTTATAAATATTAATTTAAATTAATAAAATAATTGATTTTGATTTTATAAATTTATAATAAATATATTAATTTTTAATATAAAATTAATATATTTAATAATTATATTTAATAGACGGATGTCGAACGCTGCCGAACGCAAAGGCCGATTGTGCTTCTTTGTCGCTCGTTCCGCTTGCACTTCAAGTCTTACATGGAACGCCTCAAAGCGAGGTAACGACGCATGAAGTCATGTTTTTTCGTGCGTGCAGCCGGCTCTATCGAATTATAAGACGTTGTCACGTCAAAAATAAATATATAGCATAAAAGAACCTCGCTTTTCCGAAATAGCTTAATAAAACCGTAATAAACGTTACCTACTAACTAAACATTGTTATTTGCTCGTAAGGATTCCGAAGCCTTCGAACAACTCGATTGCCGCTGTGGAAATCCAATAAAGCCTTTAGCCTATCGTATTAAATATTTTGCTTAAATTGAATGAATCGCAATATTATTATCAGCATTTTAACCGCCGATGTAAAAGGAGGGTGTTATAGCTTTAACGTGTCTTTCTGTGTATCTGTATATATATAAATAAATAAATATTATAGGACAATTACATTACTATATAGCCCAAAAGTAAGCATACTCGTAAGTAGCTTGTGTTATGGGTGCTATGATAACTGGTGAATATTTTTATAAATATACATAAATACTTATAATATATAGATAAACACCCAGACACTGGAAAACATCCATGCTCATCACAAAAACATTTTCCAGATGTGGGAATCGAACCCACAGCCTAGGACGCAGAAGCAGGGTCACTACTCACTGCGCCACTCGGCCGTCATATATGTATTTTTATGTATCGTAAGTAGTTTCTGAACGGATGGAACGATGACTTAAACACGCGCACAAACATACTTTCGCAATTTAGAAGCATACTTTAAAAGAGGCTCACCTCTTAGTTAGGTACCAAGTTTGCGGGGTCGAGGGTAATTTTATTTTATTTAGACATAAAAATAAATTATTAGTATTATCACTATTGATCACTTAATTTCTAATTCTTTAACCGGAATAATTCTCAATCAATTCAGACGCTCTAATATAAATATAAAATACCGACAGACAGCCAATGTTTCAGCGACGCTCAAACCTACCAGCAAATAAAAATTGACTCACTTAATAAGCGAATCAGAAATCAATTTCCCGCTATCGAGAGAGCATCCAAAACTGCCTTTCACTATTTAAAACGATGTCAAAGTACCCGTAATATGTTTAAACTATTATCATGTGTGTGACATGGGATTGAAACTTCCTCGCTAATGGAGTAAGGTCGGCAAAAATATTGTGAAATACCGACAGATAGTCAACGTTTCAGCGGCGCTTAAACCTAGCAGCCAACTACCAGCAAATAAAAAATCGATTCAGTTAATAATCGAATCAGAAATCAATTTCCTGCCACCGAGAGAGCATCCGAAACTGCCTCGCACTATTTAAATCGATATCGAACTACCCGCAATATGTTTAAATCGTTAGCATGTATGTGACGTGGGGTTGAAACTTCCTCGCTAATGGAGTAAGGTAGGCAAAAAGGCAGTGCCCCGATTTTACGGGAAAATATTAACCTGCATTCAGCTTAAGCGTTTATCAATAACCTTTATATTTTGCGACCGAGTTTTGGTTTTGCTACAGACTTTATTTTGGGTACATTGCTTAAAGTGTAAATATTAGAAGCAGTATCGATATAGCTCTACGACCCTCCAAGATGAAGTAAAAATAGGTAGGGCACATAGTTCGAAGAGGCGATGAACTTTGGGGTTCCAAGGTGCTGGAATGGCGATAGTAAGCAAGAGTCGCTGGATACAATTGGTTCAAAGCTGAGTTTGGAAGTCCTTTTTTAACCGACGAAAAAAAACGGAGGAAACGGGTTTTTTTTTTATGTATGACCACGCATAACTTTTTACAGAGTTGTCCGATTTTGATAATTATTTTTTTATTAGAAAGGGCATACTTCCAAGGTGGTCCCATTGTCATCATGTTAGGATCTGATGAGGATATCCTGGGGAAATCGAAGGAACTCTTCAAATTTTGGAGGCACGCTTACAGCGATTTCGATTTTTGTCTCGGTATCGGCTTTTTGGCTAAAAGTGCCGTATAATATACTATGACAGTATAGTACGAGTACGATACGTGGCGATAAATCACTAAAAAGTAAGAAATAAAAATTTTTAAATAAAAAATAGAAGCGACTCAAAACGCACTAAAAAGTAAAAAATAACTGTGTCATTTAGTTGCTTTAATTTACTTAAGCATATCTAGGAGTCGGTGCCAGCCAAGGTTTCTACTTTAAGGACGTTACCTAGAATCCACAACCTGCTTTACTACGTAAAAGAAAGGTTCCTTAAACTTGGCTGGCTCCGACTTTATAGATATGCTTAAGTAAATTAAAGCAACTAAATGACACAGTTATTTTTTACTTTTTAGTGCGTTTTGAGTCGCTTCTATTTTTATTTAAAAATTTTTGTATAGTACCTAGTGAATTTTGGTAGAAGTGGAGGTTTTTGTAACAGACCGTGTTCAAGGAAGTACTGTATGTTTCTTATAGTTATTGCCATAAAGTATTGCTGCAAAGGGTATAGGCATTTTGACTATAGTCAATTTTAATGAAAGTATTGTTTTTTCACAATATATATTTTTAAATCACAAAATAACTGACAAGCCTAGAGATGTTAAAAATAGGAAGACCACAGCTGAAAATATTCAATAGTTTAATTTCTTAATGCAAATCGCGAACTGAATTTAGTACTAAAATTTTTGAAACTGAGCTAACAGGGCAGAAAACTATTAATAATATAATTATTCAACAATAGTTAGACACAGTAAACAACAATACATTGTAAAAGAAAATAGATAGTATTTACATTTACATTAAAATTGGTCCATCAAATAAACCAGAACGCCGAACAGCAATTAGGAACGGTCTTTTCCAGTGAAAAAAAAAAATATAAAAGCGTGAGAGCGTATGCATAACGAATTCACTTTAAATAATTTTTGAATCCGCTTACCGATGTAGTAAAATATTGAAAAATATTCTGTTAAGTCTTTTACCACTAATTAATTAAACACAAGTACTACATCTGTAAAACAAGTACGCAATTTGAAAAACTAAATATTTTTACATGCTTCAATTTGCGTGCATTTAATTGGATAGTTTGTAATAAATTCTAAATCATTTATTTTAAATACTAAATTATTTTCTTTTCATTTATGTTGAGTACTATTAAGTATGAGATTTTTTTGTAAGTGTTAGTCACCTAACTTATTTTAAATGGATGAATTGACCATAAAATTGTAAGCTGTAGTTAGAATTTTTATTATTATTTTCTTTTTTTTAGTTAGATGGCCGTGTTTTCATAAAAACACGGATTGCTAATTTATGGGACAGTACGTTTGTCAAGTTCATTTCTTTAATATTTTCATACGCTTTATTTATTTTTTACCACGATTAAAGTGGTAAAATAAATGTCATTTAATTTCTTTTTACAATCTGATCTACTTTGTAAAATCTTTTCACCAGTTGCTAAGTTTATCACAAACACTTCCCAATAAAAGCTTTCCAAAGACCTAAAGTACCTGACTTCCAATTTTTTAAAAAACTAAACACACACCTCCACGTTAAATAGATGGTTTTCGAAAAAAAATTCGTCGATCTTTTAAGCAATCAAAAGCCCGTGGAGAGGCAAGAATTCAAAGCTGAAAAATCATATTCCGACCTCGATTTTCAGCAAAATGTCGGTTTGATTCTAAGCCAATGGATTCGATATGTGTTTGCACTAACGCTTTTCCAATTGCTTCGTGGAAAATGTTTTCCATTTGAGAAGTCCATCCTGGGTGTTACTCTAATTAAGGAATGGCCACTTCTTTTAATTTTGCTATTTTGAAGGCGTTTTTTCCATTAAATGGTACTTGTGATACGATGAACAGAACAAATAACGATGTAATAATGGGTACATGATGCTTATCAAACGCCACAGGTTTGTTACACAGGGCGGCACTTTCATGGACGTCTTTCACTTTCCCTGCAAAGTGACACTCACTCTGTTTACAGGCGATGGTTTTCGATCAGGAAAGCCATGTGCTTGGTCCATCAATTAGTTATTACTATAAAATAAAATAGACTGAATAGTGCAAGTTATTGAATAATTTAGAAAATAAAGACCTCTTAGGTCTTCCTCAGGCTAGCCCGACAAAACAAGACAGTTGAACTTTAATAAACCATTTGGCTAAATAATAGGACATACATGAAACTATATCATAGGAAAAACATCAAGTAAACACGTAACTTTGGTATAATTTATTATCACAACTTGCTGAGGAAGTCTTTTGTATGGAAAAATCTGCAAACGCGACCCAGGAAACTGGCAAACTGGGACAAATTCAGCAACTATTGAATGTGGAAATAAATACTATTTGAAGCAACTTTAACATCTTTGCTTCATTGAATGTGTTTCTTATTTTTCTTGTGACCTCGTCATCTATTACATAAAAGTAACTAGGATTTTAAAGACATGTCTCTTCGGACTTCTGCCTCTAGGCAAGCTATATCCAACTTGCAAGGACAAAAACGACCTCCTTTGAACTCCAAGGTTAGCACGGAACCGCATGCATACGCGCTATCAAGTTTTGGGGCTCATCGCTGTTTAATCCTGGTGTCACAAGACTTAACCAAGTTACACTGGGTTGTTAGTCTAGTGCTAAGCCTACGTGGCCTCGATCATAAGATTACTTAAATTTGAATCCTTGGTGGAATAATTCTGCGTTTTTGTTTTTCTAAGAAATTTCTACCCGAAGTCGGGAAGTTAATGGTGTTACACCCCCTCGGAGCCTCGGTTACATGTACTATCGTCAACGTCAGAACGTTTTTAATTCAAGCAATGTCACACTAAGCTCGCCAACCCGCATTTAAGCAGCGTTGCAACAAAAAAAATGTTTGGTCAGCCTAACCTAAGTATAAATATTTGCTGTTATTTCCATATTGGCACACAAAAGTTAAAATAAATCTACTCCATTTTTTGCTTGAAGTTTTCTCGCCTGATATAATATTTATTTTTCCAAACGCCGCAAGCCTTTTTTGTTTAACGGAAAGGAATCCCACAATCCTTAACCATCTTCAGACATAAGTTTTGTTCGTTAAAAACTTTTTTCAACCCGGGCCTTATAAATTGTTCGAAATAAACTTGTATCGAAAAAGTTTTGGTGTTATTCTTGACTCTACTGACGAGTTCGGTTTACGTTGGCGAAGTGTAAATCATTAGATGGCGTTGCTAGTAACATATCTCGCGATTTGTGTTCAGCGGATAAGCTATATAAGGATTGAACTTTAAGTTCAAAAGTTTAACTTTAAGACTTAAAATACAGCAATGTGATTATTGATATGGTGGTTGTAATATACGAAGTCGAAACCATTAAATATGTTAAATTCATAATAACATATATTAATAATGAGGCTGCCTGTAGATTATTGAAAAGAAATTCAACAAAATTATTTTTCTCTAATTATTTTTCTCTCGTTTATATTATTTCCGCGCCCGCGACTACGCAATGACAATAATGAGGAACAATCCTTTCGTAGGTATATTGTTTTTTATATCTCAAATAGATAATGCAGCTCTTTCGATGAAAGCTCCGACGCAGTTTAAATTTATCCGACTCTTCCAACAATTATTTTCATATTATAGCCAGTTTCACTAAGCTTTAACAATGTATACGCTAAAACCTTCCTTAGGTCTATTAAACTCACTCAGGTCAGCTTTGACGACCTCCGTGGTGTAGTGGTATGCGCGGTGGATTTATAAGACGGAGGTCCTGGGTTCGATTCCCGGCGGGGCAGATTGAGATTTTTCTTAATTTTTCTTGGTCTGGCTGGTGGGAGGCTTTCGCCGTGGCTAGTTACCACCCTATCGACAAAGACGTATCGCCAAGCGATTTAGCGTTCCGGTACGATGTCGTGTAGAAACCGATAGGAGTGTGGATTTTTAGCCTACTCCTAACAAGTTAGCCCGCTTCCATCTTAGACTGCATCATCACTTAACATCAGGTGTGATAGCAGTCAAGGGCCAACTTGTAGTCGATAAAAAAAAAGGTAATAAACTCTATCTATTGGTGATAACCACATCAAAAGACGCGACGGGGGACTTTGTTTTATAATACGAGTAAGTAAGGATGTTATTTTTATTGTTATAATTATATAAGTACTTAATCGTCGAAACTATATCAAAGAATGATTCATAATCTTAGAGATACGCGTGGACAAACAGATATACAAACATACTCATACATACTGATAAAAGAACAATGTTAATGGCAAGACCCCATACAACATTTAACCTGAAATTTATTTGAAACGTCTATATAGGAAAAAATGTAAAAACCATAGTGGTTCTATTACAGAAACATAATCACCACGATTTTGACGAGGCCACAAAAAAAAGATATTAACATAAAAAGAATAGGCAAGCACAGTAAGTTTAGAGTAAAAGCTCGCAGTTTGCCGCATGGGGGCGACAGTGCCATACTTTGAAGTCTAAATTCATTTTTGTATGAAAAGTAGTGCCAACTAGTTTACAAGGCGTGTCAATTTAATAGCATACTAGATAGCAGCTCCAAAACAATACTAGATGTCACTAGTAGTAGTGGTTGCCATATTGGCTTACTTTGCTTGTTTTCTGGACTCTGATTGTGCTGCTGTTAATAACTATATTACCTACTTTTTTTTAATTTTTGTATAAAATATTGTGTAATAAATACATACATATATATGCGAAAGCAAAGTTGCTAGTGCCATCTAGTAGAGACGACGTGTAAACTCTTAAAAAACTGACTCGCCAGTGGCGTATCTATAGCAATTCTAAGCCAACATCGCATGTGAATTTAATCAAATAAATGTTCATTTATTGATTAATTTAATCTTAGCTTTAACATGTAAAACTAATTAAGCATAAAATAATAACGAATTAAATTACTTAGTTTTGTATAAGTCACATTTGTAGACGCCTCCGAAATCACTCAGTTATAATCTTGCCATTGTTCTTTGGCACACATGTTAATACAAGAACCGTGCAATTCTAACAACACACATACGGGTCGAACTGATAACAATTTTTTTGGTCGGTTAAAAATATCGTCTGTCAAATGAGATCTAAAAAATAATACAGAGAAAGAAAATACAGAGCATACACTACCCTTGTCCCGGTGAGCTCAACAATACATGATTCGGGGTAAAAGTTGCTCCCAAGCGAATTGATATCAGGACGATCAAAGATTTCGTGGCCGGATTTTGTTGCCGATTTTTTTATTGAGTTGACACTATAATGGAGATATGTTATTTTTTGTAATATACTTTTTATTTTGGGAGTATAATGTGTTTATTCAACATTCGAGTAGTTATACATAATCCTTTGCTAATTATTATACTATTTGTGGTTAAGAGGACCTATGTCATTTCTAATTAGGTCCTGAATTCGGATTATGATTTTGTGGAAATTTCCAAATTGTGGAATGCAGTGCCACGGGAGATCAGGCATTCAAAATCTCTCTTTATATTTAAATGTCGTCTTAAAAACCACTACCTGTCTATGTAAGTATTGTATTAAGAATGTGTGTATGCTCTGTTTAAGTATGTTTATAATAATTTATATATGTATTTTATTTAGCTTATATATGTATATTATATTCATATTTGTGTATCTTAATGTGTAATATAATATGTAATCATATGTATGTATATTATAAATATGCTTGTTTTTATTGAATTGTCATTTGTGCACGAACCACCTCTGTATTCGCTATTCTCTATTCGTATGACGGTTGCCTGGAAGAGATTGCTTTTAGTAATAAGGCCGCCGTTACACCGATAAACTATTGTTTATACCTTTTTATGTTCTCATTTTTATATCCATATTTTTGGTGTAATAAAGAGTTTTTATTATTATTATTATTATGATGTAATAAGCTTTCCTTTCTTCCGATAAATTCTCAGTAGCATCTCGGAGTTTGTGGTATTACAGGCACATGTAACGTAGAGCATGTTAAGCTGTCGGTCTTTATCTTAATCGGCCTCAGCCTGCTGTCTGGCGCAAAGAGCTGTTAAAGCACCAACTCTTTAATCACGAACTGATATTTAGAAAGAAAATCCCAATAAGTCAGTCACTACTTGAATCAAATAATTTATGATCCGTATAGCCAAACATATAAACAGACAGCCAGTTTATGGAGCCCGAATGTTCTAGAGTGTAGACCAAGTAAAACTAAGTGCAACGTAGGATGCCTCCAAATCGAGGGACCGACGTCCTCAAACAGGTGTTTTTTTTTTTATCGACTACAATGTAACGTAGAAACATTAGTTTCTCGTAAACTCATTATAATACTCCCAAATACGGAAGGTTCGTATTAACCGGCCGTGCTAATTTTTAAACGGGCGCTTTGATCGCACAACTAGGAATGACAGTTCATTCACGATCAACGACCTAGTCGCCGTCATTACTTGTTATAGTTACCAATTTTTATTTTATTAATTAACATAATTAAGCTGCACTTAGTGCTTACAAATAGACCTAATACGACCTTCTCGTGTTCGTGTAATATTTATTCCCACATATTGGGTAAGTGCTGAATCATTGCATTTATATATAGGCTTTCTTTTTTTATATATGTACCTACCTACCTCTCGTATAATTTTTGTTAACTTTCTTTCCTATTGCTATTTCTAATTATTTTCATTACGTAAATAATTAATTGTTATCTCATTGTTTAAATACCATTTTCTTATCATTCATGTATTCTTTCTCTCTCCTTTCTGATTGTCTTCACGGCCACCTCACTACCTACACTTTCGGGCTCCCCCTGTAGCTTTGATTGTGGTGGTCACAACCAGAAAAGATGGGAAGGACGATGGTAAACCTTTCTGGACGTGAATTCCAGGTCCCAAGCTACCATTTACGATCCCGGTACAAACAACAACTGCCGCCGTACCCGTGACGTCACCGTGGTCGTATCATCACCGGCGTCGTGGCATCATTCGGCCGTCCCATCCCGTGACCGGCCATCAGCTGTCGCCGAGTCGCGCCCGGCTCCAGGGAAGTACCGGACTGCGCGAGGCTTAAATTAGGCGGGCCTTACACCCACGGCCCATAATTTTTTATGAATATAATTTCTTTTGTGTTAACTAAGGTGGTTTCCTTTCTACCCAAACCCCTTACGTTACAACAAGTTGGCCCTTGACTGCTATCACACCTGATGTTAAGTGATGATGCAGTCTAAGATGGAAGCGGGCGAGGGCTAGCCACGGCGAAAGTCTCCCACCAGCCAGACCAAGACAATTTAAGAAAAATCTTAATCTGCCCCGCCGGGAATCGAACCCAGGACCTCCGTCTTATAAATCCACCGCGCATACCACTGCGCCACGAAGGTTGTCAAAGTAGCTAGATAAGGAAGGCAAAAGATCTTGTGTGGTGGCGTGCTCTCGGAAAGGCCTATCTCTAGCAGCGGACTGATACAGGCTGACAAATGAATAAATGAAAAATAACCAAACATGATTATCACCAAACCCACAAGACAGTCGACCCAATTGTTGAAAATGTCTAACGCGCTATACTATGAGTATAGCTCAATCCATCGTCCTTTGAGCGACTCTAAGTGTCCTCATTACATTTGTTAAAAATGTATTCCTTAATTGCTCTGCTGGGCTATTTCTTAAATCAGTCATACAATAAGCGATACAAAAAAAAATATTACGTAGTAGGTACATCTCAGGCAAAACTTAAAAACGTCTTACAAAATCGATCCCAGTTTATATAGCTACGCATACGAGCAGAGGTAAAAAGCTTCGATAATTGTATTTACTGTATACAGACCATTAATCATGTGTACAACACCCTAGGCGCAGCTACAACCTGTCGGTCACACGGGAACCTACGCACAGAAGAAAACACAAGAAAGTGGATTAATAACTTTCAACACACGTAACTTACCCTCTGACAGTTGTAACTAATGGTTCTAATTCGCAATACATCATGATTTCTAAAACTTTTCTCAAAGTCAATAATACAAGGTCAGGGAAAACATTAATTTTATACAACGTGTTTGGTAAAGGTAACATCCCGAATCGTACAAATATATATCGATCTTGTTAACACAATACTGTATATAAAATAATTAATTTAAATAAAAAAATATTCATAGTAATATAACAAAAAGCATGCCCTTGAAGATTAAATATTCTTGCAGATTTCACAAATTTGCCTATTTTATTTTAGGTAGTGACTTTATACCTCTTTAAGTTTAATCATTGCGCTTATTCGGTATTTCGTGTAGTCGATTTATTTTTAATAATAATAAATAAATAACTAAATTTTTATTCAAGCAACGAATGGCTCATAAATATGTTAGAAAATACATTATTACTTTATGTTTATAATAATTTGACAGATATAATTTTTGTAGCAAGTAGAAATGGACTAGGCAGGTGGAATGGGTGGTAAGTAGACAGTTATCGCCTATAAACAGAACAACAAGGGCATGCAAGGAATCCTTCGTATCCTCAGTGCCGTCCTGTGTCCATCAACATAAAGAGTAGGTATAGAAACATGCTATTAGCCTTCAGAGCGAACTAATGCGACGCTTTATGACATTAATAATCATGCCGTAGTACTTCCCCAGATGAGCTCCGTTACGAATAGCTCTAATACCTTTAAATACTTGGTATGGTTTTCTTCCTTAAATAACAATAATTCCTGCGGCGCTTTAATAAATTTCACAATCCCCTTCTAGGCTTCTCTACCATTTTCTAAATCATCATCATCATTATTAGCCTTATCTATTGGTAAGTTATTCGTTAATTTGATGTCATTCAAAAAATAAGAGTTAGCTTTTTGAGTCATTTTAAAAAGAAGATGCTGTATTTGATTCGTATATCCCTAAGTCAGTATGTGTAAGTCAGCAATTATCTCAAAAAGATAGTACAAACGGTTACTCTTCCGTAAAAAATAGAAATTTAAATAAAGAAACATTCGTTATTTTTAATTTGAAAATGAAATTTTAAGGAAGGGTTTATAGTGGTACTTTGTGAGTAGTTAGGTTTTTTAACCGACGAAAAAAAAACGGAGGAGGTTCTCAATTCGACTCGTTACTAATTAACTTAAGCAAATTAACGTAATTTACTAAAGCATATCTAGCAGTCGATGCCAGCCAAGGTTTCTACTTTAAGGAAGTTACCTAGAACCCACAAGCTTTACTACGAAAAATAAATGTTCCTTAAACTTGGCTGGCACCGACTTCATAGATATGCTTAAGTAAATTAAAGCAACTAAATGACACAGTTATTTTTTACTTTTTAGTGCGTTTTGAGTCGGTTCTATTTTTTGATAAAAATATTTTCTACAATGTGTCACTTTGCAATTGCACATTGTAAAGACATTTCCTGAGGATATTACGATTTTTAAGTATACGTAGAGTGTTTTCTGTCAAATCTGGGTGACTTTGTAGCTTGGAAAATAGAAAATTAAATAAATTATTAACTATTAAAAGAAAATATTACTATTTACCTTTATACTGAAAGCGATATCATAGAGTAATGTTATTTGTATGACTTCATTGTAAATAGATTATCTGAATCAAATAACAATTCCATTGTTTGTATGACTTTATATGAATGTAACTAACAGGATTACGTGGATCATTTTATACTGTTTGATCCATATACCTTAACTAGCACTCGACAATAGGATTTGTATATATGTACATAATTATATACAAGACACATTATCAACCTATTTAGGGTCTGCTCTTTATTGGAGTGGGAATACAGAGCGTAGACCCACCATGCTGCTCAAATGCGGGCTTGTGCGCCTTGGGGTGATACTGTTACGATCACAATCAGATGGTGATGATAGTGATTACCACCAGTTTCGTAACTGACTCGTTTTTATTGAAAATTTCGTAGTAGGTAAATCATCATCATTATTATCAGCCTATTAACGGCCCACTACAGGGCCAGGCCTCCCTCCATATAGGAGAGGGAAATGGAGTGTACACCCACCACGGGACGAAGCTGGTTGGTGGGCTTAGGGTGATAACGTTTCATTTATTAACAATCACTATCAGATGTTGATGATAGTGTAAAGTAAATTTTATAAAAAAACATTTGCTGTGCGTGCTATAGAGCTATGGAATACACTTCCAGTAGGCATACGTGAGTCGGAATCGCTTTATATTTTCAAAAAAGCAGTTGAAAGTCATTATTTTAAACATTAAAGATGACTATCTGTTTATGTTCTTCTTATGACCTGTTAATGTAGGAATATATATTAGTTTATTTTATGAAATATTGTATTTATCATAGGTACATTTCATAGAAGAATGAAAAAACTCAGAATTATTCCGTGACCCGACCCAGGAATCGAACCCAGGACCTCGTGATCGAAGTCACATAGGCTAACCACTAGACCAACGAGGCAGTCGAGGTAGGTAAATTACTTAGTGATAATTATTGTCTCGCCCAACCTAGGATTCATATCTAGAACCTCGAGATCTGTAGTCACTTAGGCGAAGTACTGTTCAGTAGCTTATACGCTTCTATCCGTACATACATTCAACTAACCATTCATTCATCCACACATTTTTAAAATACTACTTTATGTTCAGACTTTTCAATAATTATACAGCCACATATAAATCAACTCAAAACTCAAAGCTCAAAGCACATAAAATGGTCAGAGGTGGAGTGCTATGAAATATAAATATGTTCAAAGCATTTTTATTTAACTTATGATTTGAATTGAAAAATGATATACGGTTATCTTTCTATTTCTCTCTCTCAAAGGAAAATATTAAATTTTTAAATATGAATATTTACTTTAGTAGTTAAATATTTTGAAATATTAAGCGGTTTTAATTTAATTTATGTTATGAAACGACTTTTCATCTCACAGCTCAGTAAAGTTTTCTTTGTTTAACTAAATCAGCGTGCAAAAAGTCTTTATTTTTATCTGGGACTGAATTTGAATTCTAAACGTAAAAAGCACGGTAGTACAAAGGGTACAAAGTATTGACTTTGTTTTTTTTATACACTCATTTATTTTTTTACAATTATTTTTAAAATTTTTAACAATGCTTATAAAATTATAAAAAACAAAAACACTATTAAAAATTTATAAAAAAATTCATTCCGCCTGCTGCGGGCCGGGTCCAAGTATTTTAACCTGCAGGGCTCCAGAGTGAACAAGAATTACTGCCTTCTGTACCCGACCCTTGATCACCATAAAAGCTTTTTAAGATGTTCGTCAAAGCTTTTCGCTATAAGACCGTTGACTGAAACGACTATAGGAACAATCATTGTTGAATCAACATTCCACATGACGGTAATCTCATGAGCAAGGTCCAAGTATTTTGATACTTTTTTCTTTTCAGCTTTATTTATATCAACAATCATTGCACGGCGCGTTAGTCGATCAATTATCACTATATCAGGCTAATTGTTCGATCCCAGTAGAGCAACGCACTGCTATTTTCAAGAACTGACGCTGGGTCGTACCTATAGTAAGGCACCTCAAAATCGACAAGGCCGTACTGAAGAGCAAGTTGTTGGTGGATTATCTTGGCTACTTGATTATGTCTGTGCAAGTATTCGCCATTAGCAAGATGAGAACACCCGGAAACTATATGTCTGAGGGATTCCCCAGGCTGATGACATGCTCGATATATGTCTAGAGTGCCATCTTTCATATGTTTGACTTTGTCATTATTATTATCAGCTTATCAACGGTTCAATATGTGGCTAGGCCTCCCTCCATATAGGAGAGGGGATATGAAGCGTAAACCCACCACGCTGCTCCATTGCGGGTTGGTGGGCTTAGAGTGATAATGTTTCATACATTAACAAATGAAATCAAATGTTGATGATAGTGACCGGGCCGACTTAATGTGCTCTCTGAGGCACGGCGGTGTAACACTAACAAATTCACGACTATGGGTTTGGAATGTACTGAAAATTTCATAGAAAAAAGAAATACCCAGAACTGTTATTGTTTGTGCTACTGTATAAAGTATAGTATTTGTACGATACGTGTTGTGTTAATAAACGAGGTTGGTTCTTCCGCTACTGGCAATGACGTACCGCCAAGCGATTTAACATTTCACTTAAATATCGTGTAGAAACCAAAAGGCGTGTGGATTTTATCTCCTCTCTTCCTACTCGACTCCTAACAAGTTAGCCCGCTTCGATCTTCGATTGCATCGTCATTTACCACTTAGTGTAATTGCTGTCAAGGGCTAACTTGTAATAAATAAAAAAAATACCAAGCACTCCATGATTTTATCCTTTTATTTCTTTAGTCGGGTCCTTTAGTCGGGTCCATCGTGTGGCAGAGAAATGTATAAATTCTAGAAACAGCACATGTTTTCTTCTACATAACACATTTCTCGCTGTTGTGAAATGACTTGTATGAAACGGCTGAATTTAAACTTCGTATTCTCTGCATAATTAACTTCATCTACTGATGAATCTCGCAAAGGTAAAGAATTTATTTTTAAACAATTTGCTTTGCTATTTCAAAGCAAATTGTTTATAGAGAGAATCTTTGTTTCTTGAGTAATTTATAAATAATAAATAAATATTATAGGACAAATAGTCGGGTCTATCGTGTGGCAGAGAAATGTATAAATTCTAGAAACAGCACATGTTTTCTTCTACATGACACATTTCTCGCTGTTGTGAAATGACGTGTATGAATTTTATACAGATATAGTTAAACTTGTTTTTCCCTTTCATAATAACTTCATCAACTGATGTTTCGCTTTTATAATAATAATTTTATTAAACAATTTGCTATTTCAAAGCAAATTGTTTATAGAGAGAATATTTTTCTCTTGAGTAATTTATGTATCTATAAACAGTACATAATTTCGAAATGACTTTTCTTACTTTTCTCGCTGTAGTGAAATGAGTTGTGTGAAACGGCGGAATTTAAATTTTAAATTATTTGCTTGATTAACTTCTCGTGCTGATGAATCTCGCGATGCTATAGAATCTATTTTTGTATTTGCTTTGCTAGATCAAATTAGGAATCTTTGTTGGTTTTCTATTAGACACACTCGCGCAAATAATAAATTTGCATTTTTCCGTTCGGGCTGGTAGTGTTAGCCGGTGACCGCAATCACTCCTGATGGTCAGTGATGATTTAATCTGAGATGGACGCAATCTAATTTGTTGATTCTTTGACTGCCTTGTTGGTCTAGTGGTTAACCTATGTTGCTTCGATCACGAAGTTCCGAGTTCGATTCCTGGGTTGGGTTGTGGAATTTGAGTTTTGCTTTCTCCTGAGAAATTTTCTGTAAATTGTAAGACCAAAGTTAGAAAAAAATCTTAAAAAAAAAAGCTTATTATTCCTCAAACTAGAACTCGAACTCTAGACTACGCAATATTTGCTAACTCCTGGGTAAACAAAGTAGTTAGGGTTTTTTTTTTATATATTTAATTAAGAAATTAATAAATACGTAGAGGGGGTCACTATTTAATGCGCCATTCGGCTGGATCGGTAAGCACAAACGTACATGTATAATATTACGCTTCCTAGCAAGTTAGGCAAGTCTGTCCACGTGCTTTACCCTTGTATAGTTGCTTGGTTCTTTCACACTCGTGGATCCTTTCATACAATCATTTCATATACTCCGTTGGTTTAGGTTACGTACTCTTGACCTAGCTTTTATTTAGAATGTCCTGAATTTCGTTCAAACCCTTTCGCCTTGGCCTTACCCTTTCAACATTTCCTTTCAGCCTTGTAAGTCTCCTTATTTATTATTCTCTCTACAAACCAAAATCGTCCATAGTACCTTTATCAAAAAATTAATTATTTTTAAGCACCTAGCTGCTCCGTTAGTTTAGTGATTGGCCAATGTGGCTCCGATCACAAAGTCCCGAGTTCGAATTCTGAATCGGGTCGTGGTCTTCCATCTAAGTACATTCTAAGCCCAGAATCGGCAAGTCAAAGTGATACAAATCGTTAAAAAATGAAACATAATCACTCTCAACCCGCCAACCTGCTTTGGAGCAGCGTGGTGGGTATACGCTCCATATCCCTTCTCTTAAAAGGAGGGAGGCCTGGTACTATAGTGTTCGTTAATAGGCTGACAATGGTGCTATAATAAGTAAATGTTTTATAGAACTGATCCATGAACATAAATCAATATCTTCCCTCTACCGGTCCGAATAAAACTTTGAGAGCTTGTTATACAGTATACTTATTATACTAGGTATACTAGTAGTATAGTAGTAAGTCTACTAAGGTAGATATAGTATAAATTTTACGGTTTCAAAAGTGCCTTGGTTAATAAAGTTCGACTAAAATATTACCTAAAAGTTGTGTATCATTTAATTGATATATGAATATGAATAGCCTAAATATATTTTTACTCTAATAACAAACAGTAGCTATAATTATAGGCAGTCATAATTTGGTTGCACGCATTGACTGGGCTAATATTCCTGATGTAGTTTTTGATGGAACGCGTGTGCCATTTTGTGACTCAGTTAGAAATCTAGGAGTCACTTTTGACAAATATTTTACTTGGGCCCCACAGGTCAGTGAGGTTAGTAGGAAGGTGTATGCATCTATAGGGTCTCTGCGTAGATTGCGCAATTTTCTTCCTTTATCTACCAAAATTGTGCTTGCACAATCTCTGCTTTTACCAATTCTCGATTACGCTGACACTTGTTATCTTAATTTGAGTGAAGAATTGCTAGATAAACTTGAGCGCATCCAGAACATTTGTATAAGGTTCATATTTGGTCTTCGCAAATATGACCATATTTCCGAGTTTCGCGATAAACTCAAGTGGCCTTCGATTCGCCTTCGCAGGAATACTCACATTCTTTCCCTATTGTATAATGTCCTCTTCAACCCTGCTGCTCCCATATATCTAAAAGAGCGATTCCACTTCCTCCATCTAACTCATTGTCGCTCTCTTAGATCAGAGGACAACCTACTCCTAAAAATTCCTTCTCATCATTCGTCCTTCTACTCTAAATCCTTCTCTGTCAAAGCAGCTCGGCTTTGGAACTCCTTACCTCTAGACATTCGCCGTGCGCAATCACTAGTCACTTTTAAACGACTGGTGAATGCTCACTTCTATCCTCCATAGCCTAGTACTCTCTTTCTTCCCTTTCTCTCCTGGATTTCGTCTAGTCTCTATTATTTTTCATTTATTTATTTATTTTACTATAAACATGTATTTATGTATCTATGTATGTATGTATGTATGAATGTATGTATGTATTTATGTATGTATGTATGTATGAATTTGTGTATGTATTTAGATAATTATATAATGTAAGTCAATTTTTATTTTAGTTCAGTAAGATTTGTTCTTTATTTTTGTGTACGTACACCCGAGCCTACTCCAATATATACACTTTTCCTTAAATGTAATTGGTTGTCTGGAAGAGATCGCTCATTAGCGATAAGACCGCCAATTGTACATTAGTTTTAAGGTATTTTCTCTTTGTTTGTTTTTGATTTTGGTGTACAATAAAGAATATTTCATTCATTCATTCATTCATTCATTCAGTAGTTATCTACCCCTCTTCTAAAAAAAAAGCCAGTATAAATGTATTTAATATTTAATACAGTACAGTTACTGGCGTATCTAATAATCGTTGCTTATTACTTAAAGAAGCCGATTATCCCAAACTTAATCTTAAGGTCGTGTCTTACGTGCGATGTAGGTCGATAGAGATCAGGCGTGCGTGATACAGCAAGATAGACCTCTCTTTTTACTTAATCGCACCTTTTACAAATCAATGTCTGATCCAACCTTTAGAAATTAATGGATTTTATGTAGTTAGTTATATTGAAAATTAATGAAAAGTAACAAAATTATCGTAACTAATAAAATAATAATTACTATGATTAAATATTATAACTAAATTTAAATAACTAACCTTATAATTAATTGAAAAAAAAATTAAATATCAGGTCTATACATAACATTTAAGCCCGTATCTAAGAAGGATTAAAAAGGTGTCCGTCCATCAATACGTAACAGCTAAACCACGTAATACAACATAAAAACAACTATTCATAAGAATTACCCAACTTTTCAATTATGAAAGTACACAAAAAGTTATGTTCCTACCGCGAAAACATACTTCTTGATTGATTATTTCCGTCAGCAAATAAATATAAGAAAAACTTTTCGAACGAAACTTTTTACACGTTCTTAAATATAAAAAAAAATATAAACTCACCATCTAAGGAACCAGCGATTCCTGAACGATCACAAACACATCACTGAAATTTTTTTTCGGGATTTATTTTCGTACACAGCACATCACTAGAGCGTCCCGCAGCGGGACACGGGACCGGGCGCCGCGACGGCCGTTGAGCTTGTGGACGCCGGGACGCACTCCCCCCTTTCCCCGCTACGTCCCGCTATGGCACCCATGATAATATTTCCCGATTTTCTCGCAATGCGCAATGCATGCAGCATGCTTATCTGAGGTGAGAAATTAATTTAATTTATCTTTTTATCAATTCACTTTTTAATTCTTAGCTATCATGTAATATCAGCTAAGAAAAGAACAGAAATCCTTCGAAAGGAATTCCCACCCACGTAATTTTTGATCTGCGCATAATTATGTTTAGACAAGTTGTAGGTACTTTATTAGGTAACTAATTTGCTTGGAAGCAGATCCTTTTAACATGGGGATATTTAAGGGGCGAATAAATCAATTCCTCAGAGGCCGGCAACGCATTAGCAGTACCTCTGGTGTTGCAAATGTACATTGGCGGCGGTAATCACTTAACATTAATTAACCCGCATGCTCTTTTATCCGCTTTAAAAGCCATTACAAAAAACTATCTTTATCTTGACAGCCTCCGTGGCACAGCAGTACGAGCCATGGATTTATAAGACGGAGGTCCTGGGTTCGATTCTCGGCGGGATCATTTGAGATGTTTTTAATCCATCCAAGGTCTGGTGGGAGGTTTTGATCGTGGCTACCCTACCGGCTGAGGCGCACCGCCTAGTGATTTAGGGTGCCATTGTAACATCACTAATTCCGTTTTGTTACAACTTCTAAAAAAAATTAAATTTTCAAAAAAAAAAAATAATAATTTCAGTGCCCTCCTCGAAACCAATGCCTATAAAAAAAGACTATAAAACCAAAAACACTATAAAAAAAGTTTTTAAAAAGCCACACCTTGGGTTGTGCAGCTTTTGAGTGCCCTGGAAACCAGAGGTTAGGGTTCCTGAGATGAGAAGACGCTGCTTTAAGGATTACTGCCTTCTGAATTCCTTTGACCCAACCGCCGAGCGGGAGCTTCTTAAGATGATGGTCGAAGTCATTCGTGGGATTGGGTGTACTCTTCTACAACAAGATACCAAGACACAATTTAGTTTTGTGATGAGCATGATGTTTTTCAGTGTCTGGTGTTTATTTATGAATATAGCTATAGCGATGTGTGTAATTGTCCTATAATATATAAATATCTATTTATTTAAATTACCAAGATACAATTTAGTTCTTGATCTGCCAATGCATAAGCTTCACGTATTAAAACTCTTTTACTGAGTCAAGATTATTATACGATTGATGAATTTTAAATTTTTAAATGACAAAGATGTTGAGAGACAGTTAGATCGGCTTTCAACTTCACACAAGAAGTGGAATAAATAATTATATGAATCAATACAGTTAATATTGTAAAAATGAATGATTTTAAAAGAGCAATTGTTGAGTTGCTTGCCTGCTCTTCACAACAGGACCTGCCTTCCGAGTCGGTGGTAGAGTCACACAAATAGTCTAATTTGACGTTTCAAAAGTGCTTATAATAAATGTACTTGAAATAACTTATTTAGAATTTGAATTTGAATTCGAAGCTTTTCGCTTTGACAGAAACGACCAACGGAACAATAACAGTTGATTCTACATTCTACATGGGGGTAACCTCGTGTGCCAGGTCCCAAGTATTTTCATACTTTCCATTTTCTTTATTATTATCATCGTCATTATCAGCCTATTAACGGCCCACTACAGGGCCAGGCCTGCCGAGGAGGAGAGGGAATATGGAGCGTAGACCCACCACGCTGCTCCAATGCGGATTGGCGGGCTTTGGTTGATAATGTTTAATCTATTAACAATCACTATCAGATATTGATGACAGTGACCGGGACCGACGGCTTAACGTGCTCTCCGAGGCACGGGGGTGTAACACCACCAACTTCCTGAGTCCGGGCTTGGAATGTACTGAGAATTTCATAGAAGAATGAAAAACTCAGAATTATTCCGTGACCCGACCCGGGATTCGAACCCAGGACCTCGTGATCGAAGCCAGATAGACTAACCCCTAGACCAACGAGGCAGCAGTATTATTATAAAACATTTATTTAATTAGTCTTCGATAACACCTCATCAAATCAAATCTCAAATTAATTTCTGAGAAAATCTTTATTAAGGTTACAAGAATCTGAATTGAGATTTTCTCAGAAACTGTTATCAGAATAGTTTAACGTGTAGGTGGAAATTAATCATAATTAGCTGTGAGACTTCGACTATTTTTAACGAACCAGATCGTGTCGCACATTCATTGACGGGCCCGATTTTATTTTAGGTTTTGTGACCTAAAAATACCTGTTTTATGTCCTACTAACAAAAATATCTGTTTTTTTTTCTTCAATGGATACTTGTCTACAGTTATGATACACATTTATTCTTCTATTGTGATAGATATCAAATTAGGACTGTGTCATTGAGTCACATCGGGACTTAGGTGCGAGTCTTTTGTTGGGCTTTGGAATATCGAGCATTTTGTCTTCGAAAAAATTCTCATAACAGAGTTGGGAAGTTGGTAATATTAAAACCCCGTGCCTTCGAGAGCACATTAAGCTGATGCATTAAGTCATTGTTATTGGCATATACATTGTTACAAGGTTTAAGCATTAACAGTCTCAGCCACTTGTGGGAGTTATAGCAGCGTGGTGGGCTTAAGCTCTATATACATATATATTATGATATATAGCGAAGGCCCACCACGCTGTTAGGTTTGGTTCTATAGTGGATGATTAACGGACTCTTTATTCATGATAATATTATAAAGTTTAATTGCGTGTAAGTATGTTTGTCTGTTACTCTTTCAGATAACGAAATGATATTGCTGAAATAAGTGAAATTAGTTTATGTACCCCGATTGAAAAACAAGTTACTTTTTATTCAGTAAAACTAGAATTTCCAAGGAATAATGAAAATTCTAAATACACACGGATGAAGTTGGGGGCATCAGCTACAATTTAAAAAAATAAAATAAGCGACGTCTAACTAAACATAAAGGTGGCAGTACAGATGACATCAGCAGAGATCGTGTCGCAGCGAGAATACTGATTCTTATGCATTTATGGAAACAACGTGTCACTCGCTATGAATCTTATTTCATAGAAAAACATACAAACTGACTGATTGCCTCGTTTGTCTAGTGGTTAGTTTATGTGGCTTTGATCACGAGGTATTGGGTTTAAATCCTGGGTCAGGTTGTGGAATAATTCTAAGTTTTTTTATTCATCTAAGATAATCATTATCATAATCATTTATTTATTTGCTAAACAAGGGTTACAAAATTAATGCAATTGTATTAAAAAGATCCAAACATGTTTTGCCAAGGACTAGGCGTGCAAA
Organism: Mycalesis mineus; assembly: GCA_034621355.1. Taxonomy (NCBI): domain Eukaryota; kingdom Metazoa; phylum Arthropoda; class Insecta; order Lepidoptera; family Nymphalidae; genus Mycalesis; species Mycalesis mineus. Next base: position 1,915,113 of record CM067903.1, read on the forward strand.
TATTTGCAAACTTAGAAATAAGATTAAGTAATTAAAATGTCAAAATTATTAGGTACATGTCAATTATTGAAATTATAAAAATGTTACTAAGTAAGATACATAACCATTGTAAGTCAGGGAACATATGCCAATACAGATATATTTGAAAATGAATACATAATTAAGTCAATTAGTGATGTCAAAGTATAATTTAATTAAAGTAATATATTAGTTAATTAAATATGTTTTAATTTAAAAAAGTCGTTCATTTCGTAAATTGTATTTTGGCTGAGAGCATTAAACATATATTTTTTGAACTTCTGTAGAGGCATGTGAGGCATCTAAGATAATTTAAGTTAATTTGAAGCTCAAAGACGGGAAGTTGGTGGTGTGTCCCGTGCCTTAAATAGTGTAACGTTAAGCCATCGGTCCCAAGTACTTTAACATTAACACCCTAAGCCCGCCAACCCGCGTTGGAGCAAAGGGGTGGATCTACGCTGTGTATGCTCTCTTCAATAAGAAGGCAGGCCTAGCCCTGCCCTTAATAGGTTGTCGTTTGCGGTCGACTACTTAGCCGCCTATGTCCGCAGTGTGAACACGGGCTAAAGGTCAAGGGAAGTAAGTAAAATACGAAGCGATTCCTAAACGTCCCAATTAGGGCAATATTTACGTGCGAATTAGAATGCCCCTCACGTTTTAATATTTTTCCCGTTTTCCCCACGCTTTCCTTTTTAATTAATACTCATTATTTTTTCCGAGGACGGACACCTAGGTTAATTGAGGCGCTTGCTGAATTAAATTACTCTAATAATGTTCTGCTGCAGACAAAAGACATCTGCTGAAGGAAAATGGAATCTACAAATGTAGAAAGAGTTTTAAGGATCTGCTCCCATTTAACAAAATAATAAAATCATCGCCTACAAACACTTCGCAGAGCATGCAAAGAACACGTTTTAAAAACTGTCCTGTTTCTATTAACTTAACCTCATGTGCCTCTTTTCATTTTTGTAACGAAGGGGATATAATATCCTGAAGAGTTAGTAGAGAGAGAGAGAGAGGTTGAGTTATGTAAAGTTTTTACACACTTAATCCTACTCGATAATCATCTTTAATGCGTTTTAGAAGGCCGTGCCTTATGATGCTGTCATCATTATCAGCTACGACAGGATCCAGGCATCCTTTCATATCCCTATTTATATCTCCTTAAGTTCCATATACCCTCTTCTATACAGAGGCTGGCTGTGTAGTAGGGCGTCAATAGGGTGATAATAGTCGTGAAGAACATCTTAGATTTAAGGTTCTTAATCATGAGTTTGTTCATGCAAAGCGACGTGAACCAAACATCACTCAGTATATATAAAGTGTGAGAGCACTCTACTTCAGTCACCGGCGCCACTGAAGACAGATCGTCTTTATTTTTGAAATTCGGAGGCAACATCAAAGGCTTCAAACTGGATTGATCCGGCTCCAACCGGTAAAACTGGTTACTGCCTGCTTTGATATTAATATTATGTTAACGTATCTTTGAATATTTGCTTAGAATTTCTTGGATACCTAACAGTAAACTGATTAAGTTAATAAATATGTTATATAACAATACCCCGCAGTTTTACCTTTGTAAGTATGGAATAAAAAGTACTCTATGTGTTATACTATACTAAAGTCAAACTCGGTTGAGAATGCTTGTCAACAAACATATTAAAAATGAAGGTAGAAATCACTAGTCATTTTACACCTATTTTTTTAAATTAACTAGATAATGACGAATTCATGACAATAAATTAGATTAGTAAGCTTAAAACTAATTAATATATTCAATATCTTAGAAATAAGATTTTTTTAAATAACAAAACATAATTTTAAATTTATGAGGCATAAAATGTGTTGCATTTTCTATGTTAATTTTAAATTTGTTTGTTTAAGCATTCTTAATCAAGTTTGGCTTTAGTATAGATTAATAATCTACCTATCACTAATATTTCATTTAAATCCGCTCTGCCGATCTGAAGCTGTAAATGCTGAAACCATTTTATTTTACCATTTATTTTGTCAGATAATTATAATTTTATCGTAGAATTATAAATAAAAATTGTATGAGATGTGCCCCGCGGCATGAACGGCGGTAAATAGCTTAAAAACTGTTTATCTCCTGCTGTGCTCTGTTAAATATTAATTCTAATCCGACTTAATGAATTAAGAGTTAATAAAAAAATTATTCAGGAAGCACTGTTACTACGAAAAATGTTTCTGTAGCTTTTTTCTAGAAGTATAAATAAGCAATTTTTACAAAAAAGATAATTTAATTTTTACACATAGCCGGTTTGGGAGGCACTTAAAATATATATCTGAAAACCAGAAACGCAAAAATGTAATATAAAATTACCTTTCACCTTCCTTTGAAAATGTCCAATTATCAGCTGACATTAAAAACCTGAACCTAATTCGTCTCTTTAACTCAAGTCATGCGTCAGCAGTGATAAAAACGTCGGATCCTGCTGCCTTTATATTTTAATTCAGCGGTGACATCAAAGGTCTGAAGAAAACCGCTTCGATCCAGTTATAGCCAGTAAAACTGGAACGTGCCCTATATTTACTGTGATATTAATAAAACCCCTAGATGCCTTTTGATAGGTGTGCGAATGCGTAGGCTATTTAGGACGCCTACCTATCTTTGAGCTTTTATGATCGAGATTTCTTTCGCATTGGATTTATGTATTTTGTTACGGTGACTCTCATAAAGTAAAATATTTAATATCAGTAGATAAAAGCGCTGATAAATGTTTTAATGATTTTTCTTTCCATTCTCTAACGTTAAACACGTTTCAATAATTAGAAAAAGGATTTTCTTTGGTTGCTTATTGATTGGTAGGTAGTTTGATAAAAATAGTAACTTCATTTTATTATAATCAGACGAATCATCTTCATATCGTCCGATGGGCGGGGCCACAGCTAGTCGTGGGCCTTTTAGGGACTTCCATCAAAACGATACTGAGCCACCCGTATCAACGGATACCTGTAACACATCTAACGTCGTCAGTCTTGTCTAGTTGAAGTCAATCAACACTACGCTTCCTGGTACAGGACATAATTATATGGAATATAATTCGTCAATTTCATGTATCTGTGGACGCGCAGGCGTAACTGAAATGTATGTGAAAGGCAGTCATCTGGCGGCCTCTTTTTAACCGCCGAAAAAAAATGGAGGAGGTTCTCAATTCGACACGTATTTTTTTTTATGTATGACCACGCATTACTTTTTAAAGAGTTGTCCGATTTTGATAATTTTTTTTATTAGAAAGGGCACACTTTCTAGATGGTCCCATTCTCATCATATTAGGATCTGATGATGATATCCTGGGAAAATTGAAGGAACTCTTCAAATTTTATAGGTACACTTGCAGCTATTTCGGTTTTTGTGTAAGTATCGGTAGCTTCTTGGCTACAAGTGCCGTATAATATACTACGACAGTATTGTACGAGTACGTTACGAGGCGATAAATCACTTAGAAGTAAGAAATAAAAAATAGAACCGACTCAAAACGCACTAAAAAGTAAAAAAAAACTGTGTCATTTAGTTGCTTTAATTTACTTAAGCATGTCTAGGAGTCGGTGACAGCCAAGGTTTCTACTTTAAGGACATTACCTAGAACCCACGTACTGCTTTATTATGTTAAATAAATGTCCCTTAAACTTGACTGGCACCGACTTCATAGATATGCTTAAGTAAATTAAAGCAACTAAATGACACAGTTATTTTTTACTTTTTAGTGCGTATTGAGTCGGTTCTATTTTTTGTTAAAAATTTTTTGCATTGACAGGTTACATTCATGGAAATTGATATTCGTTCAAAATGAAAAATAAAATATATATAATAGGGTTATGGGATAGATGTTTACTGATTTTCTCGTGAAAAAGTCGTGATCAGTCGCGAGCCGTTTTTTTTTCTTTTGTTTTTTATTTTCATAATTACATGCCTTTTTCTCCCAACATCTCAGCTCTATAAATGAAGTATTTAGTTTATATATGAATACTGAAACCATTTTAATCCATTTAAGCCCTGGTTCAAACACCATAGTTGCCGGGTATGGAACAACTTTTATAAAATGACGAAGTTCTGGCTTCCATCGGCTCTTAGACTATTACACACTATTTACATTTTCAAATGTAGAAAATAAGCTTTGTTATAATAATACCAGAAACACAAAGGCATGGTTACTCAACCGTTGTGAGCGTTAAATATATTTGCCTAAGCTTTTCGTCTATTGGCATTTTTCTACATTGTATGGAATCCAGTCGGACTATAAAAGAAATAGCGTTTGGCAGAATCTAAATTTCTAGTCATATTTACGGCTGGAAAAACGCCAATTCCCGTTTTGATTCCGATGGCTCTCGTTTGAAGGCATTCTATTGAATAACTCTAATATTTTCCGACAGAAGTCTTTTAACACGTGCTGGGTATATTTTAGTAGTAGCTTTTGGTGTCGCTTTGGTCCATTGGTCTTTTTATGCCTATGACTTGGTATTACAAGGTCCTGGGTTCGAATGATAATTATGGAGCTTTATTTTTTTTTTAGATGTTAGTAATGTTTGACTCGGTTACACACATTCTAACTATACTGTGCAGGTCTCTACAGTTCTCCTATGACAGGGCTTGGCGCTGAGGTAATTATTAGGCTGACAATGATGGTGATGATGTTTATACAAAATGATAAATAGAACCTTAGATACGAAAGTTTTTTAAGATATTGTATAGCTTTTATCGCGGGCCTTGAGCGTGGAGACCGAATACAGAAATTCCGTAACGAAAAAACTTAACAGCCCCTGAGTATCAAAAACATAATATCAAAAGCACAATTTCGGCAACGACGTCATCGGGGAACGTGGCTTAGCGGTAAGGCGCTCTAAGTGCCCGGATTGCCAGAGAGACACGGTTTCAAATCCAATCCTGTCGGTTTCGAAATTTTTTTTTCAAGCGTGATATTTCAAAAAGTCATTTTTTGTTAAATTAATGACTTTGCAATATCAAACTTAAAAAAAAAAATTGCGGAACCGACGGGATTCGCACCCGCATCTTTCTGGCAATCCGGGCACTTAGAGCGCCTTACCGCTGGGTCACGGTCCCGATGACGTCGGTAGGTAAACATAAGTTGATAAAAAATGCTATGCAATAGCTTTACCGCGGCAGTCTCCGAGTGCCACACGTCTTTTTATTTTTATTCTCTCATCCTATCACGATAAAACATAGACAAGAAGATAACTATATAGTATTAGCTTAATAAAATAACATTTTAATACCTGAAGTAGTTTTTTTTATTGTGTAAATATTAACAGTAATAGAGGTTGAAAGTTTGTTATTAAAAGTCCTTAATTTTTTACATCTACTACTAAAGGATTAAAGCCGCTTAATTACACAATGATCTGTGGCGACCTTAGGGCTTTCTTTATTTTGCGCTAAAGGGCTCTTGTGAATAAACTAAATTAAAAATAAAATACTAAAGGATTAAAAATGGTTGAAGTATCTGCTAAAATAGGAGTACATAAGTCGTTCATTTCTTATGTACCTATCCGAGAACTAGCAGGCGTGACTGAAATCTACGTGAAAGCGGGTTCCGGCGACCCTTCGCGTCTTGATAATTCATGGACTTTGATAATCGTTCGAGATGAAAAATGCAAGGGGATTATATGGGATAAAAATTTACTGATTCTCGTGAAAAAAGTCTAAAGCGGTCGCTAGATTTCTTCTCAAAATTACTGGCCACATTTCTCAATGCAACCCGGTACCACTCTTTCGAAACTAAGACATTAACAACTGCGTTAAAAACGTCCTTAACTAATATACAAAATGTAACCGACTTCTCAAAAGTAATGTTAACATTTTCTTCTTTGGCCTTTGAACTTGAGTTCAGATAGACACATTTAATTTTATAAATGTAGACAAGATGATTTACAGCAAAAGTTTCCCTGTACTTTCAAAGCGTCGAAAATTGTAGGAAATCCTTCACAGACTTATTTAAATAGAAGTCAAAATTTATTTTAATATATTTTTTTTTATCGACTACAAGTTAGCCCTTGACTGCTATCACACCTGATATTAAGTGAGGATGCAATTTAAGATGGAAGCGGGCTAATTTGTTAGGAGTATGATGAAATCGGAGTGGACACCCCTTACGGTTTCTACACGACATCGTACCGGAACGCAAAATCTTTGATGGTAGGGTGGTAACTAGCCTCGGCGAAAGCCTCCCACCAGCCAGACCAAGACAAATTAAGAAATTTCAATCTGCCCCGCCGGAAATCGAACTCAGGACATCCGTCTTATAAATCCACCGCGCATACCACTGCGCCACGGAGGTCGTCAAAATAATATAATAATATAATTGCTTCCTAATTGTTTGAAAGTTTCTTTCAGATATTAGAAATAATTTTTTTAATTAGAAATAATTATCCTAATCTATTTCAATAGCCCATTGCAATTGCCATTGCCCAGGCAATTTATATACGCACTAAGTATGGACTTAGAAAGAGTGTTTGAATTTGTTTCCCCGCGTAGTTCTTGTTGCCGTAGAAATTTCAGGATAAATTAATTAATCTCCGTAATTTTGACGACCTCTGTGGCGCGGTGGATTTATATGACGGAAGTCCTGGGTTTGATTCCCGGCGGGGCAGATTGAGATTTTTCCAAATTTGTCTTGGTCTGGCTGGTGGGAGGCTATCGCCGTGGCACCCTGCAGACAAAGACGTATCGCCAAGCGATTTAGCGTTCCGGTACGATGTCGTGTAGAAACCGAAAGGGGTGTGGATTTTCGTCCCACTCCTAACAAGTTAGCCTGCTTTCATCTTAGACTGCATCATCACTTAACATCAGGTGTGATAGCAGTCAAGGGCCAACTTGTAGTCGATAAAAAAAAAATCTACGGTGTCAGCTAACAAACACGCGCACTCACAAAGTTTCGCCTTTATAACATTAGTAAGTATGTAATGATCACCATCAAATGTTATTGGTAATGCCTATTATGCCTGCCTCGTTGGTCTAGACGTGGTTAGTCTATCTGGCTTCAATCAAGAGGTCCTGGGTCCGAATCCGGGGTCAGGTCACGGAATAATTCTGAGTTTTTCATATTTCTATGACATTCTCAGTAAATTTTAAGCCCGGAGTCGGGGAGTGGTTGGTGTTTCACCCCCGTGCCTCGGAGAACACGTTAAGCAGGTCCCGGTCACTGTCATCAACATCTGATAGTGATCGTTAATAAATGAAACATTATCACCCTAAGCCCGTTAATCCGCATTGGAGCAGCATGGTGGGTGTACGCTCCATATCCCCTCTCCTACAAGAAGGGAGGCCTGGCCCTGTAGTGGGCCGTTAATAGGCTGATAATGATGATGATGAAAGACCTACTAACGATTGCTTAACGAGATGCAATGCTTAACCACCCATTTTTTCACACCAGGCAGCTCGGAGTTTTAAGAAAAAAAATATAAATATTAATATCTGATAGCAATAGTTACAGAGATAAATATTACCACTCTGAGCCAGCTAGACGCAAGCGGCTATCGAGGTAGTGGGTCCAAGCTCCATATTCTCTCACTCATGAAAGAAAAATTTTAACCCAGCTGTCAACTGTGGTTTATTTTTATATGTATAAAATTTTTTAACAAATAATAGAACCGACTCAAAACGCACTAAAAAGTAAAAAATAACTGCATCATTTAGTTGCTTTAATTCACTTAAGCATATCTAGGAGTCGGTGCCAGCCAATTTTAAGAAACATATATTTAACGTAGTAAAGCAGTTTTTGGGTTCTAGGAAACGCCCTTTAAAGTAGAAACCTTGGCTGGCACCGACTCCTAGATATGCTTGAGTGAATTAAAGCAACTAAATGACACAGTTATTTTTAACCGACGAAAAAAACGGAGGAGGTTCTCAAGTCGACACGTATATTTTTTATTATGTATGACTAACACGCATAACTTTTTAGAGAGTTGTCCGATTTTGATAATTCTTTTTTTATTAGAAAAGGCACACTTCCAAGATGGTCCCATTGTCATCGTGTTAGGATCTGATGATGATATCCTGGGAAAATTGAAGGAAATCTTAAAATTTTATAGGCACACGTTCGGTTCAGCGATTTCGGTTTTTGTGTAAGTATCGGTAGCTTTTTGGCTACAAGTGCCGTATAATATAGTATGACAGTATAGTACGAGTACGTTAAAAAGATGGATCAATCAGATCAATCAATCAGAAGGCAAACATGTACTAGACATGACTTTCGCCTACATACGGAACAACACTACGGGCACGCAAGGAGCACATCCTACAAAGTGCCGCCCGTAGGCCATTGATTTGACCTGATTCAAGTGCCTTAAAGTAATAATAGGCACATGAAACGACAATACGTAAGACGAAGGTCCCGTAAACAGCGTTGCAATCAGATCCAACAACAAGCCTGTTTGCCGTCTATCGATTTTCACACCACTTTGAAAATCTTCATTCCTGGTAAACTTTTTGGTACGCATACATTTCCCAAAATATTACCTTAAAAAATCACTTTCCTGAAATATGAGAACATTTTTTACGAGGCCTTCACCCCTTAATAAGACCTAGGATGTAATAGTCCGGGAGCAAGTGTATTGATTATGAAAAGACTTAATACATTGTTGAATTACAAATTGATTTAATTTGCATTAAATTTACCTTACCTCGTTAGAAACTGTGTTCTTTTAACATTTTGTTTGAAAATAAGTATTTACTCGCTGTTATTTATACTATCATCACAGACGGCCAAGTGGTGCAGTATGTAGTGACTCTGCTTCTGCGTCCTAGGCTGTGGGTTCGATTCCCACATCTGGAAAATGTTTGTGTGATGAGCATGGATGTTTTCCAGTGTCTATATGTGTGTGTGTATATCTAAATATTATAAGTATTTATGTATAATATATATAAAAATATTCACCAGTTATAGCACCCATAACACAAGCTACTTACGCGTACACTTACTTTGGGGCTATATAGCGATGTGTGTAATTGTCCTATAATATTTATTATTATTATTATTTATTTCTTATTTAGTTTAAGCGAGAGTATTTAGTATTGTGAACTGAATGTTATATTCCTTTTAAGACCGAATTGTATTTGCTGCAGAATAACGTGTTGATAGAAACGAAAGCGTCTTATCAGATAATGTACTCTGGCTCTTACACGGTACCAATTAATTCAAATTTCAACTTGTTATTATTTACGAAAATATCAAATATAATAAAGAAACTATCACCTACTCCTAGACACTTCTATGTTATAGTACGTCGCTTAATATAACTAAAAGAGTTGCAAGCAAATATAGTTCTAAGTAAAAGTTGATAAAGTTCAAATTAGCTTGATGCAAATTTAATTTGGAACAATTTATGTATTCAGTGAAAAGGCTGCCAAAAGGCCTTTTACATGTCAATGAATATTGCTGTTTTGGAACCAATCGAAACAACGAACAAAGCTCGGTTTTCATCCACTTTGCAAATGAACGTGTTTATTTAATTGTAAAAATAAAAATATCAATTTTAAATATTTTTGTGAAAATTATACTATAGCACATAAAATTATTTTAAGCGTTATTTCGGTTTGAAGGGTTCTTCTCAACGTAGGTAAGCTTTTGGCAAAGAAGGACTTTCACGATAACTAACAATCTGGTAAAGAAGAAGAAAACGGTAGCTAGCAGAAGTTAACAAATTGAACTGAGTGAAATTCGTATAGTGTTTTCACTCTACCAGATGTTCATGAAGCAATTTTTGTTATAGGTTTAAACTTCAGACGTAGGTTACTTTGTCACACTAATATTTTCAAAGCGAGCGATTGTGAGTGTGTGTTTGTTACTTCTTCAAGGTGCAGCTATAGACATACATAACATCACGCCTTATTCCCGTAGGGGTAGGCAGCGACCACATCCCTGCACTTGCCACGGTCCTTGCATACTTCCTTAGCTATAGACATCTAGCTGAAATTTGGAAGGAAGATAGTTTATATCCTGGATTAAAACATACGCAAACTTGTGTCTCGATATTTCCACGGGGTTGGAAACTACGCTAGTGAGTTACGAGCATAAGCTTTTGTTAAACGTAAAAAAAGACGTGTGGCACTCGGAGACTACCGCGGTAAAGCTATTGCACAGAAGTTAAGCAACATCGGGCGCAGTCTGGGAACACCGCGTGATGTTGGCTTTTTAAATTTTTATTTTTTTTTAATTTTTAGTAAGTAGTAGCAAGTTGATAAAAAACTCATGCAATTATAATTATATATTTATAAATTTAAATTAAAAAAAAATTAAAAAATAATAATAAAAAATAAATAAAAAAATAAAACAAACTAAAAAAAAAAATTAAAAAGCCAACATCACGCGGTGTTCCCAGGCGGTCACCCATCCAAGTACAGACCGCGCCCGATGTTGCTTATCTTCGGTGATCGGACGAGACCCGATGTATTCGACATGGTATGGAGGTTGGCGAACAAAGATGCGAATAAGACAATCTGAAAAACTAAAAAGGGTAGGGGGTGTTAGGTTTTTTCGTTACAGAATTTCTAGATTTCGTCTCCACGCTCAAGGCCCGCGATAGAAGCTATGCAATAGCTTAAAAGAAAAGTGATTCACTGACAAACTGGCTTGCTGGTTAAAACTGCCTGGCTGTTATGTAGATTCCTTGTAATGTTTCTGTTCTTTAAACTTCCAAAGTATGAGCGATTGTTTGTTTGTTTGAAGTTAGACAAATGTATCCCGCGTGAAGGAACTTGTGGGCATTTACTAGTAGGAATACCATAAGATGCCTTTATTGTACTTTATAGAATAAGGATCTATTCTTTTATCCTTCATACTTTATTAACATTCATAAATTCTAGATAATACCCGCATATAAGTAGAGGCAACTTATAATGTCTGGATATTACCAAAGTTTCGTTATCGGTAAAAAATTTCCAGTAAAATTTTATCGTCAGAGACCATGTCCCTCTCTGAGTCTTATTTTGAAAGTTTAAATGGTTTTATTTAAATAGCACGTGAAGGTATCAACTAGAATCTAGATATTATCTTGCTCCTAATAGTAATTTTTTAAGCAAAATCTTTGACAAAAATGGGATTGTTCAAGACGTAACAAAATTTCAATGATCCGACCTAAAAAAATACTTAGTTATTTCGATTGAGGGTATTATTTTGAACGTTCTTACTGTGACAGAAGGCTCCAAAACTTATGAAAGAACGCTGAGAAAGCTTCTGTTGATATTAAAGTTAAAAAATTTTGACGACCTCCGTAGCGCAGTGGTATGCGCGGTGGATTTATAAGACGGAGGTCCTGGGTTCGATTCCCGGCGGGGCAGATTGAGATTTTTCTTAATTTGTCTTGGTCTGGCTGGTGGGAGGCTTTCGCCGTGGCTAGTTACCACCCTACCGACAAAGACGTACCGCCAAGCGATTTAGCGTTCCAGTGCGATGCCGTGTAGAAACCGAAAGGGGTGTGGATTTCGTCCTATTCCTAACAAGTTAGCCCGCTTCCATCTTAGATTGCATCATCACTTAACATCAGGTGTGATAGCAGTCAAGGGCCAACTTGTAGTTAATAAAAAAAAAATATTAAAATATTCTATATATATTTTGACCGTATTGATTTTTTTTTATGGGCCTTATACAATGGAATGGAGATAGATTATATCCTTGATAACCACATAGACTAAGTAACTCTCGATATTCCCAAGGAAGTGGACCACGCAAAACAACCGCGGAGCACTGCTTGTTTATTATATAGAACAAACTTACTATAAACTCGTACAGGAAGCCCTAGAGGCGTAGAAAATCGAGAATCACTGTGAATAATACAAAGTTAAAACTGGAACAGCAAAATTAATTCAGCCTATCCCGTTTTACGATATCCCACCATAGAGACTCCGCCAAATTGATTCCTGTTAGAACTTTCCGTCCCATTTAATGCTTAGTTGGAAACTTCCAAAGACATTGTGCGCAGTTGACGAAGAATTAGAATTAAACAGTCCCACAAATTAATATGACAATGACTTGAGTTTAGTTTAAGTTTTACATGGCAGACAGTGAAGATCGATTGGGTTTTTGAATCTCTGTTAGCATAGTGTGTTATGTTTTAATAAAGATAGGTCAGGCTTGGATTGTCGGTTGTGACCGAATTGATATTAAGTAGATGTGCCCGCAGTATTTCCGCATAGTATCAGTGCCTGTGTAAATATCGGAATAAAAAGGAGCTCATGTTTTCAGAATATGACCTATCGCCATTTGCAATATCAGCCAAAATAAGGTTAGTAGTTTCGGCTTGAAGGAGTAATAAACATACATTTACTTTCGCTTTTGTAATATTAGTGTAATAAAGGCAGGCGATACTCGGGCAAATTTGTTTAGAAAAAATCCTTATTATACATTAACTTTCGCTCCAGTAATAGTGTAATAAAGGCAGGCGATACTTTGCAGACATTTATTATAATCAGTTAGTCGTTTATTTAATTTGCTATTTACTGCAAAAATTTGGCGAAAAATTCAGCCAGATTAAATCAATATACAATACAACGTCTATAATAGAATTTAAACTACCGCGAGTTTTTTCCATTTGACTAAATTATAAGCGGCTGAAACTCAAATATTAATCGTGCCCGAGGATGGGCGCTCCCTTCAGCGTGGAAACCACTTCTATATACCACAGACGACAAGCCAGGAGCGAACCTTAGTTCGGTTTGCTTTAAAGAAGACGGGGGTAGTGATGAAGATGAAACGGGGAGCCCCCCCCCCCCACCAAGGTGCGCTACGTGCGGCCACACCTACGGCTCGTCGGCTTCACGCCGCGTTGCACGAACAATCGAGCTCATGACTACGGAGCCCGTAGGAGTTCGAGACTATACTAAAGCCAAACTCGACTGAGAATGCTTGTCAACAAACAAATTAAAAATGAAGGTAGAAATCACTAGTCATTTAGCATATAATTTTTTTAATTAACTTGTTAATGACGAATTCATGATAATTAATTAAATAAGTAAGCTTAAAACTAAATAATATGTAAATAAGATTTTATAAAAAAACAGAACATAATATTAAATATATTAGGCATAAAATGTGTTGTATTTTCTACCTTCATTTTTAATTTGTTGACAAGCATTCTCAATCGAGTTTGGCTTTAGTATAGTCAGACATACTCCAACAACAGTCACATGAGTTTCAGCCTATTTCAGTAATTGCAACGATTCTATTTCAATAATCTTGACGACCTCCGTGGCGCAGTGGTATGCGCGGTAGATTTATATGACGGAGGTCCTGGGTTCGATGCCCGGCGATTTTTCTAAATTTGTCTTGGTCTGGCTGGTGGGAGGCTTTCGCCGTGGCTAGTTACCACCCTACCGACAAAGACGTATCGCCAAGCGATTTAGCGTTCGTCGTGTAGAAACCGAAAGGGGTGTGGATTATCGTCCCACTCCTAACAAGTTAGCCCGCTTCCATCTTAGACTGCATCATCACTTAGCATCAGGTGTGATAGCATTCAAGGGCCAACTTGTAGTCGATAAAAACAAAAAAAAAACGTCAATTTGGAATTGATATCGTAGAGTCAGTATCTCTTGAAGATGATTTGATTTGATTGGACTGTACACAGAGGATATTTTGATAGATCCAAGGTAATGCTGTCGCTTGAATCGTTGGTATTTCGGTTTATTATCAAAAAACACGAAATTTGATTCTACAAAAAAAGCGAACCGAAAGTTCTGGTCGTACAAAACGTAAATAGATAGATACGCAAGTAAGTTAAACAAGATTTATGTGGGATCCTTAAGATGGTGGATCAATTAGAAGTTAGGATTACAGATTAATTGTGTTCAGGCGGTTTACCGACCGTAGCGCCGCAGCAAATTGATTCTTGTTGGAACTTCGGGTGCCATTTACCTTGTTACATTCAGTTAAAACTGCCGGTTATTTAGGTTTTTTACAAGGTTTTATATAACTTGCTCCTTTAGATGTCTAGTGAGTCTGCTTTTGGAGTAAAATGTATTTCTAATGATTTTCTGGTAGATTTTGTAGCTTGGGTTACAATTATAATCATTTATATTATATCACTAGCAGTGCCCACGGACTCCGTTCCGCGTAGGAAATAAAACAGTAGAAGTAGTAGTTTTATTTTGCTAATATCTTTGATGATATTTGTTAAATAGAGTAAAAGCGCAAATACACATGTTACTTGTGGGTGAAATTTCGTAAAATCGCTGCACCTTATGGTTCCAAAGATATCGTGATGAGTCAATATATAGGTGGGAATCTCTTATATATATATATAGATTTGTATTATAAAACAAAATCCCCCATCACGTCTGTCTGTTGGTCTGTTCGCGATTAACTCGAAAATTACTAAACGGACTGTCATGCGGTTATCACTGAAAGATACTTTTTTTTTTAATTGATTCAGGTCTGGATGGTTGGAGGCCGAGACTAGTTACCACCTTTCCAACAAAGACGTACCTATTCCTATCAAATTAACCCGCTTTCATGTTAAATTGCTTACTTACCATCAAGAGTGATTACAGTTAAGGGCTAATTTGTAATGAATAAAAAAATAGATACCCATCCAAACTTTTTTGTAACATACTGTATAAAACCTATTTTTTAAATATATTATTTTTATTTACTTATTTTATTCAATATTGAGTTCTTATATATTTTATAGTTTACCGTATCATATTATTCATTAGTGATGTTACTAAGAATCTGCTTAGCATCATAAACTTTGCTTGTATGAATTATTAGATTAACTTGTTCCTAAGTTTTATCCTAGCTTGCATAAACTTCAACATAGAACTTTTTTTTTATCGACTACAAGTTGGCCTTTGACTGCTATCACACCTGATGTTAAGTGATGATGCAGTCTAAGATGGACGCGGGCTAACTTGTTAGGAGTGGGACGAAAATCCACACCCCTTTCGGTTTCTACACGACATCGTACCGGAACGCTAAATCGCTTGGCGATACGTCTTTGTCGGTAGGGTGGTAACTAGCCACGGCGAAAGCCTCCCACCAGCCAGACCAAGACAAATTAAGAAAAATCTCAATCTGCCCCGCCGGGAATCGAACCCAGGACCTTCGTCTTATAAATCCACTGTGCATACCACTGGGTCACGGAGGTCGTCGAACTTTACGAAAGAAACATACCTAATAAAGTTTACGACTAAGTATTGACTGCCTCATTGTTCAATGGATAATTCTTTATTTAGACGTACTCCAAGAAACAATCTGTATTTGTGCCAAAATTTCTCAAAATCGAATTTGTGATACAGACACAAACGTTTGAAGTTGTGGTAGGTATATTGTCCAATTAATTAACTTGACACCAAAATATAACTGTATTATTTTCTGGAGCCCCAGATAGTGCGTGACGATGGCAAGCGCCCTGACGGGCGACGGCGACATGTCATTGATTCCCTGGAGTATGGGGCGTGCGCTGGTATGGGACGCGACATGTGCCGATACCTTAGCGATGTCCTATGTTCATTCGACCTCTGGACGTGCCGGAGCACGCCCGAGAGCATCAAAAGACACAATACAGTTGCTTCGGCACTCAGTATGAGTTCTTTCCATATTTTGGAGTCGTGACACTGGGTCCATGGGGCAGAAGCGCTCAGGTGCTTCATAAGGAATTAGGTAGGCGCCTCAGGGAGGCAACAGGCGACCCTCGGCCAGGCAGCTTTCTCGCGCAACGAATATCTATCGCAATTAATTCTTCGCATTAATCGCAAATAATTAATGTTGAATTACAAGTTGCCGGGATTGTTAAAGGAAGTCACGCCACAAAGTCGTCATCACTATTGGCCAATTGATGTCAATGGTTCTTGTATGGATATGCAAAACTATCGTCTTGAGCTGCCTACATACAGTGGCTCCCTACAAGCCGTTTTGTTACGCCAGTCAACCTAGTGAGTGGGCATCCTAACGTCCATCGGCCCTTCGAACTATGTTCCCAGCATTGTGAATCGTTGAACAATATCAGTAACGTTAGTTGTTCTGCGGATCTCCACATTTCTGATTCTATCACGCAGAGGTACTCCGATTGCTCGCTGTATTCTTCGTATGATGCCCATAGTTAGCGACCACGTCTCAGATTCGTAGGTCATCACTGGCATCACGCAAAGATTCTCGTCTTCAGGCAATGAGGAATTTTGGACAAACCGATGTTTGACGACCTCCGTCTCGCAGTGGCATGCGCAGTGGATTTATGAGACGGAAGTCCTGGGTTCGATTCCCGGCGGGGCAGATTGAGATTTTGCTTAATTTGTCTTGGTCTAGCTGGTAGGAGGCTTTCGCCGTGACTAGTTACCACCCTACCGACAAAGACGTACCGCCAAGCGATTTAGCGTTCCGGTATGATGTCGTGTAGAAACCGAAATGGATGTGAATTTCATCCCACTCCTAACAAGTGAGGCCGCTTTCATCTTAGATTGCATCATCACTTAACATCAGGTGTGATAGCAGTCAAGGGCCAACTTGTAGTCAGTAAAAAATAAAAAATGTTTCGAAGTTCCTCGAACTTTACCCACAGCTGAGATGGGTTCGGTGAATTACCTCAGGCTGAATTTACTCATCTAGACTCATAATAATTGCATTTCGGCGGAATGCTATAAATTATTGTTGTCTGTCTGTCTGTGCGTCTGTCCGCACTATTTATAATTATGTTCCCCTACAACTTCCAAACGGCTTGATCGATCCCCGATATAATGACATAATCTTATAGAAAAAAGTCTGAGGAGTGTTCTTACATACTTTTTTTTAACCGACTGCGTCGGAAAAAGGGAAATGTTTTTATGTGTCTTCACGGATAACTTCATCGTTTACGAACCGATTTTAATTATTCTTTTTTTGTTGGAAAGGGATGGCCCACTAAAAGAACCTGACTCCCTGACTGGTGGGAAATATCTGGAGCTTAGACCCACTATACTGCTCCATTGTAGGTTGGTGGGCTTAGGGTGATAATCGTTTTTTTTTACTATTTTAATGGCCCACTAGAAGAACCTGACTCCCTGACTTATGGGAAAATATCTGGAGCTTAGACCCACCATGCTGTTACAGTGTGGGTGGTTAAAGTGTGGCTTAAGGTAATAATAGTTTTATGACTATTTTAATCGCCCACTAGAAGAACCTGACTCCCTGACTTGGGGGAAATATCTGGAGCTTAGACCCACCATGCTGCTCCAGTGTGCGTTGGCGGGTTTAGGATGATAATAGTTTTATGACTATTTTTACAGCCCACTAGAAGAACCTGACTCCCAGACTTGTGGGAAGTATCTGGAGCTTAAACTCACCAAACTTCTCAAGTGTTGGTGGAATAAGGATAGTAATAGTTTTATGACTATGTTAACGGCCCACTAGAAGATCGGGGGTAGCAGAAATGCAGGAGTCTGAACGGCTGGAAACCGTTCTCCGACCCAAGCTTTTTTTTTTTATAGAATACAAGTTGGCCCTTGATTGCTATCACACTTGATGTTAAGTGATGATGCAATCTAAGATGGAAGCGGGCTAACTTGGCAGGAGTACGATAAAATCCACACCCCTTTCGGTTTCTACACGACGTCGTACCGGAACGCTGAATCGCTTGGCGGTACGTCTTTGTTGGCAGGGTGGTAACTAGCCATGGCGAAAGCCTCCCACCAGCCAGACCAAGACAAATTAAGAAAAATCTCAATCTGCCCCGCCGGGAATCGAACCCAGGAACCTCCGTCTTATAAATCCACCGCGCATACCACTGCGCCACGGAGGTCGTCAAAAATATTATAATATATAGCTTATTTTAACTAAAATTCATACTAGTAATTATTGTTATAGTATTCTCTATTTCTGTATAAAGCGTTTACATTTTAAAATGTAATTGTATTAAAATTTTGTTAAGATTGTATGCCCCAGGAGATTGAACTCACGAAAATTTATATAATATTCTTTTTTAAGTTAGGGTAAACTGCATTTTCATTTTTGCCCGTCACAGGAAAATGAGTGACGAGAACGACACGTCCTAATGACGTCTGGGGTGGAATGACGAGATGTCAACAACCTTCACATTCACTTGGATATAACATCCAAAATATAAGTAGTAAGTAGCTGCTGTTGGAAAATTGAATATAATATTGTCTAGTAGAGATATGTTTCTTAAATTTTCCTAACTATAATATTCTCTATTGAAACTAGGTACTTGTTTGTGTGAAGACTTTGTTTGTATGTATAAACGACCTAATATTTGAAACTACTTGTGGGATTATAAGAAAGAAAGAAAGAAAATTATTTTTATTTGGTCAGAACACACAAAATTTAAAAATACAAACTAAATTTAAAAAAAAAAACTAAGAATACTGACCAAATAAAGGTTTCCCACTCAGCATGAATATACAGCAAGCTGCAACGCTGATTTTCAGTGGGAGCCTTTAAATGAGTAAGATCACATAATAAGAACATATACATTACATAATAAGAACAAAGCATAATTACAAACAAAAGACGTAAGAGAAAACAGTAAACAGTAAAAGAAACCCAATCAAAAAAGTAGCTATTATTACTAAGCAGGTATGAATTAAACAAAATTTAATGAATAATATAGACATAACTAAAATAACAGCACAATTATATATATCTATCTAAGCATACATTAAAGCTATAATTTCCAAAATGTTGGAACAACAAACCAACACCACCAAAACACAACACAACTGTATAGTTAGTTATGCTGCATTTATTTGCTGAGTTAATAAATATTCTTTCAGTTTTACTTTAAATGCTTTTACTGATTGATTAAAAAATATATATTATTTATTTATTTTGACGGCCTTCGACGTAGTGGTATGCGTGATTGATTTATAAAATGGAGGTCCTGGGTCTCTTTGTCGGTATTCCCGCCCACCGCCAGACCAAGTCAAATTAAGAAAAATTCCAATCTGCCCCACCGGGAATCGAACCCCCTCCGTCTTATGAATCCACTACGCATACCACTGCGCCACGGAGGTTTCTTAATTTGTCTTGGTCTGGCTGGTGGGAAGCTTTCAGCGTGGCTAGTTACCACCCTTCTGAAAAAAGACGTACTCCCAAGCGATTTAGCCTTCCGATACGATGTCGTGTAGAAATCGAAAGGGGTGTGCATTAAGTAGGTAAAATATACATAGGCTAATATTTACACATAGTCAAAATAATATAGTCCATAGACAATATTATAAGCAAATTGATGTGATTAATATTATAAGCAAATTACATGTGTACCTCTCTAACTGAATAGTGTTAAGCGTTTACATGATTTTTTGTCGATTCTAAGTAGTAAGTCGTTTCTAATATTACATAGCATTATTCATATCTCAATGTTTTGTCCGTTCTTGATCAACGATCCTCTATTTTATAAGTGGCAAGTTCATTGACCCACAATAAAATATATACCAGCGTCTAGCAAACTTTATACGGACAAAACACCTCGTACATTTAATTTTATGTCTTCCAATTTGAAACGCAACCGAGACGAGGTGAAAATACTTGTAAAATGTAACGAACGCTGAATAAGGGGGAGCTGAGAGCTTTTACTTTTATACTTTTACAACGGTTTTATTAATTGACATTCTCGAGTTGTCTAGTGGAGATGTTTTTGAAAGTATTTTAGTAACAGTGCATAGCAGGCAAATTAAACATAGTGGAATGTTGCGCCTTGTATTGTTTGTTCATTTTATTGACAGAATAAACGTAAACAAAGGACCGGTATGCGAAAGCGGACAGTATTATCTCTGTCCTTATTTCTCGTGAGCAAAAATTTTGACAGTTTTTCAAGAATTATTTATTAGTTTTCTGTTGTTTCAATGGCTCAATATTTCGTCATAACAATAAATTAGAATTAGAGCTTTTGCGACAGTGCTCTTTTATTTTTTTAGTCAATACTAGTTAACCCTTGAGTTCAATTACACGTCATGGTAAGTGACGATACAAGCACACTAAATTGTTAGGAGGACGATTAAATCCACACACCTTTTCGTTTCCACATGACATCGTACCGGAACGCTAAAGCGCTTGACGTTACGTCTTTGCGGGTGGAGTGGTAACTAGCCGCGACTGAAACCTCTAACCAGTCAAATCAGAACCAATTAAGAAAATATCAATCGGACCAGCGATGTATACACACACTAAGAACGGATTTCTTGATACTATTCTAGACGAGTGAAACAGCTGGATATAGCTAGTTTATATTAGACTAGCACTCGCCGGCGACTTCGTCCGCGTGAAAACCTCTTAGGTACCCTTCTAATTTTAAAGACAGACTTTCATACAAAGTGCCTAAACATTCCCTGCTCTCCCTCTCAATTTATTTTTTTTCCGTGAAGCAATATCCTTCGTCTCGTTAAACATTGTACGACATTACAGTACATTAACATTACCAATTTATATTTATGGCAAGCTGATGGGCATAAATTGATATTAATTAGTATATTTCACTCTTGAGTATAGCCTTCAGAATAAACAAACATAATTTTACAATCCGACACGCAGATGTAGAGATTAGCCCGTTTAAACAAACGAACAAACTCTTCCGTGTACTATTTAAATATTTGAACAAAGATCGAATTCTTAATCCAACGTTAATACGGCATTAACGTTTCGATCATGAAAATGCTGACCTCTATTCAGTACGTATAATATAACACGAAGGAGGTCAACTAAATTTAGACACCACAGCGACATTTTCGCGCTTTTTAAAAATTTTGTAATATCTCCGAAAATATATAACTAATTAACATACTTTAAAAGACAAATCTTATCTCAATAATATCCTTAAGATTATTCAATAATTTATTTTGGTAAGGATTTAAGTTTAGTTGTAAAAATAATGATGTAAACTTAAGCATATGAATTAAATGATTTATTACAGTGTCGCACTTTTTAAAAATTTTGTAATATCTCCGAAAGTATATAACTAATTAACATACTGTAAAAGGCAAATCTTATCTCTATAATACCCTTGTGTTTACTAAATAATTTGTTTTGATAAATATTTAATTTTAGTTTTATAAATGATGACGTAAACGTAAGCATATGAATTAATTGATTTATTAAAAACACAAAAAGTTATATATCTGTTAAAATATAAAAGATAGATATATGCTACTACGGACTTTTTTGTACAACTTTTTAAGATACATAAAGTCCCTATACATTGCTTTCAATTAATCTCAATAGTTAAGGCAGCGTACGCGCTTAAAGCCGATTTAACAGATTTTTGCGATCCGACTTGCGTGACAAAAACTGTGATAACTCGATTAATATATACAATAAAAATACAATATATAGCCTATGACACTCACCGATAACGTAGCATTTTACTGGTAAAAGAATTTTTTAAATAGGATGAATAGTTTTGAAGATTAGACAGAACTTTATTTACAAACTTACAAACTTTACCATGTTACAACAATATATTAGTTAAATACCCATCAACCAAGAGTTAAAGAGAGAGAATACATGTCTAGAAAAATAATAAGCGTCCTATCCAGAATCCTAAGGGAGATATGACTCAAAGAATTTGCTTAAAACTTTGAGGTGGCCTTATCTAGATTTACACGAAAGTTGCCTACTGGGCCAATGCCCTCGCAGTCGTGTTTGTAAGTTAGGATCATTCGATTTATTTTTCAAATAATTATTTTAAAATTTAGTACGGATTTTTTTTCATTAAAATAATTATTTAATACATAGAATTATTTATATAAGATCGAAATGTATCAGTACGTTGCGGGATGTTGTACCATTTACCTAAATTATGTTGTATACGTCAAACTGCTTTAAATAGTAGTCTGAAACAAAAAGAGTTTAACATATACCAACCAAATCCGCTACCCAGCTAGAATATTTGAATATTTCTCATAGATTATAATATGACGACTGACTTCGAACACCAAAGGAATATTGATTGTGAGGAAACCATAAAAACGCCTATCCCGCACCTCTGCAACTTGGTGCGAAACTTTGAATCCACTCCATTTTATTATATACTGAAATGCGTTAAGTCATAAGTCTAAGAGAAGACTTTGTATCTATGTTTCAATCGTTTGCCTATTTTAATAGTTTTCACTCTACAAAACTAACTGCCTCTTTAGCCTATATTGCTATGATTAAGAGGTTTCAGTCAGTTTCCTCTGTCAGGCTAAAAATTATTAAGGCTTCTTTTACTAATTACAAATTAGCCCTTAAACTTGCAATCTAACCTGTAATTATGCAGTTAAAGATGGAAATGGACTTGTTAGATGAAAATCCACACCCCTTTAGGTTTTCTTTCTGTAAAGATTATTTATTTTCAGAAAATATTATCTACTATGAACAAAACAAAATCTTTAGGTATTCTTCCTGACAATTGGATAAAATACCAGCAGTTCTTAATACGCTACTAAGGTTACTCCAAAATTCCATAAGGTTATTCCATAATTAACAAGTATTTCTACGACCAACTGCTCCTATATTTTGACGAAATGAAAAACCAAATAGAGCGTATCCCCTCACGTTGAGAGACAGCGATTGAATTTTGTTATACATCCAAAGATATCAGAGAGAACAAAGGGAGATTCTGCTAAAATATGACCTTGTGAATATTGAAAAACTTGGAATTCGATACAAGATCCGAATATAAATTTTGCCTTCCCAACTACCTACTTCGCGCTTGCTGCGTGCGTTTACTATTCCTTTTTTTTAGAATATGGTGTAATTTATAGGATTAACACAGGGTTGATAAAAAATCTGATACCTATATTACATGCGAAATTTGATTGATGATGATGATTTGATGATGATTTGATGATGATTGACGAGAAAACGTTTTTGGAAAATTCCGATTTCTGTTACATCTGTTTTAAAACCGTTGTACATGGGCTGACCTTTTTTTGTGAAGAAATGACATATTGTTATAAAAAGCTCTATTTATTACAATCATGTAACTATGAAAAACTTTATCTATTTAGCTATTACTATCTACAGCAACTAACTAACTAGCTAGCTAGACACTCTCATGATTAAGGGCCTAGGAAAGTAATAACGTGAGTTTTAACCGATAACTATAAAAATCCCTTGCAAGTTGTGGTAGGTAAATAATGTTATAATATTGTCATCTTAATTTGTCAAAAACTGAAATTTTATAATAAAGGTAGACAAAAACTTTTTTACAATCCATAACAAAGCAAGAATCCAAACAAAATAAAAAATAATAATAATAAGCAGCCGTATAAAAATTTAATATTCCCTCGGGAGTAATTTAACAAGAAAATATAAATATAGCACAAAGGAACCGTCACTTCCTACCTTATTTTATTAACTTTCAACAGGTACGTTAAGGAACCTTAAAGAAACGGTATATAAGTTGGAAACTCTTAAGGGAGCTTACACACACTTTGTTATTGAAAGCTTTTTATTTAACTTCCTATAACAGCGGTCAAAACTTTGACCAAAGTAAGGTCAAAACTTCGAAGTTAAATTAAAACCGTTTCCTGACCTCGATAAGATTTTTGAAATACTTATGTCTTATCTTTGTCGAAAATGTATGAAAGAAATGAATAAATGTTAGCATAGAGTTGGCTAATGGTTGTTAAGAAAATCTTAATCAGTCCAGCTAAAATCGAATCTAGAACCTCCTTCTGATATATCCACCACGTAGGCACTGCGCTACAGTGACCATCGAAATAGAATGTCAAACTGTGACAGCTCCAAACACGTCTTGAAAACGTATACCGTCACTGGTGAAGCGTTCCCACGAAAAACGCGTCTGGAAACTGACTTAATTTGTCGTAATTATATCATCCAGGATGATTGAAAGTTTTTGTAACCTACTACACAAAGCAACAACTAACTAGATGAATAAAAAAAAATTTACAGCGTTTTCAAGCGACGTGCCTAAAAGAAATGGGGATACATTTTAGGCTAAAACGATATGCTGAGATGCTTTGGTCATGTAGAGAGAATGAATGTAAGGATACTTACGAAAGAGAACTTCCTGAACCAAATCCAGGACATTTACATTAAAAGCCAGGTCAAAAGCAACCTAAACCAACGTACTTGTATGAAAGGTTTAAAGAAATTGGTAGAAACGAGAGACAAATTATAGGACGTGGTCTCTACCTACGTACATTTAACTCCACCGTACCTAACAGACATTGTCATACGCAATATTATGACTTGGTATGATGATATCTATATTAATAATTTCGTCGAAGGGTACGGTACACTTCGAAACCTTAAATGAAGAACAAAGCATAAAAAAAAATATTGATTTCGAGTCGACAAAATATATCCGTAAAATTCGGATTAAGGAGAATATCGTTAAACTCTACCGGTACTGTCGAACAAACCGTAGTCGATATCCAAACAAACCGCAGTCGCCATCTTAGATACGCCTCGCCAATCGGCTCTGCGTCCTAGGCTGTGGGTTCGATTCCCACATCTGGAAAATATTTATGTGATGAACATGGATATTGTTTCTGGGTGTTTATCTATATATTATAAGTATTTATGTATAATATATTATATAAAAATATTCATCAGTTGTCATAGCACCCATAACACAAGCTACTTACGAGTACGCTTACTTTGGGGCTATATAGCGATGTGTGTAATTGTCCTATATTATTTATTTATTTATTTAATTTATTTATTTATTTAATCAACTCATCGCGTGCGTCACGCTAAAAAAGTATTCATCATCGAAAAAAATCTTCATCATCATAATTTTAATTTATCCCGAACTTACTTACACCTTTAACACGGGACAAACGGGCCGGGACAACAATATTTCTTACGCGTCGCGGACACTGCTAGTTTTCTATAATAAGGTATATTAGGCAAGGTGTGAATGCTCCCTTATTCTAAAACAATACAGCGAGGGTGTAAACAGGGATATGCAAGTAAACCTATGGGACATACTAAATCCCATGTGATGCCTTGATAATATAGTCGCGGAAACATTGTTCGCGAGTTCGGTTCTGTTCTGTTCTGAACAAATCTTATTACCGTTTTTATTAGTATCGAACAAATCTTATTTACAAAGTTATGGGTTTTCCGCCAATGTCAATGTTTACGGCTATGTGATGTGATTTAGAGTTTATGGGTTGTATGGAAATCATGGAACTTAATAATATACCTACTGATATTTTTACCCGAGAGTTAGATGTAGCGAAAATTGACGTATACGTTTTCAATTCGTTTACAATTCGTTTACGACGTTTCACTCCTATAAAAAATCCTTTTGGTAATAGCGGTTGCCTTTTGTACATAAACAGAGGAAGATTACTTGATATAATAGAATAAAAGACGTGTGGCACTCGGAGACTGCCGCGGTAAAGCTATTGCATAACATATTTTATCAACTTATGTTTACCTACCGACGTCATCGGGACCGTGGCCTAGCGGCACTTAGAGCGCCTTACCGCTAAGCCACGTTCCCCGATGACGTCGTTGCCGAAATTGTGCTTTTGATATTATGTTTTTGATACTCAGGGGGTGTTAGGTTTTTTCGTTACGGAATTTCTGTATTCGGTCTCTACGCTCAAGGCCCGCGATAAAAGCTATACAATAGCTTAAAAAAGATTAACCACTCATATCGTTCATACATTTATCTATAGAAAAAATGTTTAATAGAAATTACTAGTATGCTACATTAACAATTTAACTTAGAAAATAAATAGATATAGGTAAGTGGAAAACTATGTTATGTAAAATCTGTCGGCAACGGGATCTACACGTGTAAAATCACGGGACATAGCTATAAAAATATAATCATTAAAAAATATCAATTAAAAAAATAATCGTGGAGAATGTTATTAAATATTAGCTTGTTAACTTTTACAGCATCTAGAATAGAACAGAATGCACTTGTTAACATTTAACATCCAAGTTAGTCCACTAACATATTGGATTTTATTATAACTTACCTTCAGGTGAAATTTGTAGGCAAGGTTTGCTAACATATATACGATTAAATATTATGTGTATCTCAGTTAAATCAGACTTCAGGAAATCATATAAAAACTTTCAAAATATAACCCACACATACTAACAAAGCAAGTGAAATAAAAGTTAAACAAAAATGAAATCTAAAAAAGATTCCTTGTCTAATACAAAGTCAGATACAAGGCATAATAAATGTGAAAGTAGTGAATGAATACAAGAACATGAAAAGGCAAAAAATGGCTCTTTTCGCAGCAAGCGCGCTGACCTCAAAGAGGTCAGGGGAGGCGGCTGTGGGCCAAACGTCAGACTGTCATGTTAACGTGAGGGTTATGAGTTAAACACTATTGTATTATACTCACAAAGAATGTATTTATAATACAAAGAATTGAATCCAACTTATACATTATAACATTTATTTACAGTTAGTAACTACCTCGTATGCGTAGCAACATGTTATGACAACTAGACAAAGTTTTCATAATATGTGGCTTGGAATTAATAGTAGTCACTCATCGGGTGATAAAGCAAACTATGATTAGAGTTTCGATGCGTGATCCAATCAGAAATGATGACATCTGCAGAAGAATCAAAGAGAATGATAAAGCAAAGTGAGTTGCTAGGCTGAAGTGGCGAGTGCCGGGCACATACATAGTTCGTAACGCCGAAAGCTATTGTGATCCCAAGGTGTTAAAATGACGACAATATCAAGCGAGTCGTAGAGAGTCATTGCAGTAGGCTGCTCTGGCAAACAGTTTTTGTCCTGCAGACATCCAATTGGATAATGATTATGACGATGATGATGACAGTTTATCTAATTAACTCTTTGATATTATGGTTCTTATACACAGCTTGGATCATATTATAATAATAGCTAGAAGTCTTATTTATAATAAATAAAAATTGATAAATGCAAGCAAATCAAGCAGACGATAAACGCTTGCATTTATCATTATAAGAATATTATCTATCTGATGATAAGCGGAAAACAAATGCCTACCTAGTACCTAACCGTGTCAGGACATACGGGCAGAGTACCTGGTGTTAGTATTACACCCCCGTACTTCAGAAAGCATGGTAAAGTCAGTCCCAATAACAAACATTATCACCGGATAACCCGCAAGGCACTTTGTCTTTTCTACATGTCTCTATATAAGTAAATCTATCATAAAAATAACAAAACCATGTATGTACAATAAAACAAAACGCAAGCAAAAACCTCGTTTAGTGTAACATGACGCGATGTGACCTCAAAGAGCTCAGACGTAACAGTCCACACACGTTGGGACGACATGGTGTTAACGGCGAGGTCGTGTGTCAAACACTTAACATCTTATATCGAGAACTGTGTTGGAACCTACAACAACGATTATTTTTATATATAATTTGTTATTATAGTAAAACAATGCTCTACTTATTAAAATGTGAACGTATGTTTATGTTTTTAGATTAACACCAAAATGACTGATTATATTTAGATGTAATTGGGAACATATAAGAGAACAGTTTAGTAGTCTCAGACATAATAGATGAACTCACATAAAATGTGTCAAAAGAAAACGTTTTATCCCAGTTAGCTTAGTATTAACACCTACTTAAATTCTAATAACAAATATCTACTATAAAAAATTTTAACAAAAAATAGAACCGACTCAAAACGCACAAAAAAGTAAAAAATAATTGTGTCATTTAGTTGCTTTAATTTACTTAAGCATATCTACGAAATGTTCTTTAAACTTGCTGGCACTGGCACCAGCATGTTTAAGGAATATTTATTTAACGTAGTAAAGCAGTTTGTGGGTTCTAGGTAATGTTCTTGAAGTAGAAACCTTGGCTGGCACCGACTGCTAGATATACTTAAGTAAATTAAAGCAACTAAATGACACAGTTATTTTTTACATTTTAGTGCGTTTTGAGTCGGTGTTTTTTAGTTAAAAATTTTTATTTCTTACTTTTTAGTGATTTATCGCCACGTAACGTATTCGTACTATACTGTCATAGTATATTATACGGCACTTGTAGCCAAAAAGCTACCAATACCGAGACAAAAACCGAAATCGCTGTAAGCGGGCCTCCAAAATTTGAAGAGTTCCTTCAATTTCCCCAGGATATCAACATCAAATCCTTTCTAATAAAAAACAACAAAAACTCTGTAAAAAGTTATGCGTGGTCATACATAAAAAAAATATATATATACGTGTCGAATTGCGAACCTCCTCCGTTTTTTTTCGTCGGTTAAAAAATGATGGATTAATATTTAGAATAAAATTTCGATTCCGACAAACGTTATGTTTTGCTTTCATAATATTACTGTAATACAACATGGATCTATGAATGTGAGTAAAATGTTACAAAAGAAATATTGTAGAGAAAATTCGTGGAAACATTTCTCGGTAATGCGAGCCTCTGACCTCAAAGGAGCGATGAGGAGCGTTTGAGGTCGCAAGTGTCAACTGTAAACGAGTCCACTTGAGGGCGCTGTCCCACTATGTCGTGGCGACAGATTACCGTGGTTTCTCGTGGCTTGTATATTTAAATGTTGTGTTCACATGACGATTCAACCAACTTCTACTGTGAATACGTGCCAATGGGAACGTTGATTTGTTGGAACCACTCAATGGAGTAAAGCAACCCAGACACAGTAAACTGTATACGTAACAAGGTGATTGACGTATACCGGTAAAATTTCGTCACGGTCCAATGTGAGCACTTAGCCACGATTGTCTTTCCAGAGTAATCAATTTCAACGATGTAATGACGATGAAAATTTCGCTCGCTCGCTCACGCCCAAGACTGGGCTAAGTGGGTTTGATTAAACTTCCCTCCCCCACTGATTAAACTAGGATAACGTTAAGATGAAGAGTGACGATGGAAGTGGTTATAATGGGAAGAGCAGCTAGAGACTACTATAGTCCAACGGTAAATTTATTGTTTCGGCATAGTGGAAACGCACCCTGAGGCTTACAGCAAAAACACTTTTTATATTCTGCTTACAAATGCTTTCATGTGAATCACTTAAATAAATGTGACGAAAATTAATGATTATAGTGTGGTATGACTTTGACCACAATATTTCATGTTTCATGTAAATAAATATAAAAATATTTCGGATTTTGGAGTGAAACTTATGTCGAGGGTTCTTTTTAAGTCTGAGTAGCGTTACCGCAAGGGAAATTGTTCGTTGTTCTTACTAAACTTCTCAAGTAAAGCTTGATTCTGTTCTATAATAACTTGTATCGTAAATGTTTGTCTGTGAACCTGGATGTTTATTTCTGCGCCAGCGTCGCTTCTGAACGAAATAACACATTATTAATGCAGCGTTACATTTTTGTTTGAAACGACCAAGATGGTTCTTAGCTATGTAGGTATAAAATGGATACCCGAAAAGCCAACCCGACGACATCGACATTTTTCTAGTATGATGGTGAAAATTTCTCCCACAAGGTGCGAGTTGATGCAAAGCAGCAAGCGACGTAACGCAGAGACACTACTTGGTTTTATTCTATGAGTGTGTAAGAAAACGACGTATTTCTAGACATAAAAGGTATTTCATAAAAATACATAGAATCCAGCAATGTCGTCTGTTGCAATCATCTGCAGTCGGCTACGAACTTACACCTTAACACTAGAAGTGCTGAAATTTATGGAAAATATGATTAAAACCCTAATTATGTGAGTTTTTGATACCATATTCATTTATTATTTTATAACAAATTATTAATAATTTTATAACAAATATGATATTATTTATTTTTTCAATGCATATCATGAACTTTGTTTTTATTAAATAGAAAGCATGTTGAATTTAATAAAGACGATAAATTATGAAAAGTCAAAAAATTTTACGGTCGTGAGTATTAAATATAAAAAGTTATCGATAATGAAACCTGCGGGTGGGTCAAAAATGGAACGGCGGCGCTTCTAGTGTTAAACAACAATATTCTTGGTAAATTCAATTACACTGCCAACCGTGCCCTTCAGACTGGCAATACTGCTTGATAGCTAAAATAAGCTCAGTCAATTGTCATAAACATCTAGTACCATAGATTAAAGACAACTAGATAGAGCCCATAGCGTGTCCACTCGTGAGACAGCAAATCAGCCTTATTGACATGACATTTAAAGTACATCATAAAACGTTATGTTTTAAAATATCGTAAAATACGAAATATTACTTTATATAAGATAGTTTAGTAAACCAATAATACATGAAATTTGCTAAAAAATAACATATCTAAGCTTTAAATCATCAATCAACGAAGTTTATGCCTACTTACGTATGAAACGTAATTCCTTCGATTTTCTGTTCGCTGCGACTTTTGCAGCCGAAAATATTACAACCCACCATAGCACGATGACGTTTAAATTAATATCGTAACCGCAAAGTTATATTATTTATCAGCAAATTTAATAAAAAGCTAATAATTGCTCAGATATGTCCCTCGTTTGTCACAAACTCCACTCTTGACAAACAATAAAAACGAACACGCTGAAAGGGACAAAAAATAATCTTTTGTCACTTTCTAATAAAGGCCGAATGAAATAAGTCTGTCACGCTCTCGAACCTACAGCCGCGTTATGACTCCATCTAGTAGTCTTTAATCTATGTCTAGTACTAATACTAAATCGTATTTACGAAGGGCGAGGCAATTCTTGGACCAAATTCAGGACATTTTAAATAATGATCAGGTTAAGAGCTCTCGATACCTACGGACTTTTAGGAAAGGATTGATGATTGATAGCAAGTGGAATTATATTGTCTGCGGCTTTTGCGGGAATGACGCGTGATTTTTATTTATGTATGTTTGTTAAAGGTAAGAAAAAGACACAAACCATGAGGACAAAAGCTAGTCTTACAAAAAATATACAGAATCCCATAGCAAAAATCCAGTTGTGACACAGCCACAGGACAAGGGCTTTTGCTGTCGTATTTGCATGTTAGTCAGCCCTTGATAAGGGTTGCTTCGGAGGGCCGTTCTAATCCCGTGGTACCAATAAACCGAGTTGTTTTGTATCGAATCCGCTTTGCAATATCTTGACACATGTCTTGAGGCTTAGTTTTAGTAGGCTTAGATGAAAATGAACTGAATATCATTATAATTATTAACAAGAATATGAATTATTCAAAATCAAACAAATGAATAAATGTGGAAGGGTAGTTAAAAACCGAAAAGCGCAGTATTAGTGAACCCGAGTTATCTACCGTGGGCCTCACCGTAAACGGCGAATTTATGACACATTTAGGTGAGAAGTTGTTAGGGAAAGACTAAAATTATACCCCTTCCAGTAACTACATGACATCGTACCGAAACACTAAATCGCTTGGTGATGTCTTTACCGGCAAGGTGGTAACTTAGCACGGCCGAATCCTCCCATAGCCAGACCTGGGCTAAATAAGAAGATTTAAATCGTCCCAATTGGTAATCGAACACAGGTCTTATATTTTTCAACTCCAACGCGCATGCCAGTGAACCATAGAGGTATGAAAGGAACGAGACGAGTCACGTGTTAGTAGCAGTAGGTAATAAAGGATATGCCACTGTTATTATGTTAGTATAGAAAAAGTTTCCACTGTTCCCTGTCAGCAGACTTCTGCAATTAATGTAAAGTGTATACAAGAGGGTAAATAGCAAAGTTTTCGGTACAGCGCTCCTCGGGCACATATTCATGGGCAGTTCCAATGTCTTGATACTTTCGCTCGTAATCATTAAATGGACCGTGAAAGGGCCACGGCTTTTGGCTGACTTTAAGGGATCTCGGGTCTGCGTCTGGTTTAAGTACATACTTAATAAATTCGTGGCATTGCAGTTGTAACTGCCTCGTTGGTCCAGTGGTTAGCCTATGTCGCTTCGAAGGACGAGGTCCTGAGTTTGAATCTTAGGTCGGGTTATTAGGTACAATTTTATACCTTGAAGCAGCGTGGGGGATCTAAATAGTATATGCCCTCTCCTGTAAGGAGGGAGGCCTGGCCCGATGGCTAAGCGATAATAGGCTGGTGAAGATGATGTTTTTATAAATGGAATAAGCTCGCATTTGACCCTGATCTTACCTTATGGTAAGGGTATGAGTTCTATACGCCTTACTAGAAAGAAAAGTACTTTTCTTTCTTGAAAGGCGTATAGAACTTGGTGGTGACATACACCTGTTCCTCGAAGAGTACCTTAAGCCGTCGGTTCCGGTCATTATAATTAACATCCGTCAGTTATGGTTAAAATATTGAATCCAGGACTCGTACAAAGCGTTTGCATCTTTTATTGTACGCATAACTAAGATCTGGAATACCCTTCCGAGGTCTATTTCCCGTGTTTCTTATAGCATTTTCTATGCAATCGCATCATCGGCTCCTAGCATTTGAGATGAGGGGCCTAAGAAAAATGCTCAAAATTCCATGGAGGGACTTGGAAATGCGGAAATTCTCGAACGAGCCAAGTGCAAACGCCAGCTGATGACAGCTATAATGAAAAGAAATGTTGCGTTTTTCGGGCATCTACAAAGAGGATCCCTCTACGAATTTCCAAGGTTGATTCTAGAAGGCAAGATACCCGGAAAACGCGCTCCTGGGAGACAACGAAGAAAGTGGTTGGATGATATAAAAGAGTGGACCAAGCTTAGTTACACGAAGCTTAAAGCTGTTTCGCAGGACCGGAAGAATTTTCTCCACCTGACCGCCCAACTTCAGTTTGAAGAAGGCACCTGATGATGATGATGATGCAATCGCGTCCCACCTTAGACCACACATACCCTTACCAAAAGGTAAGATCAGAGTCAAATGCGAGCTTATTCCATTTATAAAAACATCATCTTCACCAGCCTATTATCGCTTCGCCACCGGGCCAGCCCTCCCTCCTTACAGGAGAGGGCATATACTTTTAGATCCCCCACGCTGCTTCAAGGTATAAAATTGTAAATTTCTCAAGCTAGTAAATAAAATTATTATTATTTAATAAATACAAAATATAATAAAAAAGAAGTAATTAGTATGCAAAATCTGACCCTCCCAAAAGCATCAAATCACCAACTCAGCAACACCCCAACAAAGTTCTCATAATTGAGATCCCGCAATAGCATTTCGCGTTCTGATAGAAGCGTTTATCACATTTATAAAGGCTATTAACAAATTAACAAAGTCCCATCGCGACGCGTATTCATAGCCAAGTGAAAATATAATTTAAACCTGATACATAAATACATACATGACATGATGCCTCGTTCCTGTTGGGGTAGGCAAAAACATCTTTTCATTTGCTACGATCGTTGCATAATCCACACTAATCCTTTCATACAAGTCCGTCAGTTTGGGGTACTTTTGACCTGACCATTATTTAAAATGTCCTGAGCTTGGTCCAGAAACTTTCCCCTTTTTTTATTTTATACTGTACAAGTTAGCCTTTGACTGGAATCACATCTGATGGTAAGTGGTGATGCCATCTAAGATGGAAGAACGATTTGTATTAGATAAACTTACATTACATAGTACAAAACAAAGTCGCTTTTTTGTGTTTGTCCCTATGTATGCTTTAATCATAAAAACTACGCAAACGATTTTCATCCGGTTTTGATTATCAGATAGAGTGATTCAACAGGAAGGTTTATGTGTATAATACATGCATAATATAGTAGAGGAACACTGATAATTTTAGAGGTTTCTGATGTTATGTCGTAAATTAACGCATTTTTGCGCGTATATTGCAAACGCTGGCTAAACCCTACGATATATATCAAAATAATGTACTACAGTATTGCATACCTTAAAAAGGTCAACAAAAAAGTCCGCGATGGTATGATATCTATCTCTTAGGGATAACACACAATAACCATTTTTTATCTTTTACTTTCAACCAAAATTAATGGCTTATTTACGAAGCAATTTTAAAGCAATACTGCATTCATTCTAATCCAAATAAGTATCTTACACTTTGTGCATTCAAAATAGTTCGCTATTGTTCTTTACAGCATACAATTTAAGTAAATTTTTTCCAAGATAATTATATAACATTCAAAATGCAGGGACATACTTTAGTACCAGCATTGCACCCTTGCGTAGCTGGGGCGGGCCGCTAGTTGAATATAAAGAGTAGCTCAGGTGCGCTTGAATTATATCATGTGTCTGGAAATATTGATTCGCGAAGTAAGTTGTTCCTAGTATGTCATAAGGAAGAATAGTAAATACAGGCTCCTTCTATAGATACGACATAAAAAGTAAAAATGATAATGGTAAATGGGAAATGGCGTTAATGTATTAGATGGTACTCACTCTGCGCCTAGCGAAACTGGCTAGACTCAAAGGATAGTCAAGATGTAATAGCAGTGAAGGTATAAGTAATGTACTTTCATTTACTGCTTTTAGTACTAAGTAATGTATTAATTTAAGTAGTAATAGAAGTAAGTCTTTGTAAGTCTATGTAAACCCATTAAATGATTATTCTTGTCATATCATTGTTATCAGCCTATTAACGGTCCACTACCGGGCCAGGCCTGTCTCTTTATAGAGAGGGGATATAGAGCGTAGACCCACGCTTCTCCAAGTTGATAGGCTTTGGGTGATAATGGTTGATTTATTATTATGGACCTTTTTATGTTCCGCTTAATATGCCGGTGTGTTTAGTAACACTAACATAGATTTTAAGTTTTGTTTACTTTATACTAACATAATGGGTCACGGCCTGAAGTAAACGAATTTCATTTTTTTATTTTTATTAACGATTACTATCAGATGTTGATGATAGTGACCGAAATTGACGGCTTAATGTGCTCTCCGAGATACGGGGGTGTATCACCACCAACTTCCCGACTCCGAGTTAGGAATGAACTAAACGTTTCATACAAAAAATATTTTTTTTTAATCGACTACAAGTTGGCCCTTGACTGCTATCACACCTGATGTTAAGTGATGATGCAATCTAAGATAGAAGCAGAATGACATACATACTTCTATCAGTTTCTACGCGACATCGTACCGGAACGCTAAATCGCTTGGCGGTACGTTTTTGTCGGTAGGATAGTAACTAGCCACGGCGAAAGCCTCCCACCAGCCAGACCAAGACAAATTAAGAAAATTCTCAATCTGCGCCACCGGGAATCGAAGCCAGGACCTCCGTCTTATAAATCGACCGCGCATACCACTGCGCTACGGAGGTCGTCAATTTCATAAAAGAACTATGAAATATTTCGTCACCCGACCCAGGACCTCGTAATCAAAGCCACAAAGGCTAGCCACTAGACTAACGAGGCAGTCATACACATCATATAGTGATCATAGATTCAAAACAACAAACCAACAAACCAACCAGCATGTTATGTCTAAGCTCTATATTTCTACGACTTACACAGAGGTATGCGCAGTTCATTTATGAGACGGAGGTCCCTCCAGGCTGGGCCAATTGAGTTTTCCATAATTGACCCAGACCTGGCCTGTCGGATGGCGGCGACATCTTTTCGACGCAGGTACAAAGACTGGAATCATATTCAAATTGAGAAACACAGAATAACTCCGAACGTGGCTGAGAGAATAACTTCGAACAGAGCCCGAGACTTGTGACACGGGAGTAGGTTTAAAAGAGATCTCTTAGTGACGGCCGTCAACACTCACCTCCTCTGTTCAAGTTTTTCTCCCTGACCATCCAAATTTAGGGATGTTTGTTTGCTACAACAACCAATCAATCAATGATCAATAATCCGACAAATTAACTAAGGAATAATCACAACGATGACCAATAATAACCAACTCAATAAAATATGAACTAATTGAGCTATCAATAATAATGATTAATAAATCTGGCGCTGGCGTGATCTGAGTTACGACTGAGAGATGTGGTCGCAGTGAACGCCACGAAGAGAATCAGCCTAGTCTCTCCAGACCGCTGCCTTATATCGGCATCGATCGGTCATCCCCGTCACCACCGAACTTGGCCGAGTGGCTGTCATGATACTACTCCGCCGATAGGCCGGAAGCAGGCTTCAGCCGTGGCTAGTTACCATCCTGCCGGCAAAGATGTGCCGCCAAACAATTTAGTATTTCAGTACCGTGATGTGTAGAAACTAAAAGGGCAAAGCATTTTATCCTACTACTAACTATTTCACCCGTTTCCATCTTAGATTACATCATTAGTTACTACTAAATGTAATTGCATTTAACGGCCAACTGTGATAAATAAAACTTATAGGTATTAGACGAAAAGAATTAATTTACATACATACATACATAGCATCACGCCTCGTTCCCATAGGGGTAGGCAGAGCCACCTTCCTTTTGCCACGGTCCTTGCATACTTCCTTAGCTTCTTCCACTCTCATTAATCCTTTCATACAAGATCGTCGGTTTAGGGTACTCTTGACCTGGCCATTTTTAAAATGTCCTGAATTTGGTCCAGGAACATTCGCCTAGGTCTTCCCCTTCCAATATTTCCATTCACTTTCGCCTCATAAATCTCTTTTGTTAATCTTCTTTCATCCATTCTCTCTACATGTCCAAACCATCTAAGCATCCCTTTCTCTATTTTAGTCACTACATCTTCTTTTACACCACACTGTTCTCTTATTATACTATTGTTAACTCTGTCACTCAGTTTTATTCCGCTCATACTCCTCAGCGCTCCCATCTCTACTGCATTTATTTTACTTTTATGCTTCTTCTGCCATACCCAACTTTCACTACCATACATAATTACATGCACACTGTAATATGCTCGAATGTAAAACATTCACTTCTGCTGTAATATTTAAGCGATCTGACCGAATCGGGTCACATGTAAACGATTTTTCCTTTTGCAATAAATTCGCGTTTCAATTTCCTATAAATAAATGATTAACGAAACTGCATTTCATGGGTTAATTTAATTTAATTTTTTATTTATTTTAGACTCGTTTAGCGCGGTATTGCGTTTGACTCCTTAGTCAGAAAACCTTAATCAAGCGGGGTCAATTTTCCACTGAATATCAGAAAACACAGTAAGGCTGCCCGTCCACGTCCGACAATCGTTCACTGATTATTAGCTTTAGGAGAAAAACATAACGCACTGACTGCAATCATCATCATCATCATTATCAGCATATTCACGGCCCACTACAAGGCCAGGCCTCCCTCCTTATAAGAGAGGGGATATGCAGCGTACACCCACCACGCTGCTCCAATGCGGGTTGGCGGGCTTAGGGGATAATGTTTCATTTATTAACGATCCCTGTCAGATGTTGAACCACGTTGGTGCTCTCCGACACCACCAACTTATTACTAACATTTCATAGAAGAATGAAAAATCTCAGAATTATTCCTTGGCTACCACTAAACCAAGTTGGTTTAACCAACAAGTTTTTTTTATGTATGATAATTCTTTTTTATTAGAAAGGGCATTCTTCCAAGGCGGTCTCATTGTCATCATGTTAGGATCTGATGATGATATCCTGGGGAAATTGAAGGAACTCTTCAAATTTTGGAGACACGCTTACAGCTGTTTCGGTTTTTGTCTCGGTATCGGTAGCTTTTTGGCTACTAGTGCCCTATAATTTATACTATGACATATACGTACGTATGTACGAGTACGTTGCGTGGCGATAAATCACTAAAAAGTAAAAAATAACTGTCATTTAGTTGCTTTAATTTACTAAAGCATATCTAGGAGTCGGTGCCAGCCAAGGTAAGGCCTACTTTAAGGACGTTACCTAGAACCCACAAACTGCTTTACTACGTAAAATAAATATTCCCTAAACTCGGCTGGCACCGACTTCATAGATATGCTTATGTAAATTAAAACAACTAATTGACACAGTTATTTTTTACTTTTTAGTGCATTTTGAGTCGGTTCTATATTTTGTTAAAATTTTTTATGATCAAACAGTTTAATTATTGAGCTCAACTCCACGTTGTCTTGTCTACCATACCCCTAGTGTTTTTGTAAAGCGTGAACCAATTTTAATTTATATTATTATTATTATATTATAATCACACTTGATGGTATGCGATGATGCAATCTAAGATGGAAGCGGACTAACTTGTTAGGAGTAGCATGAAATCTACATTCCTTCAGTTTCTACACGATACCGTACCGAAACGCTAAATCGCTTGACGGTACGTCTTTGTCAGTAGGATAGTAACTACCAATAACCAAAGCCTCGCATCAGCTAGACTTGGACTAATTTGGAAAATCTATATCGGCGGTAACAAGCCAATCAAGTGACCTTTGTAGAAAAATTAAAGTCGAGTCGGTCAACCTGAAGGAATGGGCAACGGAACGATTCTCCTGGCTAAGTCACAGTTAAATATGTAGTTTATCATCATACGTTTTTTTGACATTATAAATATAATATTGGTAAAAAATTTAAGTAGAGCATCATTTCGTTTAGTCATGTACACCGAGCCGTGGTCGACTCGAGACTGATGTTCGAACTGTACTCCCCGCACCCTTCGGTTTCCCCTCGCGACAAATAGTGGGGCGAGCCTTAGTGAATTGACCAAAGTATACCTGTATTTCATGCCGCCATATTTGAATTGATGACGTCACCTCTTAAACCGTCACAAATCGTGAATACACGTACGTTCCGAAAAGTATTCCCAATAATTTACACGATTCTGAACTTTACTTCCTATACAATAAGAACAACACAAATAAATTCAAACGCAATACACATTAGTTTTGGACATTTGATGGAACTTAATAGGTGCATAATGATTATGCGGTAAATCCATTTACCTACTGGGTATACAATTTGCTGTCTAAATCAGAATTCAATTTAATAAATTAAATCATAATTTGATTTCTCCAATCGCATATACTAATCTAATCTGTCTACTGGTATTAGTCATAATTAATATTGATTGTAATTATGTCCCCTGCATTAAATAGCGACCCGCGACCCCACACTGCACTGGATAGCGCGGTATTGGTCGACCTCTCATTAGGTAGACTGAAGACATTGGTAGCAGGCCGGTGGTAGAGTCACAACAAACAGATGCAAACTGTGGCTGCGTGAAAAAGGGTAATTTTGATTTTGAGTTTGATTTTACGGCTCAGGGCCACGTTGTATGGAAGTTATTAAAAGACCTTTATGTCCAATAATGGACTTCCATCAGTTATAAAGGTTTCATAAATAGGTACAAATAAAGCTGAAGAGTTTGTTTGGTTGAATGCGCTTATCTCAAAAAGTATCGGTTCATATTGGAAAATTGTTACTGCGTTAGTTATATACTGACTCGTACCACCGTATGTGCAAGTGAAACCACAGGACAGAGCTAGTATTATAATATAATACTCTGCGCTACGTTATATAGCGGTAATTTAATAATCGACTACCACATTGAAGGTTTTATGACGTATATGAAATGAAAGTATATTTCAGTTAATAGGAAAATTACATATTATATACCCGGCAAACGTTGTTTTGCCATATAAATAATTTAAAAATTTGTATGTATTTTTGTATGTTGTATCATAAAAAAATAGAAATTAAAAATTTTGTCTAAAAAATAAAACAAAAATTTGGAGGTGGACTACCCCTAACATTTAGGGGGATGAAAAATAGATGTTGGCCGATTCTCATAGACACCGGATAAGCACAAAAAATTTCTTCAAAATCGGTTAAGCCGTTTCGGAGGAGTATGGCAACGAAAACTGTGACACGAGAATTTTATATATTAGATGTAGAATATATATGAGTATTTTATTACCCAAATCAGGACTTAAACTGGCACTAAAAAACCGACGCGTTTAGACCCTCCTCCTTTTTGAAGTTGGTAGAAACAGTGGCAATCACACATAAACAAATTAAATAACGCGCGTAACAAGTTAAATAAAGCACGTATTTTGGGAACCTATATTGATGGCAATCAAAGAATGAAGGACTTGGATATCACTTCGTTCGCTCCACTGGTTCCACGGCGCACGGGACCCAACGCCATTCATTCGTTCATTCATTAATCTGATCCCAATATTAGCCTCTCTCGCGCGATTAACGGCGAATACAATTAAGTGTCCTAATAAATCATACAGATTCACTCATCAGTCATTTCATTCATTCATTTTTACTTAGATACGCCCGGGGTTTTATCAGCGTAGTTCCCATTCCCGCGGGAATATCAGGATACAAATTATCCTATGTCACTTCTCAGGAGTCTCACTATTCTGAAGCTACGCTAACTACTTTTTTTTAGTTAGGAAATGCGTTTACGCATCCCTTTCGGAAACAAAACCGATGATCAAAAATGTTTCCGAAAGGGTATGTGTTCCCATTCCCGCGGGAATATCAGGATACAAATTATCCTATGTCACTTCTCAGCAGTCTGACTATTCTGAAGCTACGCTAACTACTT
Organism: Mycalesis mineus; assembly: GCA_034621355.1. Lineage (NCBI taxonomy): Eukaryota > Metazoa > Arthropoda > Insecta > Lepidoptera > Nymphalidae > Mycalesis > Mycalesis mineus. Next base: position 1,955,346 of record CM067903.1, read on the forward strand.
TTTTTTAGTTAGGAAATGCGTTTACGCATCCCTTTCGGAAACAAAACCGATGATCAAAAATGTTTCCGAAAGGGTATGTGGGACTCACCGGTTAACCGGAATACCCATTACAATCCAGCGGACCGTCTGCGTCAAATATATGGAACGCCACAGGATCGAAAAGCATGCTACTGTGACGTCCCGACAACCAGCAACTTGAACCTATCTGCACCACGGTGGAAGTAGGTTCTCATTAGTCTCTTTTTGGCGGATCACCGACTCGCAAAGGGAGGGTGCATCCCAGTAGTACCCCCTAATTTTAGTTCTATAGAACTGTTGATACACCGTATTAGTGCTTAGTGTCCCATTAGTTATATATAGAACTAATGGGACAAAATAAAAGAAATGTCGACATCAACATCTTGTTTGTACGTTACATATAAAATATCTATAGTTTTTTAAATATAATATGGAATCTCTTTTGATTGCAATAATAAATATCTACTTAAATTTGGGAGTATCTATAAACATACTATATCGAATACAGCTTTGCTTAAATTGCAGAAAACGTCTTTAAAATGGAATTGAGGTTTTTAATATAATTTTTTTCTAAACTGAATAGTTTGCGCGAAAGATACATCCAAAGTGGTAAAATGTGCCCCCCCCCCTGTAACTTCTAAAATGAGAGAATACTTTTTTAGACACAACTACTACTTGGTTTTAACAATTTAGCTTTTGTCGCAAGGGAGATTTTTTTGTTAAAAACATAATGAAATATCAATCAAAATAATATAAAGTTTTTAACTTATATGCTTTAAGTAAAGTCAAGAGTAAAAACTATACTACAGTTCTATATAGAACTATTGGGATATAATTTGACAGCCCGGAAAGTATCCCAACAGTTCTATAGAACTACTGTATGGGATGCACCCCAAAGGGACACTGCAGCCATCCAGCCCGTCTCGCTACCTACCATTGCTTCCACTACGGTCAACATGGAAACATTTCCCCTTACATTAACTAATTAAGTAAACAAAATATATTATATACTCGTATGTTAGTCAAACGATCATTTTTCGAATCAAAAATATTTCCCAAAACATAAATGTGTTTAAAAAGGCAATCACGTCAGAATCTGACTCCCATAAATCATCCCCTAATTGACAGGCCTTTATTTTTAATTAAACACATCAGAAGGGGTAATAAAAAACAATTTTGGAACGAATAAAAATGCTTCCAATACATTTGTTCTTTCCCTTTTTCTGACCCGCATCAGATCGGAGATTAAATATTAATTCGTTTCCACTGAATGATTTTACGATGACACTTTGTTATTTCACGATTTAACGATCTTTTTTTAATCAAACATTTCGATTAACATAATTGGAAAGGAACGATTAAAATTTTATTTGCTTATTTTATTACATACTTACTAGGTAATAGCGGTTAAGAGGGGCTAATGTGTCGATAAAACTGCATAGAAATCGTTTTATCGAGTAAAAATAAATGAAATCGGTGTCATAAACTGCTAATGGTCAAGGACGGTGAATAACTTAAGAGCAAGCGCGCACTTGTATGCGGCGAGCTACGGTGCCTCTTAGGTGCGTGGTCTTTATACAAGTTTTTAGAAGTATGTAAAAAAGACAGTCTTGAAGTTAGAAGAGGGCTAACATCTATGACATTTCTACATAAATTATTTAACCATCAAGTTGATTGCTCGGAACTAATTCACAGTTTTTCGTTTAGAACACCACGCTGTAATAGACCTCGCTATCCCTGTAACTTGCTCTACCATAGGCCCTATAGAACACAATTGGGCAAATGTTCGCCAATACCAAGAATTTCTGACCTATATAATGACTGTGTGAAACATCGGAATGAAATTGATCTATTCTATAATAATTACTTTGACTTTAGGAGGACGGTATTAAATGGTTTGACTTCTAATAATAATAATTATATTGACTACCTAGTAATAATCCTTGACATGTAAAATTAATGAATGAATTCTTATTTTTGACATTTGCATATTTGTTGTAATTAATATTGTTTACTCTTACTATGTTTTGTTATTTAGTGTTTCTTAGGTTTTAGCTTTTAGTTTTTACTTTTCATTTATTTTATAATTGTATTTTGCCTAGATTAATATTGTAGACTTGGTGTATATAGACAGCTGTATTTTATTTTATTTTATATTGTGAACGTTGTGGACTCCTGTAATAAGCTGAGCATTTGCGGAAGTTACCATTGTATAAATGTATATTAACATGTAATTAGTGTATCAGTTGTTGGTGTTCCTAAATAAATAAATAAATAAGTTACTATAGGTACATTCTTGCAGAAACGCACGCATCCGCTGCAAATTTAATTCCACTGTGCGCGTGCACATATGTATTTCTATAGTTCACGGATTTTGCAAGAAAATAACGCGCGGAAAATATCTGCACTGCGCGCTAGGCCTAACAGCAGGTGCCTTGTTTGATAGTTTATGTGAATGTAAAAATTTTTTAATTTTTTAATGATTTAGCTATGTTTTTAAACATGACCGACAAAGCGAGTTATGGTGTTTTAAGGATTTCAAATTATCTTTTTATTGTAATACAGTAATAAATTCGCTAATCGCTTAACTAAACCACAGGCTAACTTATTTACGTGGAACATGAAAAACAAAAACCATAAACATATTTTGATATCTGACAGAAGCATATTTTTATCGGTCGTGCAACGTCAAAACAGATTAGTAAAATATGTGGAAGATACCTAATTTTCCACAATTTAAATTTTATTTTTTTAAAATTCATAGTTTTTAAGGAAGTTTGTAATACTAATAATAATGGTTTTTTTTATTTATTATTCATTATCTTCCATAATTTAGTCAATGATGTATTACTTAGTACGTCCGACGTATGAGGCGTCCTTCCTTTTGTTGGATGTGCATAGACCCTAAGAATGCGTATATCATATTTTGAACAAAAAAATTGTGTCTGTTAAAACAAAAAAACAATTTTCTACTCTCAGACAAAGTGACGACGGATAATTTAATAGAAAACGTACGCGTCAAAGCGTTTTATAAAAAGGAAATAAGTTCCCGCGAACATTCGTGACATTTTTATGACGCGGAAGGAAATGGTTGATAGATTTATGTTTTCGTTACCGAGTTAAGACGTTTCGGTCCACGTTTCGGTGTTATTTTAAGGTGTACCTACGAGTACTCATACTCGTATGTTAACGGAAAGTAGGTGTGCCAGTGGTCACAAGTTTATACTTAACTAGCTGTGCCAGCAGTTTCACCTGCGTAGGTCTAAACTAAATCAGACTGTATTATATTATACTTTATATGTACCTATATGCCAAATTTTATCTAGATCCGTTGAGCCATTGAATGTTACAAACATCCATAGAAAAATTGTTTTTCTTAAATTTTTAATTTAGTTTTTTTTTCAAGATAGTTTGTTATATGAAATTTTTTTTAGAAAAATTGGCAAATAAATATTATAGGACATCTGTATACAATTTGTATTCAAAACTTACCATTTTCAGTTAATTTCGAAAAAACACATTTTTATTTATTTTTTATAATTCGCTTAAAAACTAACCGATTAGTTATTTTGCTGAATAGTGATAGAGGAAAATATAAACAGGTCCGTTTTCTTCGAAGTCAGTTAAAGTGACCGCTAATCCAAATACAGCCAAGTTGATAAATATAATTTAAGCTTGATTAAAGTAACCCCGCCGAGGTAACAGTTGAAATAAGTTACGAAGGAACCAAATTACAATCAAGAGAAATATTTTTTTTGAAAGGGTAAAAGTTATTTTCCTTTTCAAAGTAGTTAAATAAGAGCATTTTTTACTTTGAAAGTCATAATCTGTTTGAGGAAAGGGTAGGAGTTTAATATTTTTATTATGGTTACTCTTCATTACTGCTGCCGATAATATTTTATCTTACTTTTTGTTATTGATTGCCCCAGGCGTGGGTTAAAGTGTATTGAAGAAGCCAGCTGGCTGCGGTTTGGGATAAGACTTTTTTTTGAAAGTATTGAAACAAATTGGACTTGTAGTTTGATCAGTATCAATAGTTTTTTTTTGCCATCACTGGGATGCAATAAATGAACAACCACTTACCTTTTAATGCCTATGTAGGTAGTGACGCAACCTAAGTAGGTAACGGTCTAAGTTAAAAGAGTACGTTTTAAACCATTATATTCAACCTTTACATTAACCATAGTTTTATATGGTTTCTTCGCGATATTATACCGAAACACTAAATTATCGGTACATCTTTGGCAATTCTATACGATGGGTGGTAACTAGCCATGCCAAAACCAGATCAAACTTGAGCTTATTTTGAAAACACAAAATCCTAAACTGACCCGAACTGGGACTCGAACTCAGGATCTGTTGTAAGTCAAACCAACTGCGCCACAGGTCGTCACAACAGCGCATATTTTGATTAGATTACATAGTCTGGACTCCTGGCTGCTTGCTTGAGCTCTTAGGCTCCGCAGAGGTTTTTTTTTTTAAATTTTATTCCTGTTTTATATAAGTCTCGTTTTCTTTTATAAGTTTTGTTAAATATTTATAAAAAAATATTGAGAAAATAAATAGTTGAAAGTGTGAATAAATAATGGGCCAACCCAAACGAAGTTGCGGGCAAAACGTAGATTAAGTTAAAAAAAAAGGATAATACTTTCAAAAGTGTAACGCAAAGCCGTATTTGTTATAGCACTTCACAGTGGTGGGTTTTCGTGATTATTTTGCGGCGAAAATAATTTCAGCTCGGTGTTGCCAAGTTTTTGAAATAAATGCAAATGTAACTTGCCATCCTGCGGTACGCCGACGTAAATAGGAAATATTTTCCTATTATTGTGTATTGTTTGCAGCGCGGGGTTGCCAAAAATGTTGGTTAGATTTAACCTGCAATTTGACCGGATACAATAGCCGTTATACTTGTGGATAATTGAGTAACACAGTTGTTTTATACTAGTAATGAGGTTTATTCTGCTGTCAGCTTACTGCTAAATACTACTGCCTATAAAGCTAATGGTATCGAATAAATATAGAAGGTAAGAGAGTAGTTTTCTTACTACGCTATAGATAACCAAGAGCTCTGTAATTATACGATAAAGGCCTTGACATTTTGAGTTTTTTCCGGATGTTTGAACTATTTTTGACAAAGTTTTTTATTTAACCGGAGGGCATGTCTAGAAGTCGAGTTTAATATATTCTTAAATAAAAAAAGATTTATTATCTTATAAGTTTTTTAATATCTCATTTTTCTTCATTTATAATTTGAAAAACTTGTTTTTTAGGGTTCCATACCTAAAAAGGAAAAAACGGAACCCTTATAGGATCACTTTGTTGTCCGTCCGTCTGTCTGTCAAGACCCGTTATCTCAGGAAGGCGTGGAAGTATCAAGCTGAAATTTATATCAAATACTCATGTCTACTGTTCCTTATAGTCGTGAAAAAATCAAGTTTCTAGACCAAGGCTATCAAAAGATACAACCGTTTATGCCAAAAATTTCCCCAATTTTCAGCACGGTCAAGTAAATCAAAACCTAACGGGTAGTTCCCGTAAACTTAAGATCTTGAAATTTGGTACGAAATAACATATAGTATAAATAATCGAAAAATTAAAAAACCGTAAATTTTTAGTTGCATCGTATAATAATAATGCTTTTAATAATTCTAAACTTACCCCCTTTTCTCATAAACCCGTAAAGGTATTAAATTGAAATTCATATCAAATACTTGGCTCTATAATACCTTTAATCTATAGCAAAATAAAACTTCTAAGTCAACACAGTCAAAGGATATAGCAATATAAGCCTCATATTTAACTCACAACTAGACGGAACTAAACCAAAACCTAGCGGGTAGTTTCCGTTAACTTAGAATCTTGAAATTTGGTACGAAGCAACGTCATATAGCACAGATAATGAAAAAATTACGAAATCTGTAAATTTTTAGTTACATCATATAATAAGAATATTTTTAATAATTTACACTTACCCCTTTGCTAATGGACGCGTAGAGGTATTCAATTGAAATTTATATCTAATACTAAAATCTACTTTTATCTTTAAGCTGTATCAAAATCAAACTTCTAATTCAATGCCATGAAAAGATAAAACATATTTAACTCTCTACTACTCGCAGCTAGCCCTTGAGTTTTGAAATTTCGCATGAAGCAAAAATTTAGGAATAATTCCGAAAACCTTAAAATTTACAAAACCCTCGGTGCGCGAGTCCGACTCGCACTTGGCAGGTTTTTTATGATTAGGAACAAGCTGAGACTGTCATTTTATTCTTACAAAACTTTAATTTATAACATTCATATTTTTAGTTACGTTTATTTACCTAATTCGGACCATTGTCGTGACCTTTTGTGACCCGATGGCACCTAATATTAAATCTTTCTAGATACTATCTATTAACTTCTTTGTATACAATTTTAGCGCAATAAACTCATTATTACTAGAGTTAAAATTGACAACGTAGCTAAGTTTCAGAAAATATTTTTTTTATTAGCGACAAAATGAAACAACAAATCTCAAACGATCGAACTGTTTTTGTCTGTAACCTCTTGAGACAAAACCACACAACATGTCCATGGCCAGTCGTAGCGGCAACCCGAGACCTCAATTATAGGAGGAAGTCCCCGCCGTAAGGTCAACCCGCGCAGGTCGGGTTACATAAGCTAATGGGAATTACGTCATGCATTATGATGGACGTTAGGGGAAGTGAGGAAAAACACGCGAGTTTGTGTAAACAAAATATAACGATGGACCAGAGGTAAACTTTTGCGACTTCGAGATGCGAGAATGTGGAACTGAACATACGAAATTCGTTTATTTTATATTGTAAGCTTTATTTACATTTTTTGCAGTGGTTGTGACGCCTGTACCTACTGTACATTTGAGAGACAGTTCTAATTGAAAGGAACCGGAAACATACTCAGTATTTTGAGTCCTAGATTGCGCTATGATAAGACTTTCCGTATTCCAAGAAATTGTCAATAATTAGGGAGTCCGAATGTAGGTATAAAACTCTCGGGCCTCGGAGAGACTGAAGAGAGAACTAAAGCCGACAATTTAATATCGGTTTCAGCTGGTGAACATTAAACACTTGATAGTACTCGTTACAGAGAAAAATATATTTTTTTTTATTTATTTATTACAAGTTAGCCCTTGACTGCAATCACTTCTGATGGTAAGTGATGATGCAATTTAATCCTAAAACAGAAACTCCTCTCTATAGTAGGATGAAAATCCAGACCACGACATCGTACCGGAATGCTAAATCGCTTGGCGGTACGTCTTTGCTGGCATCAACGCGTCAACAAAACATTGAAGCAGTGCTGTCGGTCTATGTTCCAAATATACTGATGCAATATAATAGGGGTTAAAGAATGAAATTGCCGTTTTATTGTAATAGGTACTTCGAATTGACATAGAACCTTCATGGTTTAAGATTTTAAAGTGAAACTTTTTTCATACAGTACCTATGTAGTTCTTCTTTTAAAAAATGTGCAACATTTGATTATCAACTTTCAGTTGTTTTTTTATTCAGCTTAGACAATAAAGATGGATACTTCGAAAATTCGTGTGATTTTTGAATATGAGTTCCGACGCGGAAGTAACGCGGCAGAAAAAACTCGCAATTTTAATGTAGCGTGTGGAGAGGGGACTGCTGAACGCACTGTGCTATTTTGGTTTAAATGCTTTCGTGATGGAAACTTCGATTTTAAGAACGAACCACGTGGAAGACACTGACACAGATGAATAACAATGATTTGAAAGAGTAGATGGAAGTCGATCCGAGGCAAACTACCCTGAAATTAGCGGCATGGTTTAACGTTACTTTACCAACAATATTGATTCATTTGCGTCAAGTCAATAATATAAAAAAATATGAAAAGTGGGTGCCTCATAATTTGACTGATCTGCAGAAAGAAACGCGTGTTGAAACTCGCGTTGCCTTGTGGAATCGATACAGAAATAAAGGAATATTGGATCGAATTGTGACATGAGATGAAAAATTGATTCTTTACGATAATTGTAAGCGGAAAATGCAATGGCTGACCCCAGGTCAAACGCGGCAACAGTGTCCTAAAGCAAAGCTTACCAATAAAAGGTAATGGTAATTGTTTGGTGGTCTCAGCGTGGTGTTATTCACTATAGCTTTCTCCGATCTGGTCAAGCAATAACGACAGATGTCTTCTGCGCCGAATTCCGAACAATGATAGCGAAACTAGCAGTTAAACAGCCCCGACTTATGAATCGATCTTCACCATTATTGCTCCATGATAACGCGAGACCTCATACAGCACGAAAAACCGTTTTAACTCTACAGGAACTGCAATTAGAAACCATTCGTCACCCTCCATATTCGCCAGACCTTGCTCCAACGGACTACCATTTTTTTCGTGATTTGAACAATTTTCTACGTGATAAAGTTTTCTTCTCAGGAGGCAGTGCAAAATGCTTTCACACAGTTTGTCGAATCCAGATCACCAGAGTTCTATCGCAAAGGCATAAATGAGCTTCCTATTAGATGGCAGCAATGTATAGATATTAGTGGTAATTATTTTGATTAAATAAATATGTTAAATTAAAAAAAACGAATTTTTATTTTTTAGTACAAATCGGCAATTTCATACTTTAACCCTTAATAGAAATAGGCTGATTTTTTTCATGAAGCAAGTTCAGGAGCTTGTTGGTTACTACTACTTCAGTCAGATTTCGAAAATATTTTAAGTAGAATTTACGCTTGTTTCTATATCTACTCTCATGTAAAATCAAGTGTAGCAGTCCGAAGAATAAATTAAAATGGTTCTAATTAATCGGTAAGTGAACTATAGACAGAGCACTTAATCACTGGCATAAGTTTTAATAACGCCGACAATTTTGAAAAACGAGTACAAAATGGAATTCCACGAAATATTACTTGCAGCATACTTTTTCGACGGCCCGAATAGATTTCAATATCTATCTGGAGCGTAGTTCTAGAATTATGACCAGTTCTAGGCGAGTGAAAAATATGAACACCTTAATATTCCTGACACGGGTTCCAGTTTAACTTTGCTGCAATAAAAGATCCCGGGAACTAGATAGAATTGAATCAAATGTTGAGTGTTATAAATTTGAAGTCGATGTCTGTGTGTGTCTATCTCTCGTATTATATCATAGCTCTCCAACGGATGGACCTATTTCGATGCGGCTTTTTTATTTTGAAAGCCAGTTTCCTTGTGGTGATTCTTAGCATGTTTGGTTAATATCGCTTCAGCAATGTAATACTATCTGCTCAATTCCAAAATAATGTAAGGCAATTTTAGCTTATGATTGATTACTCGCTTAAGTAGTTTACGCGTTTTTATTAACTACTTCGATCTGATGCTACAACTGGAATGATCTTCAGAGAATCCAACTTTTCGAAAAGTTATAGAAGACACATTGTATTTTTGGGTGCAATAGTTTAGTTTCAAGGTCTTATTAGGTCAGTTTGCCTAAATCACTTCGGATAACGTGATTTTATGATCAACTAGAATCAAGTAATTAAATATTGATTATTTAATTTTGCCAAAAAAATGTCAGTAACCATTTTAAGCCTAAAAGTTGGTAGCCTGCCGTGCTCAAAAGTACCATTCGGCACCAGCTGTTACCTGACAGTTGTTAGAGAGTCAAAACATTCTGAATCTGCATCGAAACAGCTTGATGGGTATAAGCTCCTTCTACCATAAGAAGAAAGGATAGGAGTGGGTCATTCTAATAGATTAATGATTTTATTCTAATGGTAGTATTAACAAAAGTAAAAAAAAGAAAATGAAAAGGTGTGTAATGTGTCTCAAAAATTAATCTTTACGCAGAAAATCAATACCAAATTATTATTATAACTATGACAACTCAAAATTTCTGCATTGCATAGCAATTGATCTCGTTTAAAACTTGACGCAACTTTTGATATTTTTTACTATGTCGTATAAAGTAATTTTTAAGAAAAGTATGTATAGCAAAAGTCCGGTCAGTCCATGAAAGTTTGGTTTGCTTATCTGAAACTGTAAGGAAGTATGAAAGTTTATCTTTTCCCCAACCACTAGCTTTCTTAATATAACATGCTATAACATAACTGTACAATAAATGAATATTATGCATAACCATAACTGTAACCGTAACTGCCTCGTTGGTCTAGTGGTTAGCCTATGTGGCTTTAATCACGGGGTCCTGGGTTCGATTCCTGGGTCGGGTCATGGATTAATTCTGAGCTTTTTCATTCTTCTAAGAAATGTTCAGTACATTCCAAGCCCGGAATTTGAAAGTTGGTGGTGTTACACCCCCGTTCCTCGGAGAGCACGTTAAGTCGGACCCGGGCACTGTCATCAACATCTGATAGTGATCGTTAATAAATGAAACATTATCACCCTAAGCCCGCCAACCCGCATTGGAGCGGCGTGGGGTGTGTACGCTCCATATCCCCTCTCCTATAAGGAGGGAGGCCTGGCCCTGTAGTGGGCCGTTAATAGGCTGATAATGATGATGATGGTGATGCATAACCGCTCCAATATTTTTCTACCTACTTTTAACTATTTCATTGGTCCAGTAATTTGCCCATATGGGTTAGAATTCTGAATCGAGCTGTTAAAGAGTAACGAGTTCTTTTTCGGTAATATGAAAGTTAAAACATGTGTCAATATACGTTGCAATAAGCGAGGCTACTTTAAAAGTGACGCTTTTTTGGCAGCTTATTAATATTATTTTGTACTTTTTCAGTTTTCCGTGCCAGCTGTATTCAGTGGAATTATGTTTCTTAATCTGTGGTGGAGTCACTACTTACAGCCAAACTTGAATATCGCAAGGACGCCATTTTGTAGAATTTGATTTAATTTAATGCCTGTAACTATTCAGTATATCACCTGTCTGTACCTGATATCACTTGTCACCCAAAAGCACGTATATTTAATCAGTACATCTTGCCAGCCCTACCTTATGAAGCTGAAACTTGCGGATTACACTAAAGATATTCTCCACAAACTCAAGCCCAAAAGACGATGGAAAGGAAACTGGTAGGAGTCACTCTCAAGGACAAGAAAAAAGTAAGTAGCTCAGATAACAGAGCAAAGTATCTAATATCATGCAATGAATGGCAAATCTAAAATGGCAGTGGGCGGGACATGTAGCCCGAAAAACGGATACGTGGTGCAAGACCGTCTTAGAATTGCGACCGTGGGACCGCAAACGGCCAGACGGATGACCACAAATGAGGTGTAAAGATGACATTATTAAGGTAGCGGGCAACAACTGGATTCTGACAGCGCAAAATAGGAAGAAATGGAAGAGCTTAAAGAAGTCCTATGGTAAAGGTAGAAAATGGCTAACTAAGAGGAAGAAGAACTATTCAGTTTTTCTACATCTATTTATATTCGCCAAACACAATCATAGTAAGGGACCGAGGCTTATCTAAAACTTATACACTAGTATATTTGGCACAGCCTCCTGGCACCGATGTATTTTTTCTTAGCAAACATTTGTCTTATCTCGTGTTTTTTGTAAACTTTTGACAGATCCTTTGTTCAGCTGTTCTGATAACAATAAATTTAATTTATTAACGAAAATAAGGTAAAATTATTTTTTTAATTTGTTCATTTAAGTAGTACCAGTTTATACATCTGCTGACTTCTACTGAAAAGAGAACTGTTAGTTACATTTATAAGGAGAAATTGTATTACAAAACTTTTAAGACATGATATTTTTCTTAGAAATTTCCAAACACAGCTTGAGTCTGAGACGTTGCGCAGCACGCTATCATAGCCGCGTAGTCATTTTCGTTAATATCATCGGATTCGACCATTACAGAGTCAAACGTCATCAAACTACGCATGTCAACTCGCATTGGAGCAGTGTGGTAGGCCTTTGCTCCAAATCGGCGCTCCTATAAGTAGAGAGGTATGACCCTGTGGTCCATTTAAGCTGACTGATGATGATGATATGAGGCTTCTAACACTTTGGAGAAATTGAGTCAAGTTCCGATAATGAGAGAGACATCTATAGTTGATCATTAAAATGGGTTACTTATAACCGTCTTTACTAAACTATAGGCCAGGTAGCCCTCCTTATCGGAGACAGGATACGTAATATTGACCAACCATGCTGCTCCATAGCATGTTGGTGGGCATAGGGTGACAGATAATGTTTGGTTTGTTGTAACAATCACTCTTAATGATTATGATCGAGAGCTGCTTAAGGTGCTCGCATGGGGGAGTAACACCATCAAATTCCTAACTAAGGGGTTAAAAATCTTTTCGGAGAAGAAAAGCTCCACACTTTATAGCCTAACCCACGACACGATCTCAAGAATTCGTGTTCCAAAAGCTCATACGAGCAGACAAACCAGTGGATGAATGAGGCAGGCAATAAAATAATTATAGTGAATAAATGTACAAACCTTGGTTTATTAGAAAATGTGGGTGTAAGTCTGACAGTAAAATCTATTCCCTTCAGTCGACCGGCTTCATCTGATCAAAGTTCATCGGATCATAATTCCCGGCCACATTTATTATTCAGATTGAATTTTGTAATATTAGTCTCTGTGCGTGAATTATTAAAGATCATTCATATTTGAGCGCCCGGCACTGCCAGGGTTTCGTGTTCCGAATGGAAAAAGTTACCCTTTATAACAAGACAAGCTGCCGGGACTAATTTCTGGCGTATTTCATAATACCACTCTGTGGATAGTATACCGTCGAGCGGACGCCTGGAGCAGTTGAATTTTTTTTGTTTCTTTTTTATTGATCTATTTCTAACATCTTTGTATTAAGTTTTTTAGTTTTGACGAAAATGCATAGAAGGCGTTTGGATAAGAAGGTAAGTCAGTTTATTAAAGTTCACTATCAGATGTTAGTGATAATGACTGGGATCGATGGCTTAACGTGCTCTCCAAGGCACTGGAGTGTAACACCACTGACTTTCCGACTCTGGGTTATAGAATTTTATTGAGAATTACTTAGAGGAAAAAACCTCAGAATTATTCCACGACCCTACCCAGGATTTGAACCCAGAAGCCTTTGATCTGAGCAACATAGGTTACCATTAGACCAACAAGCCTGTCGTTATTAGGGCAGTAAATGGTCTGAATAAAGACCGCCTACTCATTTCAATAGACCACGCTCTTTATAGGGGAGACGGACTTTGGCCCACATTGCTCCAATGCAGGTTTGTGGGCTTAGAATAATAAGGTGCGTGAACTCCAAGCAATCTTTTATACGAAAAGTTTGTAATACGCCATGATAATAGATTGACAATGAAAGTAAGGTAAACTCTGGTAGGTATATCGAGCTAAATCAAAAAAAGATTATTCTTTCAGATTTCTGTTTTATTCAATCAGTCTATCCCTTTTTAGTGAGGACATTGATCCGAAACCTTTTGAGCGTAATTTCGCAGATTTATGATTCACCGTTTAGAGGGGACCGCTCACCATAAAATAAATGACGTCGCAAAAAGTAAATATTATACCCGATGCTTACAATAAAAAAACGTTCAGATGTATAACCATATTTTACTGATAAAAGGGGCAAAAACAAGGTAATTTATTTACAAAACAATGTCAGGTTAGTTACGTTTATAACTCTAGAACGGCTAAACGTATCTGGAAAAATTTAGCATAGAGATATATTACAATATAGGATACTTTATTGTCTAAAATACTCGATAAGTACTATGTGTATGTTTGTAAGTCCAACAGGGTCAATAGTTACTGGGTGAACAGCAACTATTGGCCCTGTTGGACTAAAATTTAGATTGGAGATAAATTATTGTAACCTGGATTAAAGCAGAGGATACCGCATATCCCGAAATTCCGGGAACGTAAACAGAAACAGGTAGGCTGGGCATAGCCTAGCCCAGACTGCAAGCGTCTTCTGGTGTTTAAATAATATTTGCATCTTAGGTCATCTAGATCATTGTGGTTCCGACAGTCGTCTCAATTAGTAGTATTATAGCGAAGCCTTAACAGTCAACGTGATTTTGTTGAAGGTTGTCAAGAGTGGAATAGATACAGAAGATAAGTAGTCCTTGCGATATTGTATCAAAAAGTTATTATTTTATTATAATAATAATGTCCAGATCCTGGGGAAATTGAAGGAACTCTTCAAATTTTGGAGGCACGCTTACAGCGATTTCGGTTTTTGTCTCGGTATCAGTAGCTTTTTGGCTACTAGTGCCATTTACTTGACAGTATAGCACGAGTACGTTACGTGGCGATGAATTTCAAAAAATAGAACCGACTCAAAGCGCACTAAAAGTAAAAAATAACTGGTCATTTAGCCCAAGGTTTCTACTTTCAAGGACGTTACCTAGAACCCACAAACTTCTTTACTACGTAAAATAAATGTTCCTTAAACTTGCTGGCACCACTTCATAGATATGCTTAAGTAAATTAAAGCAACTAAATGACACAGTTATTTTTTACTTTTTAGTGCGCTTCGAGTCGGTTCTATTTTTTGTTAAAAAATTTTATATTATAATAATAATGTCACCTCACCGGCTTCACGGAAGACCAGCGCGATGTCCTGACGAACACTGCAGAATGCTTAGTAAAGATAATTTAGGGATCACACCACTATTTACATCCTACATAGTGAACTATTTTTTAACCGACGAAAAAAAACGGAGGAGGTTCTCAATTCGACATGTAATTTTTTTTTTTGTATGACCACGCATAACTTTTTACAGAGTTGTTCGATTTTGATAATTCTTTTTTTATTAAAAAGGGCATACTTCCAAGATGGTCCCATTGTCATCATGTTAGGATCTGATGATGATATCCTGGGGAAATTGAAGGAACTCTTCAAATTTTGGAGGCACGCAGCGATTTTGGTTTTTGTCTCGGTATCGGTACCTTTTTGGCTCCTAGTGCCGTATAATGTACTATGACAGTATAGTACGAGTACGTTACGTGGCGATAAATCACGAAAAAGTAAGAAATAAAAATTTTTAAATAAAAATAAAACCGACTCAAAACGCACTAAAAAGTAAAAAATAACTGTGTCATAAATAATTTAGTTGTTTTAATTTACTTGAGCATATTATCTAGGAGTCGGTGCCAGACAAGATTTCTACATTAAGAAAGACGTTACCTAGAACCCACAAACTGCTTTACTACGTAAAATAAATGTTCCTTAAACTTGGCTGGCACCGACTTCATAGATATGCTTAAGTAAATTAAAGCAACTAAATAACACAGTTATTTTTTACCTTTTAGTGCGGTTTGAGTCGGTTCTATTTTTATTTATATATAATAATTTTTAGGTGATACTTTCCCTAAATAAATATTTTTCTTTCTTTTACTTTATTACAAGTAAGTTTTTAAATCTTTACTTGTGCTTTCGCTACCAGTGGTTACCTATGCTTTTAACAAGATTTTATTGACACTTTATGCTTCACAACACGCAATATCTTTTTCTCAAATATCATCTCTCATATAATCATTATATCAATTGACCATCCATCTATATATATAGGCTTACAGGAAGGAATCATACAAATTCGTGGCAGCAAACCACTAGACAGACGAGGCACTAATGTATATATAACATGAAATTGCGGGTAAAAACCGAAAGTCTCCTCGGGGCTCGTTAGGCATGTTCCGCTAAGAGTTATAGAAGGTATAAATTACCGTTTTATTCCAGCCACCGCCTTTTGTACCGAATACGCTTATTAATAGTGAATTTATACGGCGAATTAACTTTGTACGGCGGCGGCGGAGGTCAAAGGATACGGATTATTTCAGTTAAAACTCTTTTTTTACGAGACTTTGAACTTGAAATTATACTTTGTTCGTGACCTTTAACTTGAATATTCTAACGTATTATGCAACATTATGTCTCTTGTGTAACCTCGTTAACTGCCTCGTTGGTCCAGTGTTTTTTTTTTATCGACTACAAGATGGCCCTTGACTGCTATCACACCTGATGTTAAGTGATGATGCAATCTAAGATGGAAGCGAGCTAACTTGTTATGAGTAGGATGGAATCGAATAGAAATCCACACCCCTGTCGGTTTCTACACGACATCGTACCGGAACGCTAAATCGCTTGGCGGTACGTCTTTGTCGGTAGGGTGGTAACTAGCCACAGCGAAAGCCTCCCACCAGCCAGACCAAGACAAATTAAGAAAAATATCAATCTGCCCCGCCGGGAATCGAACCCAGGACTTCCGTCTCATAAATCCACCGCGCATACCACTGCGCCACGGAGGTCGTCAATTGTTTAGCCCATGTGCCTTTACGAAGTCCAGGAGTCGAGTCCTGGATCGAGATAAAATTCAAATTCATTTATTTCAAGTGGGCCCTTATACAAGCACTTTAAAAAGTCAAGTCTGCAGATTTTTTTTATCGACTACAAGTTAGCCCTTGACTGCTATCACACCTGATGTTAAGTGATAATGCAATCTAAGATGGATGCGGGCTAATTTGTTAGGAGTAGAATGAAATCCACACCCCTTTCGGTTTCTACACGACATCGTACCGGAACGCTAAATCGCCACGGCGAAAGCCTCCAACCAGCCAGACCAAGACAAATTAAGAAAAATCTCATTCTGCCCAGCCGGGAATCAAACCTAGGACCTCCGTCCTATAGATCCACCGCGCATACCACTGCGCCACGGAGGTCGTCAAATTGACGTTGATTGACATTTTGAGCTTTTATTATCAAGAAAATTTACAACCCCTTATGAGAGTAGGTTAAGCCGGCGATACCGGTTACTGCCATTAATATCTGATATTAAAAATTACTAACATGGTGTTATTTCCTCAGGTACAGGTACCTTAGCGTATATTATAACCCCCTTACTCTTACCTACTAGTGTATTTTTCTTGGAAGAAAAACAACCTAATATCTCACAGACTGACGCAAGACTTGAATCCGTTGTTCTGACCACTAAGCTGACAAAATTAATTTAAACTTCTACCAAAACCATGAGGTATGGCCCGACATCAAGCCTGTTGTATAAATAACCATATCGTATTCAAAGCCCTCTTTACGACGCCGCGGAGGGAAGGGAGGGGGGAAGTAATTCCAATTTTTATCATCGTAAAAAACGAGGTATCCCGGAAAATGTGGCAGTATGCAAATTTGATACCTTTTTATTAACCCGCGACACAAAAGGTGTGTTACAAGTTTACTCTGTGTATCTTTATTTTTATATATCTATGTAATAATCACTATAAAGCTATAAAAGCCCACAGCAGGATTTCTACTTAAACAAGGATTTTTATGTATGAAACAAATATAAATTTTTTAAATAAATAAATAAATAAATATTATAAGACAATTACACACATCGCTATATAGCCCCAAACTAAGCGTACTCGTAGGTAGCTCGTGTTATAGGTACTATGATAACTGATGTGTGATGAGATGAATATTTTATATAATATATTATACATAAATACTTATAATATATAGATAAATACCCAGACACTGGAAAATATCCATGCTCATCACACAAACATTTTCCAGACGTGGAGATCGAACCCACAGCCTAGGACGCAAAAGCATGGTCACTAGCTATTGCGCCACTCGGCCGTATTTTTATGTATCTACGTCATAATCATTATATTGCGATGAGTGCAATTGTCCTATAATATTTATTTATTTATCTATTATCAAGCTATATAAGCCCACAGCTGGACTGCTACTTAAACAAGGATTTTATATATGAAACAAATATAAAAAAAATATTTTAGGGAAACATTTCTTACTTTGTGGTGAAGATCGGATAATCCAAATATCATTTTTCTCATTACGTTTAAGTTTCGTTTACTTTTATTATCACTTAAATCGGTACTAAACGAGCTTGCGGGTCACCTAATGTTAAGTGATTGTGCCATCATTTGCGGCGGTAATCACTTAACGTTTGCCGCACCTGAGACACTGCTAATGAGAGCTTCTTGCTGGCCTTGTTCTAGTTACTGATTAGGTTTAACTTATGATCGATTTAAAACGTCATCATTATCAGCCTTTAAATGACCTGATGAAAAAATAGACCTCAATCTTACCTATAGAATGATTTATGGTGCTAAGACCTGAGGCTTTACTTTTAGTAGGCGGGCTTTAGGTGATAATGTTATTAAGCAACATTTACTATTCTGATATTAATCATTATGACCGAGGGTGGCAGCTTTAACCACCTGTTTTCC
This sequence comes from Mycalesis mineus, assembly GCA_034621355.1. NCBI lineage: Eukaryota > Metazoa > Arthropoda > Insecta > Lepidoptera > Nymphalidae > Mycalesis > Mycalesis mineus. Next base: position 1,973,516 of record CM067903.1, read on the forward strand.
TATTTCTATGTAGCTACTGACATTTTATTTAAATAATAACCTCAATACTTCACAGTCTGACCTATGTCTGGTCCAACCAAACTGTTTCATAATTTTAGTAGTAAGTTAGCCATTTGTCATTTATTCTCATCAAAATCTAATATCTGATGATCATCAATGAATTAAAGCAACTCGCATTAAGCATACACAAGAAGGCCTGGCTGTGGGCCTTTAATAAGATTTTTTATACATTACACGTTAGTCCTTGACTGTTCTCACACCTAATGGTAGGTATCGGGCTAACTTTTTGGAGTGCTATGATATAATCCTTTGTTTTTTGAAAAAAATTACGGCCGAGTGGCGCAGTGGGTAGTGACCCTGCTTCTGCATCCTATACTAAAGCCAAACTAGATTGAGAATGCTTGTCAACAAATTTAAAATGAAGGTAGAAAATGCTACACATTTTATGCCTAATAAATTTAAAGTTATGTTTTGTTATTTTAAGAAATCTTATTTAAAAGATATTGAATATATTAATTAGTTTCAAGCTTACTAATCTAAGTTATTGTCATAAATTTGCCATTAACTAGTTAATTAAAAAAATTAGGTGTAAAATGACTAGTGATTTCTACCTTCATTTTTAATTTGTTTGTTGACAAGCATTCTCAATCTAGTTTGGCTTTAGCATAGGCTGTGGGTTCGATTCCCACATCTGGAAAATGTTTGTGTGATGAGCATGGATGTTTTCCAGTGTCTGGGTGTTTATCTATATATTATATGTATAATATATATATAAATATTCATCAGTTATTACAGCACCCATAACACAAGCTAACCACGCTATATTTGGGGCTATATAGCGACGTGTGTAATTGTCCTATAATATTTATTTAATTATATTTAATTCAGACTCCTGTCGGTTTCTGCACGACATCATACCGGAACGCTTAATTGCTTGGCGGCACGTCTTTTTCAGCAAGATGGTAACTAGTCAAAACCTTCCACCAGCCAAACCAGAACTAATTAAGAAAATCTCAATTGCCGCTGCCGGAAATCGGACCCGTGGCCTTCATCTTATAAATACACTGAGGCTCAGAGGCCGTCAAATTTACACAAAACAAAGATGATTATTATGATGACTCACGGTGGCTTAAAGTCACTTTCTAGTAGGTAAATGTTCATAAAAAAAAGACGTGTGGCACTCGGAGACTGCCGCGGTAAAGCTATTGCATAGCATTTTTTATCAACTGCAATTTTTTTTCAAGCGTGATACTGCAAAAAGTCATTAATTAAAAAAAAAAATGACTTTTTGAAATATCACGCTTAAAAAAAAAAATATTTCGGAACCGACGGGATTCGAACTCGTGTCTCTCTGGCAATCCGGGCACTTAGATGACGTCGTTGCCGAAATTGTGCTTTTGATATTATGTTTTTGATGCTCAGGAGGTGTTAGGTTTTTTCGTTACGGAATTTCTGTATTCGGTCTCCACGCACAAGGCCCGCGATAAAAGCTATACAATAGCTTAAAAACGAAATGTAAATATATTTTAAAAATGCGGGTAGATCTATAAACGGGCTGTAGCACTAACGTGTCTAGTCCCGGCGGTAAACATTCAGCGGGGTGAGGCAAACATTTGCACAGTGCAGTGTTGACGTGAGGTCCGGACCGTTTGTTTTGTGAGACACGGTTGTTGGCTACGACTGGAGTATCAAGACAATGAGGCTGTTGGGGAGGGATTTAATAATAACCCTCCGTCGATCAAGTGGACTGTATATTTTGTTCAATAACCACAATTCACAAGAATTGTGACGATGTTCAGGGGTTCAGGGTTCTTGGTTCTTGAGAGTTCTTGGTACTTGACGCTTGTTATTGAGATCTTGAGTCTTTGAGGTTCGTAGCGCAAGTTCAGGGGTTCGGGGTTCTTGAGGGATCTTGCTGGTTCAGGTTCTTGTTACTTCACGCTAGGGTTCTTGATCGCACGGGAGTTCTAACGGAAGTGATTTGCGGTAGCTCGGGAGTCGGTATTTATGCAATTCCCCCGCCCGGCACTGGGATCAAGTTTGCCGAGCGGGAGAGGGGATATCGCGGGGGCTGAGGGGCGTGCGGGGAGCGGGGGGCGTCAGTGGGTGACCAATCAGCGTTAGTCACTACTGACGCCACGCGGGGTTCGTAGCTCCTGTCCGCAACATCGCTCCCCTCAGCGAAGCTTCCGCGCAGCTTCCTTTTCTTCGGGTAGGACAGCGAGCTTCTGGTCGGACTGTGAAACATATTTCAGTGGGTTCTTGAAGTGGCGGAATTTCAGGATCATGTAGAGTCTTGCGTTGCAGGTTCGCTTGTTGCCGGATCGATTTTCGATGATTAAAAAGAAGCCTGTTTCTTTGCATCATTTTCGCCGACACTTGTGGATTCATTGAAACGCGAGTGCTATCGAGCTTGGCAGCTCGCACTCCCCTCATTTTGCACTGTCTCTGCACACTAACTGGTCCTCCGGTTTTGATCACCACCTCAGGATTGATCATGTGTGCGCGAGATCTGCACAGGTCCACATTTTCTGCATTAACGTGATGCACATGATCTTCGTGGCTGTTGGTAGATTCTTTTGTCGTTGTACCGTGAATCACCCAGCCGAGTTCGGTTCTTGAAGCTACAGGTTCATTACGACCTCCAGTTTTTAGTTGCTTCGTCACGACGAGTTCCCAATTGTCGGAGCCAATGAGTAACCGAGGTCGTGCATAGTCGTAGCAGACTTCACTCGGGTTCAGTTCTTGAAGATGCTGGTACCGTAAGAGTTCTAGCGGCACGGTCTGGTGTAGCAGCTGGAGATTCCCCACAGTTCTAGCTCGTATGGTATGCGAAGCAAGTAAGTGTTTGCCTCGCAAACGTAGCTGGATGTTCCTGCTGTTTGCCTTCTTCTTGGTGTTGATACCACGGAGTGTAAGATCTTGAGAAGGCCCATAAAGATTCAACTCGTTCGCTAGTGCTTCATCAATGAGCGAGATGGTAGAGCCCTCATCTAATAAGGCATACGTGTGAACCTCACCGCCACTGTGGTTCGAAATGACGATGGGACACACCTTCAGCATAACGTTGCTTCCGCCCTTTGATTCAGCCGTAGTTGACGCAACAATTTCTTCCGTCGGTTCTGGACAGCTTGTGTGGATCGTGGTCGTCACCTCGCTCGTTGGGCTGCACTCGTGTAGTAGCCGATGATGCGAATGAACGCACCCATCGATACCACATTGCTCCGAATCACATTCCGCGCGACTGTGTGTGGCTTTCAAACACTTGAAACACACTCTACTGAGTTTGGCCCAATCCCAGCGAGCATGTATGGGCATCTGCTTCAATTTTCGGCACTGTGATGGGTCGTGGTCACCGCCACAGCACTGACACTGTTCTCTGTAGTTGGCAGAGAACATGTTGGCTCTGTGGTTCTTCTCAGTGGTACTTTGGGACGACGTTGCTCTCGAGTTCGATTCTTTCCGAGTGGAGGTAGATGGATCGGGCTTGGAGTATGTGAACTCTAAACCTATTGTTGCTTCGTAGTTCAAATAACGTGATAGGATCACAATATGTGGTTCTCCTGGATGGCGGTTCTCCGATGCATATTTCGCAAAGCTTCTTCGCATGTCGGGCGGTAGCTTATCCACAATGCCTCTGGTTAACATATGGTTCTGGAGGCACCCGTTTAGACCTTCGATGTTATTAATCGTGGATACAATATTTCGCACTTTCACGGCGAAGACATTTAATTCTGACGCTGTTGGTCCTAAGGCAGGAAGATGCTGGATCTCTTCCAATGCCTTATCAATCAGGGCTTCTGGACGTCCGAAACTCTGTTCAAGAGCTTCCATTATCTCTACCGGATCGCACGCCGTGTAGAGCAGTGAAGCGACGGCTCCACGGGCTTCTCCTCTTAATGCGTTTCGCAGCCGTTGTAAGTTCTCGATTGGCGAGAACTTGTGAAGCCGCGTCGAATCCCGCATTGAGGCTTTGAACGGCATCCATTCATTCGCAGCCCCACTGAAAGGAGGCAGCTCTGTGGATGATCGGGGTGGAGGCCGATAGTGCGCAAGCCGCTCCAGAGTTTCAGCCAGCGCTTCTATGCTTCGTGTTCGTGAGCGGTTTGGTGTCGGCGAGCATGTACGTGCATCCTCACGGCGGCGGTACTCGTGCCGGGGTTCACTCCGTTCGGCTGTGAGGAGAGGAGTTGCAGCGTGAGGTGGTCCAGCACCACGCGCAGGAGAAAGATCGCTCCCCTCGTGTAGGATCCACGTGTTGCAGCCAAGCCTCAGTGCGGACACTCATGTGAATGGGTTTTTCAGGACCACGTGTGCTGCCTTGGTCTTCGTCGTCTAAAGCAGCGAGTTCCGCTTCCAGCTTCTTTTGTGCGAGATCCTCTTCAATTTGAAGCTGCCGCATCCTTATAGCGGCAATACGTTCTGCCGCCTCATATTCCGCTTGCTTTCTGCGCGTCGTCGTGCTCGCCGTGGATCTTTGCGAGCGCGTTGATCGCGCCGGTGACGGCGGACGTGCCTGATGCGCTTGATCCACATCCGAGCTTCGTCCTCCAGCTTCTTGCCGAGATGGTACGGCACTTGCAGAACCAAGAGGTTCCACAAACCGAATCTGCCCAGGACGAGCAGGGTTCAGCGCGCGAGGGATCGGTTCTTGCAGCGCGGCTTCGTCCTGTTCACCTTCGATCTGCGAATCTTGACTCCTAGTTCGCACCATCTTGACGTGTTGGGAGTCTTGAAGCGGATGTGTTTGGTTCTTGATCCAGGGATCCGGCTCGAAGGACCAAAGATGTTGGGGAGGGATTTAATAATAACCCTCCGTCGATCAAGTGGACTGTATATTTTGTTCAATAACCACAATTCACAAGAATTGTGACGATGTTCAGGGGTTCAGGGTTCTTGGTTCTTGAGAGTTCTTGGTACTTGACGCTTGTTATTGAGATCTTGAGTCTTTGAGGTTCGTAGCGCAAGTTCAGGGGTTCGGGGTTCTTGAGGGATCTTGCTGGTTCAGGTTCTTGTTACTTCACGCTAGGGTTCTTGATCGCACGGGAGTTCTAACGGAAGTGATTTGCGGTAGCTCGGGAGTCGGTATTTATGCAATTCCCCCGCCCGGCACTGGGATCAAGTTTGCCGAGCGGGAGAGGGGATATCGCGGGGGCTGAGGGGCGTGCGGGGAGCGGGGGGCGTCAGTGGGTGACCAATCAGCGTTAGTCACTACTGACGCCACGCGGGGTTCGTAGCTCCTGTCCGCAACAGAGGCTATTCAATAAAATTATACTTAACTAGCGGTCGCCCGCGGTTTCACCCGCGTAGTTTCTGTTCCCGTTGTATCTGGGTACAAATTACCCTATGTCACTACTGATGAGTGTCACAGAGTAATCATATACAAAAGTTTTTTTTTTACCATCCTACTCGTAGTTTCATCCGGAGCAAACATAGACAGACAGACAGAAATTGCATAAAATGTTATTTTGATGTATGTACCGTATTATATATATTGTTGGCAGCATTGCGAACCATAGACTATAGAGGTGCCGGTTTTGTATCGTTTTGGTAGACTGTAGCAAAAAGTAACGGTTACAGGCAGTTATATAAGCAAAGCCCTAATGGTGAAGTTATTATTATTTTGTGTGTTTTCTTTGTGTGCAGTTATTCTGTCAGTTAATTTTGTTAAAAGTTAAAGTGTAATAAAATGTAAATGCTAGTTAAGTAAATTATGTGATTACCGTCATATTGTTTCATTTTGATTTGATTTAAGGAAGTTTTGTAATAAAAACGTATTGATGTTATGATTAATGTTTTTTTTCTTCTTGTGCCTTTTGACCCCTTCTGATGATGTTTCTAATAATATATTCATATGCATGTAGTACAAAACGGTAATTTCAATATTACAAGCAGACACTTAAATTTTATTTGCATGTATAGCTGTATAGATTAGCTGTGCCCCGCGTAAATACCGTTTTCGAGGGAGTATAGATAAACCAAGTCTTAGTAAGCGTCTACATCACGAAATGAATATCTATGCTTTTCAAGACAAATAAATGTATAATTTTAGAGATCTCCTGATGAGTCTATAAGTTAGTCAGTGGTGTTTCGCTGAAATTATGGATAGATTAGGCGTTGAGTGCCTCGTTGGTCCTGTGTTAAATTATGTCTTTATACACTCTTGTATGTCGGTACACGACATCGACCAAGACAAATTAAGAAAAATCTCAATCTGCCCCGCCGGGAATCGAACCCAGGACCTCCGTCTTATAAATGCACCGCGCATACCACTGCGCCACGGAGGTCGTCAAAATCTGTATGTCTGTTCGCGCATCACTTTAAAACTACGGGAGCGATTTTCATACGGTTTCCAGAGATGGATTAAACTTGGCTCTGGGCAGGCTTCAGGCTTCATTTCATGGAGATCCGACGTAAGAAAAAAGTTATTCCAAAAAAAACTGAATTTCACTAAGGACGTAGCCGCGACGAAAGTACTATATAAGACTTCAAGTGACACTTGGCACGATTAGAGTTCGTACTACGGGAGGATATAGGATACTGCGTATCAAATAAATGTACCATTCCCTTAAGACAATTGTTGAAAGTCCACGCGGACGACGTCGCGGGCGTTAACTAGTATTATTATGATTTTATTATTTCCGCCATAGCAAAGAGCATTAACTAATGTTTGAAAAACAGGCAGCTTATTATGTTCCTTTGAAATGCAAATGACGTTTGATGGACCGACGCAACGCGGCTTGTTTTTTGATGTTCTACATAAAACTTAATGACGAAAATGTAACAAAAGTGCGACAGCTTTTACTACACTAGACGTGCTTTAAGGTTTCACGTGCTGTACGCGACGCAACGATAAATATTGTAATTTATATTTACTTTAAAACAATAAAGGGCGAAAAAGGAACGTAGTTGGTGACAGCTTTGGCAGATGTCAAACTCAATTGACACATCTTTGAATAAAACGACTCCGAAGCCAAGCGCCGAAGCGTCACCAGACACTTTCCCGAAATAAGCCGTTTTTTACCTGGAAACCTGTGGTTTTACTGGCACAAGTTACCCTTACACGGGCCTTAGGTACTGATTTAATTATTGATCAAAAAGATATTTACCATATGCATCAAGCGTAATTCTTTACATAAATACAATATTTAAAGTTTTGTTTCCTCCAAAAAACCTTTTAGAAAATCAAAATTAACGAGAACAAAGTCACGGGCAAAAGTTGCGCTTTAATATTTTAATCAAAAACGTAACAATAACATTAAGTGTTGATGTATTCACAATAATCCAGTAGCTAGCCAAAAACTTGATCACGAGGTACAGAGTACGAGTCCTGCGTTGGCGTCAAATTATTAAGCTTTTCTTACGTTGGAAAGCTAGTGGTGTTACACTAACGTGCCTCAGACAGCTCGCAAAGCTGTTAGCTGTCGATTATTATCATCACCATCTCAAAGTAATCGCCAAAGAATCAAACATTATCACCCGCCAGCCTTCAATGAAGCAGTGTGATGTGTCTGAGCCCCATATCCCCTCTCGTTTAAGGAGGCTAATTAAGCTGATAATGATAAATGAAGAGAAATGTAGTAGGTATAGTAATTTTGACGTCCTATCTTAGCAGTTTATCGATATAAGACTAAGTTTTCCTTATTACTCTTTGGAACTTTCCACGCGTCGAAACGTCGTATGTAGAACCTCTGCCTTATGAATTTTTCATAAAGCAACAAAATAAATATTTCAATTTGCAAACATGAAACTTTTCCTCGTTAACTTCTGATGTGGAACGTTTGAAAATTGTTTGGAACAATTTCCGACAGGAATGTGAGGAATTTGCCGTTTTGCGCTGGAACTTTTTTTTGGAATATTTAAGTAAACAGGTGCCGGAACCACGTCCTAATTTCGGCTGAGAACCTTCGCGATGCCCTTTATGAATATTGTTCTCTTAAGCCGTTTCGCCCTCTTTACACTGCAGATCAATTTAATTGAACAATTACGTCATTATAATTATCCTATTAAATAAATAAATAAAAATATTTTATTTCAGACAACAATTGGTTCATATTTTTGTTATATACAATCGATTCTTTTTCTGAAAAATTACTACCAAATCAATTTAACCTAAATAACAGCAATGCTAATTTAGTATAAAATATATCAAAAGTAAATAGTCAAATTGGATTAAATAAATAAATTAAGATATAAAAAATAAAAATTACCGTATAAAAAAGTCAAATATAAATATGTGAATAATGTAAAATTTTAAAGAATTTCGGTATCTTAAAATCATAAGCTCTGAGCGTCATTATTATTTTGTTTTTATTATTATCGTTAATTCTCTCAATAAAACCCACCCGCCCGAGGTTTAGGTTTTACGCATCACTGTTATTATACTATTATAAAAATCCACCCTGATCATCACGAACATACCTAACGGCAGCCCTAGCAAAGCCCTGAAGGCGTTATTGTATTGCACTCTGAGAGTATCAAAGCTGGACTTAGTGTAGTTGTACCAGAGTTGCGAGCTGTAGAGCGCCTGGCAGTAGGCTTTGAAAAGGGTAATTTTCACTTGTAGGGAGCAGCAGGTAAAACGTCTAGCCATGTCACTCTTGGCGGATCGTCTATATCTGTCTAAGGGCTAACGCTAAAACTCGCGCGGGGGCACGCTCGCAGCTGGTGTATAATGAAAAATAGTATGGACAGCGCAGGCGCGTGCGACGGAGCGCGGGCGCGGGTGGCGGATTGTCACCCGCGCGGCGGGCGGCGGGCACACGGTGCGGGCGCCCGCGACGCGTGTTTGTTTCTACAAATCATAGCAGCGCTAACTGAGACGGGCGCACGCGACGGGTGGCCGCGCGCGGATTTGTGGCCCGCGGCGGTCGCCCGCCGCGTGCGCCCGCGCCCGCACCCGCGCGAGTTTTAGCGTTAGCCCTAAGTCTGCGTTGCCATTCATTGAGTATATTAACGGTCCACTACAAGGGTCAAACAATCAGGTTTACTGTCTTTAAAAACGATTTGTAATTACAACTATGAATAACTTATTTATGCTTTGCCTAATGAAGCATAATAGGTACTTAAATTAAATAATAAAATTGTGATTAATAAATTAAAATTTAAGTTTGATATTTAAGAAATGCTTGTAAACAAACACTTTTCAAAAGTCTTGGTCTGGTTGTAGTGACTCTTCCCCAAGTTTGAAAGTCAAAATCTTTTGAGATATAATTTGTCTTCCAAGTACCTACGCTTAGTTAACGAACTTTTCTTATATTTTCTGTCTTGGCCTGTTTGTGGACACTCTTGTACCAGATTGGAAGGCATAAACTACTAAAAACTTTAAAAATAAATAAAATACTAATTCAATTATTATTAGTTAATATACGATTTCAATTATAAGCAAAGTATATAAATGTTTCAGTGAACACTTTTGTTGGCTCACCGTGTAAATTACTATCAACCATAGCTATCACGTCCGCGCATAATATTGGAAATTCCTTATACTTTTATCGCCTCCTTTTACCTTAGGGGTTTTCACACAAATAACTTTTTCATTCTATTGTGTAATTTATTACAATGTAATAAGGCGCATTATTGAATACTTCCAGCAAGGTAAATGATCGGTACTGAAAATAAAAAAATAAAAACATGGAGGATTCTTTGTGTATCAAGTAGTAAGCTTTGTTCGAGCTGAGACTGAAAATAATTTAAAATTTATTATATTGCTATTCAAATGAATTCCTTTTTTATTAAAACACATTTTACGAGATTAGGTTCTTTTATTAAAAATTTTGGTTTTTTACAGTTTTGTTAGTCTAGTAACTTATTCAGAAGCACATACATGGGTTCGAGTTTTACGTTAAGCTGTGAAATACATACATTTTATTTGCTACAAAAAATCAACATCATTTTTACCAAGCTCTTTCCTTATAGAAGAGGAGATAGAGCTTATACCCACCATGCACCAATGCCAAAATATTGCTATTTATAAGAAAACCAACCGAAAACTGGTCACTTGACATCAGTTATCGCAGTCAAGCCAACTTCCTAGTAAAGAATAAATCATTCATAAACTCGAAGAAACTAACGAGGTAAATAAACATACTTCGTAAACCTGTAAAATATAATCCTTCTAATTTAAACTTTTAACAATTCGAAGTATTTTAATGGTATAAAAATCATAAACCTGTAAAATTCATTGGAAGTTTTTAACAGTGTAAAAAAACTAAAGTTTCACAAAACATGAATCTGTAAGCTTACTTTTAATTAGTATTTTAAATAAAGAAAAAGAAATATCTAATTTGTCTTTTTATTTTTGTAACTCGAAATTAATTTTTCTTTGAGGAATGATGACGGTGTAATTTACTCAAAATAAAAGCCCTAGAAACGTCGAGAACATTCTCGAAGTGCGGCTACAATTAAATGTTATCTTGAACAACAAAGCCACTTGAGGTTGTTGTAATTAATCTCAACGGATGAAATATTAGGTGAATCTAAAGCACGTGGGCACAAAACAAGTCCAAAGTTGAGGCTTTTGTTATCTTGAGATCATATTTGGTGTAGGTTAGATTTACTGTAGAAACTATATATTAAAACTTGTAGTAGGGAGGTATAGTTTTAATAGAACGCCCAAAGATCTATTAGAACTAAAGCGAAGTTTGTGATTGAGTTAGAGAAATAAACCGCAAATATTTTTTTTTATGGACTACAAGTTGGCCCTTGACTGCTATCACACCTGATTTTAAGTGATGATGCAGTCTAAGATGGAAGCGGGCTAACTTGTTAGGAGTGGGACGAAAATCCACACCCCTTTCGGTTTCTACACGATATCGTACCGGAACGCTAAATCGATTGGCGATACGTCTTTGTCGGTAGGGTGGTAACTAGCCGCGGCGAAAGCCTCCCACCAGCCAGACCAAGACAAATTAAGAAAAATCTCAATTTTGCCCGCCGGGAATCGAACCCAGGACCTCCATCTTATAAATCCACCGCGCATACCACTGCGCCACGGAGGTCGTCATACTAAAGATTCTTCCTTTTTTTAAGTCAGTTTTGCAAAAGTGTTGAATAGAATTCGTCCTAGCTAGTATCCTTGAGAGTATTCTTGTAAAATTTTATGTATTTTTCGTCTCATTGCAAGATGTTTTGCAAATATTTTCTTTTATTTTCATTTATTGCTTGTCGTTTTTCAAATTCTCTTGTGTATGAGTTTATTTTTATATTTCCAGAATTAACGGACCCGCGTTATTGTCTTTAACCTAAAACCATTATCGCTTTGTTGCCTTTTTAATAAAATTTTAGGTCATATTAAATAAGAAAAATAACAAATTAAGAATTATCGTCCCTATGAAAAAATTATAATTTTACTTAGCAAGGAAATATTTTACGAGTTTCGTGCGTAATTTCGCAACGTAGCGAAGATTCTGCGCAGAAGTTAGCCTGTACTCCAATTACATAACCGAGTGAAATTTATTCTAAATACCTGTGGACTGGAACAGAGTGGGGTGGAGCGGTCGGTGTTATATTTATGTAAATGTGCGTGAACATCTGCTGCCCTGGCTATGGCTGCTTGCTTATTAACATAACTTTGTATAGATGTACATATTTGTCTTCGTGCTTTAAATTATGTTTTCTAACCTTAAATTTTAATAAGGCACAATATAAAGGTGAAAACGTTTGCTGCGTTGACCTAAGCTTTTAGATTTCTAGGTCCTATGTCCGAGTCCTAGTTCGAGAATTACCCTAAACCCGTCAACAATTAAAGCTAAGCTAAATTGATGTAAAGCTAGAAGGAGAAAAAACACGTTATTCTATTAAATTTTACATTGTGATATTCCGATTGAAGGTAGCTCGGGTTTCCGGCATAAGGGGAAAATATACAAGACAAAAGTAAGGCATGTCGTGTTATATAAATCAAAATATTCCTTTCGATAAAAAAGAGAAGGAATTGTAATAAAATTATATTTTTTTACAGTAAAACTAATATTTGATGTTGTCAACAAACAAATTAAAAATGAAGGTAGAAATCACTAGTCATTTTACACCTTTTCGCACACACACATTAATGACGATTGACAAAATTTGATTAATAAGCGTGAAACTTTTTAATATATTCCATATCCTTTAAAATGCAAACATAATTTTAAATTTATTTCACTTAAAATATGTTGTGTTCTATGAATTTAAAATTTGGTTGTTAACAAGCATTCGAATAGTTTGGCTTTAGTCTAGTAGAATGTATAACGGTTTTTATTTTCAAAACGATTTTATTCAAACAAAAAGTATAGAGTCGTTTGTCGTAGAAACGAATCGTCATAAAAATGTCTCTTCGCTGCTATAAGACGAGCGAAGACAGCGGGATTCAGCAGAAGATTGACGTCCAATTCAATAACAGAGATTTCTTTGCAAAAATGACGATAGTTGAAACTATATTCCGATTTGATGGAAACGTATGTTAGCCGGTGAAGTTTCAAACGAACGTAACTTAATCTACGCTTCACATATCAATGTTTTAATTAATTTGAACCGTTAAACTCACGTGTACATTATACCGTCAAACATTACCAGCATGATGGGTCATAGCTCCAGAAAATAGGGCTGTGCCCTGTAATGAGTATGCAAGTTCAACAACAGCAGATGATTGATGTCAAATTCAATAATTGAGTTGTTTGCAAATACAACGATTTTATGACGTAAGTTGGAAGAATTAAAATGTCTCTGGTTGATTACAACCAATAAAATAAAATAATCATCATCATTATCAGCCTATTAACGACCCACTACAGGGCCAGGCCTCCCTTCTTACAGGAGAGGGGATAAATAAAATAATGTTATCACTATATTATTACATAAAGTTTGTTCTCGCGGGATACAAGGAAATAATTCAGATAGATTCCAAAAATGCATAGGTACGAAAATGGTCAAGATAGAATAGGTCTTCCATTGTGTTTGGTATTTCCAAATAAATAAAACACGCGAAATGCAAACAGGGAAACTTCTATTCTAGGATTTCATAATAACCCCGGGATCAGTGTAACAATGCCCTGGCACGAGTTTTAATAGCACGCTATGGATTAAATCAAAACAATTAGTAACATAAATTATTTCAGAGATGTAATACGCGATAGAGTTAATCTATTCTACATTAATAAAGTATACTAATGAAAAACATCAAGCTAATATTATATTATGTGAAAAATATTAACAATAAAGTAAACCTACTGAGGCACGAAAATTGTATAAAAAAAAAACAGAATAATTATAATAACTAACTAATTAACCTAACTATAAGCATAATTCTAAATTTTGCCCTTTTGGTGGGGTGCCCATCACGCAGGCAGCATTTCCGCGCTGAATTGCGATAGATATTCGTTGCGCGAGAAAGCTGCCTGCCCGAGGGACGCCTGTTGCCTCCCTGAGGCGCCTACTTAATTCCTTATGAAGCACCTGAGCGCTTCTGCCCCATGGACCCAGTGTCTTGACTCCAAATGGAAAGAACTCATACTGAGTGCCGAGACAACTGTATTTTAATGTCTTTTGATGCTCTCTCAAAAGACATGAAATACACATTTACTAGAAAAAGAAAAACTTCGATAAGTTCTGAAAACAGACAATTTTGCTTAATGAAAAACCGGACAAGAACGGCTCTTAGTTTATGAGTAGTTATTTGCGTCAAAATCGGCCATATCTTAAGAAGTTTCATTCTTTCAAGGAATTGTAGACGAGAATATAATATGGTTTTAGTTTCAACTTGGTGCCACACGCATTGACGGACGGGCGAACGAACTGACGGTTAACAAAGGTAAGTTATAAAAAGTCCGTTTTTTCCTTTTAAGGAACGCTAAAATTAATATTGACCATATTAAAGGTACAACTAAACAACTATTAGAAGTGCACTTTTCGTAGTAGAAAACTAGATGTATCATCAAAATCAAAAAATATTTTTGGTAATAAATTGAAATTTAAAAAATGTCAGAAGCTTCCTTTAATCTACTTTAAATTATTATGTCCATAAGGTTGTTGGCTTTCAGTTGAAGAAGCGGTAAAATCACGTGATCACTAGTTTAATTATAAAGACATTTAATATTATCAACAGCGTGGCGGGTTTAAGCTCAAAAATAGGCCAGTGCGCTACAGTGTGCTTACAAACTCAACAGATACCCCACACTATAAAAATACTCTGAAAGGAAAAAAGGTAGAAATTAAATTTCACGATGTTTCCTAAACGGTCTTTTAAGGCTCGTAATTAAGAATTTCTCTTCGTTACCTCCATCCAGTAAATCAGTAGATTTACAGCTTGAATTATGGGATCCGGTCGCTGATGTAAAAACAAGCAAAGATACACAGTTTCATAGAAAAATTATTATCGTCACAGAACTAAATGTTAGCTGTTCTTAATTCCATGTCAGTGGTATAAAATGAAACTAGACTAAAGACAAATGCTTGTCAACAAACAAATTAAAAATGAAGGTAGAAATTACTAGTCATTTTACATCTAATTTTTTTAGTTAACTTGTTAATGACGAATTCATGACAATAAACTAGACTAGTAATCTTAAAACTGCATAAAATGTGTTGCATTTTCTACCTTTATTTTAAATTTGTTTGTTGACAAGCATTCTCAATCGAGTTTGGCTTTAGTATAGTAACTTTATTGACATAAATTTTTTATTTAATTAACAATAATGACGTATGTAGTGGTTTTATTTTAGTACGTATAGCTCTGGTTGTTTTTCATGAATTGTCTTAATTTTTTATTAATTTCATAATTATCATGTAAAACCTTTTGGTTTTTAAAAAATTCGATTTATATTTGCAAGCATTTTCATTGGTAAGTACCAACTTTATTGAGGAATTTCCTGATTTTAAAATTTTCAGAAAAAGAGAACTTGTATTTTTCATCTCCATACTATTTTATATCTATGTTCTCCATATTATTTTATATCTATATTCTCCATATTATTTTATCTACTCACAATAAGTAAAGCAAAAAATGTTATTTATGATAAATTATTACTACAAATAATTTATTTTTAAAAAGAGCAACTGTTAAGTTTTCGGAGATTCGTCTCTACATTCGTACCTTCCGTTCGTAGTCACTATCCTCTTAACAAAGTCATTGTAGAAAAGCTAATTTGAGTATTTTATGAATTCGTATATCATTGTGAAAGGGCACTTGGTTTTTTGTGTCCTAAAAAAGCTACAAAATTATTTCGCTCCGTTGTTAATTTAAAATAGACCCTTATCTCCGGCTCGTTTTTAACTGGAAGTCACACTGGAATAAGGTAATGAGGGAAATGAACTTACTGACTTATTATCCTATTTTCACCTTAACAATAATTATGAAATAATTTATTTATTTAAGCAAAATATTTTATTACGTTGTTAAATAGAATAAAAAAAGTTATAAATATTTTTTCCTTTTATCTCATTTACACTAATACATAATATATATCGAAATAATACAAATAATGTAAACAATATCATAAAAAAATATTCATGCCTTATAGTTGAAAATAATATTAAATTATTCATCAAAATATCAGTGCGTTACTCTACTGGAGTCGAACGATTTATCACCGGCATAATTCTACATTAGTACTAATCCACATGATGATAGTCTGGTGAAAGCCGAAAGGGAAAAAGTATTAAAAATACTTGGACCTTATTCACGAGACTACCGCCATGAGGATTGTTTAGTTAACTATCATTGTGCAGATAGACATTTCAGCCAAAGGTCTTTTTGCGAAAAGCTTGGACCAAAAATCTTAATTTTCGCTTGACTGTTGGATCAAGGGTAGGGTACAGAAAACAGTAGTCCTTGAAACGGCGCTTATTGTAAGAAGGTTCCTCATCTGGAGCCCTGACCACCGACAGCTTGAGCCCTCAAATGTTCCGCAAGCGGAGGATCAGGTTTTTTTTTAATTCACCAAATTAGCATACGAACACAAGGTGGGGAGGTTATATACCAGGACATCATAACTCCAATAACAATGGTACTAACTCTCGCCCGGTCATTTGTAGTGATTGCGGGCACATTAATCTGAATAATTTATAACAACGACTGACAGCGTCATTAGCATTCACGGTCAATATAACTAGCTCCAGAACACTCGTAAACATTGCCGACACTCACGTAGGCTCAATCATAGACTATTCTGAATGGCGGTTTGATTGTATTGAATATTGATAATATTAGCGATATTAATATTTACTTCCAAATAACATTTTGGAACGAAGTTCCTTATCGCGCGTTGTGAAAGGGGGCTAGACGGAAAAAATTCGTACGAAAAGTTGTCACGACACTTTTTGATCAAAGGATCTTGCCGCCGCCTTTGATGTGTGTGCGCGTGAGCGGCGGGGGGCGCCCGCGCTGTATGCTGTCTCGCGCTCTCGTGGCACCCTCTGGTGTTTCGGTGTACAACAACAAATATTATTATTACTTAAAAAAAATAAATTTTTATTACAATTCCTTCACTAATTAATCGAAAGGAACTTCGTTCCATCCGGGTGTCCCTTGACACCTCTCAACTTTTTTTTCATAATTATATACGTACGAACTATTTTATCCAGATTATCTATCAGTTAAATAATGGCCCTTTCTTTACACTATATACTATATATAATACATAGTGTATAGAACTACATGAATAATCAAATATTTTAGTCTGTGCTTTGGAGAACATGTTAACCTGTCTGTCACTATTATCAACGTCCGATCTGAGTGATCGTTAATTAATTAAAAATTATCACCTTAAATACGAATCGGCGTATATAAGGTGATAATTTTTAATTCATTAACGGCTTCGGAGCAGTGAGGTGGGTTAACGCTCTATATTATTATCATCTCTCCTTCAAGGAGGGAAGTTTAGTCTTCTGGTGGATCATGTGGTTGAGACTCTTCAAATTTTCGAGTCCTGGTTACTTCTAACCAAGTACGAGTAATTTCACAAAGTAACCGCTTCGGTCGTTTCTATTGTTGATTACACAAACATAATTACAATTAGTTTGTTTAACCGATCGTCCAGTTACAACCTATTCAGAAACAGGTGCGTTTAACTGAACACAATCGTGCGTGCCGTGTTTATTGATGTAATGGGCGACGTCGATTGCTCCATGGAATTTAATATCCATCAATAAACAGAGCACTGTAAATTAAGCTATGTCTGCAATAATTGCGTTTTCATTGTAATTTAGGATTTCAAATTAGCTGCATTCAGTGACAAGTTATCGAAGTAACTGTATTGTGTTATTGCATGTCATAATTTGACGTTAATTTGCCTGGTTACGTCGCCAGGCATTCTTTGGTTCTGCACTATTTTCAATTTGTCGATTTTTTTTATTCGACTACAAGTTGGCCCTTGACTGCTATCACACCTGATGATGCAATCTAAGATGGAAGCAGGCTAACTTGTTAGGAGTAGGATGAAATTCACAACCTTTTCAGTTTCTACACGACATCGGAACGGAACGCTAAATCGCTTGGCGGTACGTCTTTGTCGGTAGGGTGGTAACTAGCCACGGCGAAAGCCTCCCACCAGCCAGACCAAGACAAATTAAGAACAATCTCAAACTGCCCCGCCGGGAATCGAATCCAGGACCTCCGTCTTATAAATCCACCGCGCATACCATTACGCCACGGAGGCCATCAAAAATACGATATACCTAAGATGGCTAGCAAGTGGTTAGTTCCTCAGTTGTACGCACTGCGAAGATTAGGATTATCTTTTCAGCTTCCGTTTTCAATACCACTACGCCATTCAAGTTAATAATGGCTGTCTTCGAGAGGTTCGTGAAATTGAATATTCATCAGTAAGCACTATAAATTAAGCTATGTCTGTTTTAATTATATTTTTATTGTAATTTGAAATTTTAAATATCAAACTAACTGTTGCATTATTATTATAGGACATTGTGATAATTTGGTTTTGATTTGACTTCCTTGACCGCCAGCTATAGCTATGGACGTTCGATTTCAATAGAGACATTTTTTTATAGAAATACTCCTTCTTTAGTAAAAGAGATGTTTGCTTGATGTCCAAATAAAAACACTAGACAACACAGTTAACATTTTGTGGGCCCACACACAAAATGTAGCCATCAAACTACACATGACACTACATCCACGAGCCCCAAAAGGACAATGTGGTCGTGTGCAAGTAAACTGTATGCGGAATAAACTAAGCAGGGTTGGGTATTGTTGTAAATCCGAGCGGACAGTGGCGGACATTTGCCTAGATTCATCACGTGCAAAGCCACAAATGTCAGGGCCAGCTCACTCATACACGGACGGTAACGTTGACTGACAAAATATATGCTAACTATACATGTATAAATCTTCTCATTTTGATAGTCCTTTAAACTCTAGATGTAGTTGTAAGATGTACATACAATCATTTGACAAACAAATTAGTGTATTTAGGCCTGTGTGCACCAAGATTTCGGTTATCATAACCAACGGTTAACATAAGCTATACGTACAATTTACTTTTCACGACAACCCGTGCACCAGTTGAGGATGTAAGCTCGGTTAAGATAACCACCCGGTTTACGTCCTTAACCGGCGTACGGGTTTATTATAAATAGTAAACTTATAGTAAAGTTATGTTAACCATTAGTTAAGATAACCGAAATCTTGGTGCACACAGGCCTTAACTAAAGGAGCGTTACCAATGCCAAATCATAGAATTAAGTTGTCATCAACGATTTTATTATTTGAAAGTAGACTCTGTATAAATAATCTCTTTAATAAAAAATAGTCTAAATATTTTAGCAGCACGTTATTGCTTTATTGACGTTCGATTACACACATATGCAATATTGTTTTAACTTACCACTACACTCAAAGCTAAAAGGACAACTCGGTATAGATTGACTATACTAGTATTGCTTAATTGCCTCGTTGGTCCAGTTTACTTTTAGGAAATTTAAAACACAGATAGAGAGGATAAAATAAATTTTAAATGGCACATCAGTAAATTATTGGAACGAAGTTCCTTATCGCGCGTTGTGAAAGGGAGCTAGACGGAAAAAATTCGTACGAAAAGTTGTCACGACACTTTTTGGTCAAAGGATCTTGCCGCCGCCTTTGATGTGTGTGCGCGTGAGCGGCGGGGGGCGCCCGCGCTGTATGCTGTCTCGCGCTCTCGTGGCGCCCTCTGGTGTTTCGGTGTACAACAACAAATATTATTATTACTTAAAAAAAATAAAATTTTATTATAATTCCTTCACTAATTAATCGAAAGGAACTTCGTTCCATCCGGGTGTCCCTTGACACCTCTCAACTTTTTATAAAAATATTATTTCTGGAAATACGAACAGTCCCCTCTCTACAAACTAAGCCTTTCAATTAAATACGTATCTAAATAAACAAAAACCAGGTCCAAAGTAAATCAATTATGGGTAAATCACAAAAAACATAATCACGGGCGGGCCTTTCTTTAATGTCAGTTAATATAAGTAATTGCGTATTATTAAAAGCTTCAAATAATTAACTTTTGCCATACTTTACAACAGTGTGTATCAGTGTGAGTTGTCCCCTTCAATCTCTGCCCCTGACTTTGATGGATGCCCATAGACTTATGTTGTTTGCGACCTCATGGGAACGGACCTATCTAGACTGATATACGAACTCCATTCTTTTATAGCTAACGAATATTATCTGGGTTCATAGCGGCAACTCTTTGCAAAAACCTCGCGATAGAACATAGTAGATTAAACCAATCCTGAAGGTGCCCCAATCTCGGAGTAAAACGAACGTAGTAGTCTTTTTGTCGGATCTGGGAGATTTGATCACTTGAATGACTATTTTTTGGGGAAAACAGAAAAATAAATTATTAACTACTAGAGGAATCTCACGGTTTCACCCGCGTGAAGAGGTATGAATTTTCGTCCCACTCCTAACAAGTTAGCCCGCTTGCATCTTAGACTGCATCACCACTTAACATCAAGTGTGATAGCAGTCAAGGGCCAACTTGTAGTCGATAAAAAAAAAATTCTCGTTCCGGAGAAAATATAAGGATAAAAAGTAGCCTATATATTTTTCTAACATCTAAGCTATATTATTGTGAAGTTTCATCAAAATCCATTTGGTAGTTTTTGAGTAAAAGAGTAACGTATAAACTTAATATTCATCGTTACATACAAACTTTCGCCTTAATATTATCAGTTCTTGAAAATAGCAGTGCGTTGCTCTACTGGGATCGAACAATTATCACTGATAGGTATATTGTAGCCAATAGACCTGATATAGTGATAATTGATCGATTAACGCGCCGTGCAATGATTGTTAATATTACTATTCCACATGACGATAATCTGGTGAAAGCTGAAAAGGAAAAGTATCAAAATACTTGGACCTTGCTCATGAGATTACCGTCATGTGGAATGTTGATTTAACAATGATTGTTCCTATAGCCGTTTCAGTGAACGGTCTTATAGCGAAAAGCTTTGACGAACATCTTAAAAAGATTTTGCTTAATTGTTGGATCAAGGGTCGGATACAGAAGGCAGTAATTCTTAAAACGGCGCGTATTATGAGGAGGTTCCTCACTCTGGAGCCCTGACTACCGGTTGCTTGGACCCCCGGGCTCCGCAGCAGGCGGAATGAATTTTTTTATAAATTTTTAATAGTGTTTTTTTTATAATTTTATAAGCATAGTTAAAAATTTTAAAAATAATTGTAAATAAATAAATGAGTGTAAAAATAAATTATTAGTAAGGATAGATATTAAACTTCATGAAACACAGCCTTGAACTTTGCACAAAAGAAATACCTAACAATGACAAATTCCACAGGGAGTTCTTTCATAAAAACCCTACAACTTGTATTGCATTATTATCCGATCTGAGCATAAACGAGCTTTTAAAATAAGGTCACATTTCACCAAAAAAATGCTACCCATTTTCAACACCTAATAAATGAATTACTCTAACGAGGTCCAGAAAATTAAAAAGTAAAAACTATCATTGCAAAGGGCACCCTCGTCTGCCACAGCCGAGTTAATATTTAAAGCCGCACCGATACGGCAGTAAATCTAGCTTAGTGGACCCTTGTCACTGATTACAATGTAATATTTTATTACAGTGTAAATAAACCAGTTTCCTTGTTGTTTTATGTGCAAGTGTATTTATGTAGAGCACACGACCAACTGGTCATGGTGTGAATTTTGACGGTAATATAGAGTAGTAGTACTTATATGTACCAAATAAAGCATGAAAAACTAGAAAACTTTTTTTTGAGAAGAAGAGAAGAGCGAGAGAAATTTTTACAAATAGCAGACTTTTGTCTTTAAGAACATACCAGTGGCTGCCTCATTGATTTGGCTTCAAATTTCAAGGTCCTGTTTCAAATACTGAGTCACAAAGTCCTAGGTCGGGCTTCAAGATATTGAATTATCGAGAAATTTTCAGTAGTAGCCCAGAGTTAGAAACGTGCTGGCAGCTTAGACATCTCATCTCATCAATGTTCGCCAGCCGACCTGACTCCTAACCAATCAAATCGCGCATCGCGTTTGAATCTATACTTTCAACTGGTCACTGTGAACTTGACCATGTAATTTGATAAAAGATTTGATTTGTTAGGTTAGGCCGGTGCTCACTGCGTTCCTAACGCGAACGAACTATAGTGTAATATTGAAATGAAGTTGTTCTACGAACACAGGAACACAGTTGCCGCTAGATTGGAGTTCCGCTAGATTGAGATTTGATTTCATATTAGCAGTTTCGAAAAATATTCGTAGATTCGTAGTAGTAGCTTGACTAACTGTACAAATAACCTATTTAAGAACTAAATATATTTCATAAGTGAGAATACTTATCATTCTACACTGTAGTCGTCCCTGACCCCTGTAAGGCTGAAAATTAACTGGTTTTTGTTAGGCCATTAATAATATAGCACCTGTTCTCTAACCTTTGCCTGGCTCAGACCGAGCTCTATACAAACTCTTTTAAAAAGGTCATGTGGGCATACTGAATTAGTTATTCATTAAGTTAATTGTAATAATTTATTATTCTACGGGATTACAAAAATTTTTTTGCTGAAGAGAGTTTATTTACCGATTAAATAAAAAAATTTTAACAAAAAATAAAAACGCCTTCAAAACGCACTAAAAAGTAAAAAATAACTACGTCATTTACTTACTTTAATTTACTTAATCACATATATGAAGTCGGTGCCACCCGAGCTTTCTACTTTAAAGTCTTTACCTAAACTTGGATGGCACCGACTTCATAGATGTGATTAAGTAAATTAAAGTAAGTAAATGACGTAGTTATTTTTTACTTTTTAGTGCGTTTTGAAGGCGTTTTTATTTTTTGTTAAAATTTTTTTATTTCATACTTTTTAGTGCTTTATCAACAACGAACATACTCAAGAACCTACTCGAACTAAACCATAAGTACCAATATTCAGCTACTTATAACATTCCGACGTCCCTGCAAAAGTGCATATAAAGTTTGAAGAGATTCCTCGAGTTTTCGTAGATCTCATCATTGGATCATGACATAGTAAACATTAAACTAACTGGAAACCATAACCTTTCAAACTCTCATTGAGACATAAATTAATCGAGCCCAATCACAAAGTAACTACTGTAAACCGTTAAGCTCCCTCAACTGTCCTTCTTCTTCATTGCCAGACCCTCAATGACAGTCACAGCCCATCTAAATATAAAGTTCTCATTGAGACAAATTAATCGAGCCCAAATACAAGGTAGCTACTGTAAACCGTTAAAGAACTCCCTCAGCTGTCCCTCGTCTTCATCGCCAGACCCTTAATGTCAGTCACAGCCCATCTAAATGTAAAGTTCTCATTGAGACAAATTAATCGAGCCCAAACACAAGATATCTACTGTAAAACCTTACGGAGCTCCCTTAACTGTACTTCGTCTTCATCACCAGACCCTCAATGACAGTCACAGCCCATCTAAATGTAAAGTTCTCATTGAGACAAGTTATTCGAGCCCAAACACAAGGTATCTATTGTAAAACGTTACGGAGCTCCCTTAATTGTATTTCGTCTTCATCACCAGACCCTCAATGACAGTCACAGCCCGTCTAAATGTAAAGTTCTCATTGAGACAAGTTAATCGAGCCCAAACACAAGGTATCTACTGTAAAACGTTACGGAGCTCCCTTAATTGTATTTCGTCTTCATCACCAGACCCTCAATGACAGTCACAGCCCATTTAAATGTAAAGTTCTCATTGAGACAAATTAATCGAGCCCAAACACAAGTTAGCTACTGTAAAACGTTACGGAGTTCTCTTATATAAAGATCGGCTCCATCATCAGATCGACTCCAGACCTTCATGAAATTGTAGTGCTTTTAAATACTTACCGGAAAAATTAACAAACGTACTTGTTGTCCCTACAATTTTTGAAAGTTCCCCTCGTTTTCTTCAGGATCCCATCATCAGATCCTAGTTTCCTTGTCATGGTACCACCACCGGACAATCTACTTTCTAACAAAAAAAGAATTATCAAAATCGGTTCATAAACGACGAAGTTATGCGCGAACACACATAAAAAAAAAAAAAAAAATATATACGGTCGAATTGAGAAACGCCTTTTTTTTTTGAAGTCGTTTAAAAAGCAGGTTGAAATTTCGACCCGTATGTATCAAAATTGACAGAATATACTTTTTGTAAGTTCGACTAGATTTGGTATCTAAACATATGTGCCAAAAATAAGTGCATGATTGTTTCTATATTTATATGTCTGTATGTTTGTCTACACATATTTCAAAGACCTTTTTTTATTGACTGCAAGTTGACCCTTCATTGTCACTTTTTGCATCATCACTTAACACATCTGATGTTAAGTGATGATGCAATCTAAGATGGAAGCGGGCTAACTTGATAGAAGTAAGATGAAATCCACACCTCTTTCAGTTTGTACACGACATCGTGTCGAAACGCTAAATCGGTTGGCAGTACGTCTTTGTCGGTAGGGTGGTAACAAGCCACGGTGAAATCATCCCACCAGCCAGACCAAGACAAATTTTAAAAAATCTCAATCTACCCAGCCGGGATCGAACCCAGGACCTCCGTCTTATAAATCCACCACGCATACCACTAAGCTACGGAGGCCGTCAAGATAATTCTGTACTATAATTCGGATACCTCCCTCCATCGCCCGTTCATCGACTTTGAGCATTCTTCGTCTCACTAAACATAGTGCCATTTATGATTACCGAATTCAGTACTTTTCAACGTAGGTACTAACATTTACATGCTTTTGTCTGTTGCCATATTTCCCGAAATTCTATAATACAAAGGCAGTGTTCGCGTTTTAGTCCGAGAGCTAATTGATATTTTTGAGCAACAACATTTTTAAAGCTCCTTGAAAATATTGTTTGATACTTCTCATAACTGAATACATAAATATAGACATATCTGAAGGATAGTAAGACATTGTCAGCTCAAAATATAGTTTAACTAATGATTGAAAGTGCGAACATAATATATTTGAGGCTTATATTTCTTTACCCGACTCTCAAATGTATTCAAATGTTATATAAAATCTTAAAAGTTAGAAATATTATTTCAAAAGCATATAAACAATGATATTTCAAAAACAAACATAAATGATGGTAGATAAGAAACAGTTAATTTTGAAAGGGTAAAAGATTTGCTGATTAAAAAAAAATTAAAATATAAAAGCTTTTCCTTTTATGCTTTATTCGGTTTATATTTTAGCTAGATCGGCGTCGCTCAGATGAATAAATATACCGAATCATACTAATTGTCAATATAATAGTTCACATTGCAATTTTATTTGCCGGGACAAGTAAGCAAATAACCCAGCTGGTCGTCTTTTGTATTGAAAGATTTAAAAAAATATTAAAAAGTACTAAACAAGTTCTCACATTGCATGAAATACCTATTCTTATTATATACTAGGTCTTGAACTATTTCATGTAATACCGGATTCCAATAATTCCAATGTGTCTGGAATATTCGTGTCGCTGGAATTCTTGTGTTCCAGCGAATCGGCGCGAGATATCACGGCCGATTCACACACTAATAATATCACATAATGCCTCTCGTATTACTAAAATGGATAAACTGAATCTGGATACTTCAACGCTTCGATTTGGATGCATTAAACACTTGAGAAATTTATGTATAGTTGAAAAGCTTTCTTTAAGAATTCAGTTCTCAACTATCACGTAGATGGATAATCCATTCAAAGCTACCTGTATTTTTACATTTTAAATAAATTATTCATTTTAAATTGTACCCACTATATACATAAAGGTGACTAAATATTTGAATAAATACGATTAAATACCTTTCAGAAAATATTTGTTTTTATCGACAACTATTTTTAGTTTCACAAAATTAGTTTGGTACCTATTTCAAAACGCAAAGCGATATTTGAGGTTTATAGCCTATTATAGTTAAAATTAAAACTTCAAACTTCAACTCGCGGCATATAGTAGGTACAGGTTAAATAAAAAAATATTAGAAAAAAATATGTAGGTAATCGACAAAAAAACCCAGGAAATATATTTTGAGCCGTAAAGCTATAGTGCAATAAGAGAAGAAGGTCATCAAGGTACTGGAACGGTGACTCCCCACTAGATGTTCTGAAGATGTCATCATAGTTGCAACCCCGTGGTGTTTGAAGCTGTTTAAGATTTGAAACAATATTGAATGTTATATATGATTTTAAAATAGCAAAAATGTTGAAGAAAATGAGGCATTTTATCTGTAATAAGCCAATTCATCTACCGTGGCTAGTTACCACCCCAATCATAAAAACGTATCGCATAGCGATTTAGTGTTTCTGCGATGTTGTCTAGAAACCGAAGAGGTTTGCATATTATCCTACTCCTAACAAGTTAACCTGCGTACAGCTTAGATTGCATCATGACTTACTAGCAGGAGTGATGGCAGTCAAGGGCCAACTTGTGGTAAATAAAAAAACGACTCCAATTATTTCTTTCGATTTGTTTTTTTTGTCGCTGGGAAATGCATTTTCGCATTGAGAAACACTCGGGTAACGCAGACTGGCAGAGAGGATAACTAACGGCAGTCTGCGCTCGGGTGTAGGTTTAAAAGAGATATTTAGTGACGGCTGGCAGCAGCCACTACTACCCACTAAAACCCAGCGGAGCCATCTGCGTCCTTTTTGGGAAGTCAAAGGATCGCGGAAGCAGACACTTTGACGACCCGACGTGCTCGTCGGTAAAAAGTCAAGGGCCAACTTGTGGTAAATAAAAAAACGACTCCAGATAATATTTCAATATCGATCGTACAACAGAGCCGGTTATCTTATTTTTTTATATAACGAACCTATTTCCGATCCATTGGGGAAAGATAATTTATGGAGCATCATCCCAGGAAGTTCGGGTCAGCGATTTAATTTCGTGACAACTTAATTCGGCATTGTATGAAATTATGGTGCGTTCACACTTGTGTAGTCAGCCGACGATTGTGCCTGACACACAACTCATCCGTGTTTTAAATTAGACTTTAGTAGTAAAGTGCTCCTTATAGTAAAAATTTACCGGGAAAGTAGCTTTTCCTGCCGTAATATTGCGGTAATAGAATCTGTACATCAGGGCCATCTGTTTTTCTGTCATCTATTACTATGAAATAATATTTTGTTCTGATAATAATTTATCATGTAGCTAGTTAATGACGACCTCTCAGATGTTGAATGTTATATTACGTCGTTGAACACCGCCTAGATTGTTATACTATATAGAAAGAAAGATGAAATAAAAGAAGTAATTATCCTCTCTACCTGATAGAATATTACAATTGAGGTCGACTATTCTCTTATTTCTTATCAGCCCTCCTGCCCTTCATTATAGAAAAAGGGATATGGAGAAGACGCATCACGATGCTCCAGTTGGCAGGCATATTATGTTGATAATGTTTGGATACTAAATTAATCACTAACCCATATTATTATGACCGGGACCGACGGCTTAACGTTAGGTGTAGATGCTCCTTTATTCTTCAGATGACTGAACCCAATGGAACTTTCTAATTTGCCTCCATTTTATTTAACTTGGTTCCCGCATTAAATTAAGGTTTAATTTGGTCCGTGCTCAAATAATTTGGAAACCACATTTTGTTATTACTCTTGAATTATTAATTTTTATTGGAGTTGCGATGGGTTAGTATTTTTATCATAATATAAGTCTTTTGGATACTTGTGCATAAGACTAATGTGTTTATTTATCCCTTTAAGAGTTATATAAATATATCTATATCGCTTTTTGTGACGATCTCACTCACTCTCTCTGTTTCTTTCTCTCTCTCTCTCTCTCTCTCTCTCGTGTATTCGCGCTATTTTTTAATCCGTAGTTATGTTTGTAACCTGCTAGGTCAGACTTAAATTATTAAAGTGAAAATTAGGGCATATGAATTATTGTTTCTTTTCTTTCAAGCTGGCTATTGATCCGACTCGGTCAAAGAATGGACAAAGATTATACCCTGGATTCATAGATATTCATACAGCTACAGATATAGGAATTGTACGCTTAAATATATAAGATAACACGGCACAGTAAAGCTTAGTTTGTATACAGTAGCCGCTATAATCCGCATTGAGTCCACAGTGGGATTGTACCCCTCGCGCGACGACATACTGTATTCACTTCAACACGCGTCTCCATTGTGCCTCGGAGGATTTACAATGTATAGAAAAAATATTTTTCGTCTGTGACATTTAAAGATTTAAGTGATTCACATAAATCGCGTAGGCTGTGGCCATAGATTAAAGCCTACTAGATAGAGCCCATAGCGTGTCCACTCGTGAGAAAGCAAATCAGCCTTATTGACATGACATGTCAACATTTAAAGTACATCATAAAGCGTTATGTTTTAAAATATCGTAAAATACGAAATATTACTTTATATAATATAGTTTAGTAAACGCATAATACATGAAATTTGCTAAAAAATAACATATCTAAGCTTTAAATCATCAATCAATGAAGTTTATGCCTACTTACGTAAACATAATTCCTTCGATTTTCTTTTCGCTGCGACTGTTGCAGCCGAAAATATTACAACCCACCATAGCACGATAACGTTTAAATTAATATAGTAACCGCAAAGTTATATTATTTATCAGCAAATTTAATAAAAAGCTAATAATTGCTCAGATATGTCCCTTGTCTGTCACAAATTCCACTCTTGACAAATAATAAAAACGAACACGCTGAAAGGGACAAAAAATAATCTTGTATCACTTTCTAATAAAGGCCGAATGAAATAAGTCTGTCACGCTCTTGAACCTACAGCCGCGTTATGACTCCATCTAGTAGTCTTTAATCTATGGCTGTGGCTTTCGCGGAAGCTGACCTTGTACGCTCGTGGTTACGTTTATCGCTAAGCGTTCGCACGAGTTTGACGTTTTTACAGCCTCCGTGGCGTAGTGGTATGTGCAGTGGATTTATAAGACGGAGAACCCGGGTTCGATTCCCGTCAGGGCTGATTGAAATTTTCTTAATTGGTCCAGGACTAGCTGCTGGGAGGCTTTGGTCGTGACTAGTTACCACCCTACCGACAAAGACGTACCGGGTGTGGATATTATCCTACACCTAACAATTTAGCTCTCTTCCATCTTAGATTGCATTAACACTTACCATCAGGTATGATTGCAGTCAAGGGCTAACTTGTAATGATTAAAAAAAGTATTGTCACACATTATATACATCAAGTATTGACGGCCAAGTAGCGCAGTGAGCAGTGACCCTGCTTCTAGGACGTGGGTTCGATTCCCACATTTGGAAAACATTTGAGTGATGAGTATGGCTGTTTTCCAGTATCTGGGTGTTTATCTATATTGTATTATAAGTATTTATGTATAATATGTATAAAAATATTCATCAGTTATCATAGTACCCATAACACAAGCTACCTACGCTTACCTAGTATTTATTTATAAATAATTCTGTATTGTACGTCATAAAGTAAAGTTATTTCAAGCGACAGATTGAACACAAATTTAATATATTTGAGACAATTCATAGCCACGCGAGATTTTTAAAATAATCCGGAGAAAGGGCCTCCTTTTCCATTGAAAAATCCTGAGATTCTTTTTAACAGTTTGAGAGTATTCACTCAAGCGTACCTACTAAAATTTATTAATAAAAAGTTGTTATAACATATAAAAATAAAAAAATAATATAAAGTTATATATTAGGTATGGTTTTAATACACTATGAATTGATTTTAATTGAGCAATTATTTTCCAAGTAATATTAGTTTTAGTTTGTTTAATTTTTAATCCAAGGGATCTTTTAATTAATGTAAGCTGCAGTTTATGGGAAACTCGAATAATCCTGAAATTTGATGAGATTTATAATCCTAAGAGTAAAAATACTGGAATATGAGGAGAAATCTTAAGGAATCTCCGCTACTTCCACTTTCGTGTTTCGTACATTAACACATATCGTAGAACACAACGCTATTAGTTCAATATTCATAATCTTAGAGAATTAAACACAAAGAACAATGTAGACGTGCCGTAAGTTGCAATGGACACACATAAGCCTGGCCCGAGGTTTATTTCCACACTAAAGAGTGAAAAGTGCAAACTTTCTGAGTTGGTTTAACTTAAGCGCAGACATTCACAGCATCGTGTTGTTGGACGCGAACTTTGCTCTGCGTTTGCGTCTGAGGGCTTAAAAACATTATTTCTACTACCTTATCTGAAAAGATAATGTTGTAATTGTGATTATTTTACACGCCTAGTTGCCTTGTATTTTACATCTACCCAAAGAGTTCTGACACGCAAGGACCATTCATCTTGCCAACTCTTTTAAGAGTAACGATAGAATTTACATAAAAAGTAAAGCATATTTTTAACCGACGAAAAAAAACGGAGGAGGTTCTCAATTCGACGCGTATATTTTTTTTATGTATGACAACACATAACTTTTTACAGAGTCGTCCGATTTTGATAATTCTTTTTTATTAGTCAGACGATGATATTCTGCTCAAAATCGAACGAACTCTTCAAATTTTACCGGCACACTTGCAGCGATTTAGGTTTTTGTGTAAGTGTCGGTAGCTTTTTGGATACAAGTGCCGTATAATGTACTATAATAGTATAGTAAGTTACGTGTTGATAAATCACTAAAAATTAAGAAATATAAATTTTAGCTAAAAAATTGAACTGACTCAAAACGCACTAAAAACTAAAAATAACTGCGTCATTTTGATTAAATTTACTTAAGTATATCTATGAAGTGAGTGCCAGCCAAGGTTTCCACTTTAAGAACGTTGTTACCTAGAACTCACAAACTATTTTACATCAAAATATACGTTCCTTAAACTTGGCTGGCACCGACTTTATAAGTACATTAAAGCAACTAAATGACGCAGTTATTTTTTACTTTTTAGTGCGTTTTGAGTGGATTAAATTTTTTTGCTAAAAATTTTCATGTGATACACAGTATTCTTACGGTGGTACCATATTATATTATATTTATTACCATATAACATTATATATATTACCATATTATTCAATAGGGTATTTTGAATATGGATTGTTCTGCTCGATGCGCATGCAGTGAGGGGACAAACCATGATTCCATCATCGGACTCAAATGGTATTTGAAATTAAATGTGCCAAATAAACACAACTTTCTCAACAAAAATCACCCAACGACAGTATTATTACTTATACTGAAAATAATCATCATCTTCATCATCATTAAGATCCTAAGCCGCCTGCATCCAGCGGCACTCTACAGCCCTCTTAATTTCGTTGATCAACATAACCACCAACTAGTGGTCGACCAATACTGCTTAATTTAGGAATTGCCATTGTAGTACATTGGATGTCCAACGGCCATCAACTAACAATACGGGAGAAAAGTTTTCAGTTAAAACACATACTTATACAACATATTTTAACTTCCACGTAAAAAATAACATGGCCTTCGTGTAATCTGAGTCATAATTTCATTAGAATGCAAACATTATGCTTCACTCCGCCCCGCGCCCCGGGGTATCTGGCCAATGTGATTTCATTTTGTGGTAACTTATTTTCTGCTATACGTTATACGTGAAGTGGCATTTAATAAGCATACAGTAGCGCTATTCTGTAACATCATCATCTTCATTCGTCATTATCTGCCTTTTAACGGTCCACTGTAGCCACAGGCCTCCCTCTTTATAGGAGATGGTTTTTTATTATCGACTACAAGTTGGCCCTTGACTGCTATCACACCTGATGTTAAGTGATGATACAATCTAAGATGGAAACGGGCTAACTTGTTAGGAGTAGGATGAAAATCCACGCCCCTTTCGGTTTCTACACGACATCGTACCGGAACGCTAAATCGCTTGGCGGTATGTCTTTATCGGTAGGGTGGTAACTAGCCACGGCGAAAAGCCTCCCACCAGCCAAACCAAGACAAATTAAGAAAAATCTCAATTTGCCCCGCCGGGAATCGAACCCAGGAACTCCGTCTTATAAATCCACCGCGCATACTACTGCGCCACGGAGGTCGTCAAAAAAGGGTATATGGAGCGTAGACCATAATTACGCTGCTTCAATGCGGTTTGCGGCAGATGATGTTGATAATAGCTTAACGTACCCTGCAAGGCACGAGAGTGTAACATTACCAACTTAGACTCCAGGCTTAGAATGTACTGAGAATTTCATAAAAAAATTAAAAACTCAGAATTATTCCGTGACTCAGGATTCGAACACAGAACCTCGTGATCGAAGCCGGATAGGCTGACCACTAAAGCAACGAGCCAATTATTCTGTAACAATGTTTTAATGACTCGATAGTGTTAATGTGAATTTGGCGTTCTTTCTAACATGATTAAGAGACAAATATCTTATGCCTGATCTATCGTTTGGCAGAGAGAATACTTTGAACAAAGCCCAAGACTTGTGTCACGATTATTGGTTTAATGAACTCCTTTCTGACTAGTCAACACTAGCTTTCTTTGCTTGTGTTGTTAACAACAACAACCATTAAAAGTTCACATTGTAGAATAACGTAATAAAAACGTCATTACAGAATAGCCTTACAGTTGGATAAACTATCTCTGACCGAATAAAGCCCTCGAATTATAAGGTGATACAAGCCTAATTTGTGAACTGCAACGTTAGTAGTCTAAATATCGCCGTATCTGTATTAATACGAATTAAGAACAGGAACTGTAATAATTGCATTTCTGCGGAATGCTTTTAGTTCTTGTTATCTGTCCGTCTGTCTGTTGGTCTGTGTGCACTATTTATATGTTCCCTTACAACTTCCAAATGGCTTGGCTGATCACCGATGTGATGACATATCCGTATAGGAAAAAGTTTGAGAAGTGTTCTTAGCTACACGGTGATATTTTGAGTGACAACTACCATAGGTGGGTGAAATATGACCGGCGTTACCTCGCTTTGAGGCGTTCCATTGGCTGTGCACTGTACGGCCTGTAAGACTTAAATTATTAATAAATATATTATTTTAAATTAAAAATTAATATATTTACTATAAGGTTGAAATAAATTTTTAAAATCAATTCACTTATTTTATAATAAATTAATGGTTGTAAATATACTTAAACTAAAAATTTTAAAACCAATTAAATGCTACTTTTATTCCATCAGTATTTTCTTCAGAAGTTGTCACGTTCAACTTTTCAGTAAACCGACTTTACAGAAAACCAATTTTGAAAAAAAAAAAAAATATGCACTTCCGGTTCAAATTTTTAAACCGGAAGAAGACAAAACCAAGTAAAGAATAACATTGAAGGAACAATGCAGAAGTGTGAACAGCTGGAAGCCGTTTTCCAACCCACACTTATTGTTTAGTCACATCATGAAGCATTGCAAAGTGAAAAAGCACTTTAAATCAGTCTATAAGATTGTTAAACTGTGTAAGGTGAACGATCCGAATGCGTCCTCCTGACTCTTTCTGATTTACATCATTTTGTTTTTTCCTACGTCTT
Organism: Mycalesis mineus; assembly: GCA_034621355.1. Lineage (NCBI taxonomy): Eukaryota > Metazoa > Arthropoda > Insecta > Lepidoptera > Nymphalidae > Mycalesis > Mycalesis mineus. The sequence goes on from CM067903.1 coordinate 2,006,434, forward strand.
GAAATTACATTTCGTGCAAACCGATAAATTAAGTGAATTTTATTTATTTTGAAAATTTTTCCTTCTTCCCTTCAGGTGAAGGCAGGCAAGATACTTGTAAATGAAAAGCATATTATTTTCTTTTCTTATAAAGCTTTTGTACATCGATTCCGTTTCAAAATAACATTTATTGAAATAATGAGAAAACGTGTTTCGTTTCGTACATTTATCAAAGAAAAATTTACACACAAAAATTTTAATTTAATTGATTTATGTATCAATGTGATTTATTTTTCTTAAAAAGGAAACATGGTGAAAGCTGAACTTAAGTCTTCTCGAACTTGTGGTTTTTTGACTGTGAACTAATACTCGAATACTGATTCGTCAGTCAAATATTAAGAATCTCATATATTAATATGCATCTCTTAAGCCCTCAATTCGAATACTCGACCACGACTAAAACTTTTCATTTCAACGGTAGGCACTGAAAATCAGGAAGACTTCAGGTTAGTGGTGAAAGTGAGTGACATTTCAGTATTCGAGAAATAGTTATAACTTTTAAAAGCTCCAAGAGGTTGCAGACCTGAGTACATGGTAATAATTTCAACAAGGTATTATAATTTTAACTATACGTTTCACTGCAATATTCTTGACTGATCTCAAGTTCAAAGTCATAAAACAACAATTTAAACTTGAAAAGATGTCAAACTCAAAAACCTCCTTTTTGGAAGTCAGTTAAGAAAGACGAAGTATGATATCTATGTAAACGTTTAAAACTAAGTGACATCTGTCATCTTTCAGCTCCGCGTTGTGTTCATGTCAGACAGAGGGGAGGCATCGTTTTTTCTCAGCTTTTTATTTCTTTTGTATCCAGACTTCACAAATATTATATTTAGGATAGAAACAGAATAGCGCAGTAATCAATAAAAATATTATTTTAACCGATGTTCTGGTCTTACTGTTATAGTTGCCGGTGCAGTGACACGCGCATGAGACAATGATTAAGTACGAACTATTCCAACAAAATTAATGAAATATAAATAAAAAATAAAAAAGAGTAAAAAGACCATACTCGTAAAAAAATAATCCATAAGTGTGCTAGAGCAATTTGACTCGATGAGCTCTGTTACCATATTCCTACTACTTACTACAACAGTTACCTATTGGAAATATAATACAAAACCACGAGGTCTTGGGTTCGAATCCTAGGTCGGGTTTTTTAATTCTTCTATAAGTTTTTCAGTATATTCTTAACCCAGGGTTAAAAGGTTCGTGGTGCTACACCCCCGTGCCTCGGAGAACACTTAAGCCGTCGGTCCCGGTCACTATCATCAACATCTGACAGGGATCGTTAATAAATGAAACATTATCACCCTAAGCCCGCCAACCCGCATTGGAGCAGCGTGGTGGGTGTACGCTGCATACCCCCTCTCCTATAAGGAGGGAGGCCTAGCCTTGTAGTGGGCCGTTAATAGGCTGATAATGATGATGATGATGATGATTGCAGTCAGTGCGTTATGTTTTTCTCCTAAAGCAGCCTATTGTGGAAAATTGACCCCGCTTAATTAAGGTTTTCTGACCAAGGAGTCAAACGCAATAACGCGTCTAAACGAGTCTAAAATGAATAAAAAATTGAATTAAATTAACCCATGAAATGCAGTTTCGTTAATCATTTATTTATGGGAAATTGCAACGCGAATTTATTGCAAAAGGAAAAATCGTTTACATGTGACCCGATTCGGTCAGATAGCTTAAATATTACAGCAGAAGTGAACGTTTTACATTCGGGCATATTACAGTGTACATGTAATTATGTATCATTAGTCATCGTTAGCAAAACTTATTTACCCTCAGTCCGCCAACCCGCATTGGATCAGCGTGGTGGGTCAACGCTCTATATCCACTCTCCTATGAGGAGGGAAGCCTGCTTCTATATAATAGGCTGATAATGTATGAAAACTTAACTTATAACCGTTAGACGAACGAAGTTAAACTAAGTAATAAAAGTAAAAACAAACCTAAACCTTAAAACTTTAAAAGTAAATTCATTCCAGCCACATTTTTCAACATGTAGCCACATCACCCGGGGCTTACTTTAGTCGCTGACTTAATTTTCCACCAGCTACTTACCGTCGTCTCGCGAGGTCACTGAACCCTGAGATTTTCCTTACATTTTGTTTACCTTGCTGTTTGTAATTATGGCCGTGACTCGGCAAAAATATTTCATTTAGTCCTCGGGTTGAAATTTTAGACATAAACTACAATTTAAATTTTTAGTATTTTATTTTCATAGTCCGCAGGAATACGTTACTGTATTGTACGATACAATAGATACATTATGTTTTTAGGACTCACATTAGGACTAACTTCTCTACTTTCCTTTTAAATAAGGGGTTATGATGCTTAAGCTCACCACGCTGTTCCACTTACAAGCTTGGGGTGATAGTTTTTCATTTGCAACGATCACTAACTGATAATCCCGTCGGTCCCGGTCACTATCATCAACATCTGGCAGTCATCGTTAGTAAAACACACTGAGGGTAAAAACCTCAGCCTGAAAACCCGCATTGTTCAGCATGGTGGGCCGGCACTCTATAGCCACTCTCCTGTGAGGAGGGAGGCCTTGTCCTATACAACAGGCTGATAATTAATGAAAACAATAATGGCGTGTCCTCTGAGGCTCGGGAGTGTACCACTGACAGCTTCCTACCGCCAGGCTAGGCAGCTACTAAGAATTTACCACAGCCTTGAGTCACTTGTATCCTAATCCTAACTAGTAATAAAAATGCCAAAGCAACTCTTTATATAAGATGATAAAACTACTGAACCGATTTAAATGTTTGGTACCCATAGTCTAGAGCCTGAAAAAGGAAATAGGCTTATTTTGATTGGAAAAAAGGGTTGTAAGGAGATAAAAGGGGAGATGAAATGTTGTATGAAATTATCGTTTTTTTTTTTTTATAGTATATAGGCTAGCGCTTGGCTACGATCACGCCTGATGGTAAGCGAAGATGCAGCCTACGGTGAAACGCGCTTGCCTAGAAGGTGCCTATTCACTCTTGACTTGAAGATACCCATATTGTAGGTGGTAGGGAAAACGTGAGCTGGAAGGGCATTCCATATTTTCGCAGTTCGAATCAGGAACGAGGAAGCGAAACGTTTTGTACGCGTCCACGGAATATCGACTACGTATGGGTGCAGACTACTACGATGCCTAGCAGTTCTATGGTAAAAGGGCGAGGGGGGAACTAGATCAAAAAGTTCCTGTGCACACTCTCCAAAATATATTCTGTAGAAAACCGACAGACAGGCAACTTTTCGGCGATGATCGAGTGTTTGCAGTTTTAGATTACATAACGCCTCGTTACCAATGATTCTTCGAGCGCGGCGATCCACCGAATCCAACGCAGCAAGCTGATATTTAGCCGATCCATCCCACAAATGGGAGCAGTACTCCATGCACGAGCGAACCTGAGCTTGATATAGAATCAGAAGCTGCTCCGGTGAGAAGTACCGCTTCACCTTATTAAGGATACCGAGCTTCTTACCAGCTGTTTCTGCCTTGGATTCAATGCATTGCCCGAAGTTGAGCTTGGACGATATGGTGATTCCAAGAAGCTCAATACTGTCGGTGATCGGAACAGAAACATTCTGAAAAGTAGGAGTCAGATGGAAAGGACTCCTTTTTGCAGTGAATAAGCACGCCTGTGTTTTGGTAGCATTGAATTTGACCATGTTGGTGTCACCCCAGTCGGACACTGCGTTGGGGGTCAAATTAATGCGTTCCACTAAAGCCTCTCTTTGCTCAAGGGTCTGAGCCCCGCTAGCACGGGGACCGGACATGTATCGCTCCGCTACAGTGCTGTCATCTGCATACCCAAATAGGCCAGGTTTCAACAGATCATTTACGTGCAGCAGGAAAAGGGTAGCGGAGAGAACAGATCCCTGAGGAACTCCAGCATTTATCGCCATTGGATCAGAAGAGAAGCCATCTAGGACAGCTCGAAAAGATCGTTTACTCAGGAAATCAGATATCCAGCGACAGAGACTAGGGGGTAATCCGTAGGAAGGAAGTTTGCTTAAAAGGCCCTCGTGCCAAACCCGGTCAAAAGCCTTCGAGATGTCCAGTGAGACGGCGAGCGCCTCGCCGTATTTCTCTATGGCTTCGCCCCATATGTGACTGGCGTACACTAGAAGATCTCCCGCTGAACGGTTGCGACGAAAACCATACTGATGGTCCGACAAGAGATCATTTTGCTCGAGGTATGCCAGGAGCCTGGTATTCAATACACGTTCCATACTTTTACCAAGTATGGAGGTGATTGCAATTGGTCTGTAATTGGCCGGGTCGGCACGGCTTCCCTTTTTCGGTACAGGTTGTACGTTAGCAATCTTTCTTCGGAACCTGAGCAGACTTAAGAGAGAGGCGATACAGGCGAGTTAGGACAGGAGACAACTCAGGGGCACAGGTTTTCAGTAACACTGCTGGTATTCTATCAGGACCACTGGCCTTGTTCACATCTAGGTTACGGAGCACCTTCAACACTTCCGTTTGGCGTATATGTATCTCTGGCATGGCAGAGCCGCGATATGGTAGGGTTAGTGCTGAAGCGCATCCGACATCAAGGTGTGAATTTTCCGTGTGGGTCCGGTTTCAGCAGAGGTGGTAACGAAGGACGGCAGAAGTTCGTCTCAACCGATTTCGCCAGAGACCAAAAAGCTTTGCTACCACGTGGATAAGAAGCTAATTTGGCCCCGATGCGGTTAGTGCGAAAGAAACGAGCCTTCTTTAGAACCCTCTTATATTATATATATATATATCAGATTAGGTTCTGTCACAGAAAACAGCACTACTGTACATACCCACTCCCTTTAGACCGGCTTCTACGAGCAACGCACCGGAACACGACTAATTTCGAAAACCAGTCATTTGGCGGCGCGGCTTTGCTCGTAACTTTTAGAAGCTTAAAACGTATTTTTCAGGCAGTTGATTAGAAAAATTATACTGTCATTATAACTAATTCCACGTGGACGAAGTCGCGAGCAATAGTTACTTATATATAATAGCGGACAAAACCGGGGCACAGCTACTTTCTTTAAAATGCTTACAAAGTAATTAAATTCCTGCAGCAACATTACTAGTTCCTGTTTAACAACACTAACTAAATTTTGAGCTAAGTCTTCAGGAAGTTTCCAACTCGGCTAACTCTGCTTGTCTTGTGTAGGTGTAATAGCTACAATTTGCGGTGTCGCCATCCTATTCAAATACGCGATGCAAGCACGCACTTCTTAACTAACTTGGTTTATCCTTGACGCATGTACTATATTATCTATATTTACATATATGTCGTAGCCACATCGTAGATTTGCTCATTTCATGAAATGCTCGAGAATTTCATGAAATGGCCGCGTTTCATGATGCGGTCAACTCAATTTGACCCGATCGTTAAATCGTCTACGTTTCACGTTTTTTGTCATCCACGTTTAGCCGAATCATTTAAATAGGAACTAGGTAATGTTTGCCCAAAGATTATATGCAATTTAAAAATGTATAAATGACATAAAAATAATTAAACATAATATTTTAACGCCCCACCCCGCCCCGCTTCGCGGTGAACCTATTTATGAGTGGTTTACAAAAACTGTATGAAAAAATAACTGTATACTGGGTGTAACTAGTTTATTTTGACCACTTCATGAAGTAATGAAGTAGACGTGCGTTAAGTTGGCCACATCGAGAAACGATTTTGTATCATTAATTTGCCCAAACCATGTCATGTGGCCAATAGACAGGCAAACATTTCATGAAACGAGACCATTTCACGACAAAACATTTTCATTCAAACATTTCATGAAATAAGCAAATCTACGATGTGGCTACGACATATATATGTTATATGTATACATCTATTTTGAAGGCCACCGTGGTGCAGTGGATTTACAAGATGGAGGTTCTAGGTTCAATTCCCGGCTGGATGGTGGCTTGGCCGTGAAAATAAAAATTTGGCTTCGAAAATAAAGAGAAGAACGTCGTACCTAATTTGTAGTTGTTAAATTGTACGCGGCCTATCCTAAGTCAGGCCTTATTATTATCTGTTTAACCTGTCGATGAACTATAAAGTTTAGAAGAACGAAGCGTGCATATTACATACTTACCAACTGCGGCGGTAGTGAGCGGTGTCATACTATGTAGAGATAATCAGGTTACATAGACCAAAGTGTGTAGTTATACCTACATATAACTAAGTCGAAATGGATTTATTAGCATAATATATTGAGATGACAGTATTACTAAGCGTTCAAGACAATTGTTAATATTCGTATTAGTTTGTAGCTTAACTCAGACTGGTCGAACGAAACGAAGCGACGCGTCTTCAATTTTGCCAATAGCACACTCATTCCTGTTTTCACCTCACTAAAGTTCAAAGTTGTATTTTACAAAAATTGAACCAAGCGTCGATTCACTTCGCTCTATTTTCGAATTATCCAGCTTTGATTAATATATCTTTTTTTACTTAACTGATTAACGATTTGAAAACGGAGATGGATTTGCTTATGGCTAAAATCAAGATTAGACGCTTCGATTCGCTCCCAGTACGAGTACAGAATAAAGTTTCGAAGTTTTTTTATTCATTGCAAGTTAGCTCTTAACTGTAATCACATCTGATTAGAATAATTTAAGAGTGTTGATGTAATCTAAGATGGAAACACGCTACCTGGACTATTTTAACCCTGCCGGGAATCCAACCTAGGACCTCAGTCTAATAAATCCATTGCATCCACTGCACCACACAGCAAAGTATAAGGCAATTTAAAAATTAGGAATTCATAATGTAGTTACATATGATACGATCTCGCCATACCCAATAAGCATCCCTACAATCCTCAGGGAAACGGGAAAAAGAGCTCCATTACCACGGCGAGGTTTTTTCACCCTCAAATATTCACAACGCGGTCTAGTTAGGTGCGTCCGCGGTGAATTCTGAATAAAATTCGCACCGTTCATCCCCCAATGTGCAAATGGAGGCAAATTATTAAAACTCGACGCGTTCTCGTATTAATTCGGTTAAGTGTTAATTACCCACTGTAAAGAAGATGTTAGGTGTTTATTTCTCACTGTAAAGCACAAATTGAGTGTTAATTAGTATCTACTGTAATCGAAAAGTCTGGTTAATTACTTACCGTGAATAAAAATTTGGGCGTTCCGTATGTACAATAAAGGAGAAGTTAATTTTTAATTATGTAACCGACTCGTTAATTTATTGATTAGGGCTTAGTTCATGAGGGTGTATCCCAGTAGTACCCCATACAGTAGTTCTATAGAACTGTTGGGATATTTTCCGGGCTGTCAAATTATATCCCAACAGTTCTATATAGAACTGTAGTATAGTTTTTGCTCTTGACTTTACTTATAGCATATAAGTTATAAACTTTATATTATTTTAATTGATATTTCATTTTGTTTTTAACAAAAAAATGTCCCTTGCGACAAAAGCTAAGTTGTTAAAACCAAGTAGTAGTCGTGTCTAAAAAAATATTCTCTTATTTTAGAAGTTACAGGGGGGGGGACATTTTACCACTTTGGAAGTATCTTTCGCGCAAACTATTCAGTTTAGAAAAAAATTATATTAAAAACCTCAATACCATTTTAAAGACGTTTTGTGCAATTTAAGCAAAGCTGTATTCGATATAGTATGTTTAAAGATACTCTCAATTTTAAGTGGACATTTATTATTGCAATCAAAAGAGATTCCATATTATACTTATAAAAACTATAGATATTTTATATGTAACGTACAAACAAGATGTTGATATCGACATTTCTTTAATTTAAAGCAGCATGTCGATTCTGTAACAAAACTCGACAGTGCAAGTCCGACTTGGTTACTATCTGTAGTATCGTGCTATGCAAAGAGAGATAGAGACGATTTCGATACCCGCATTATCAAATTTACTTGCAGAATACAGGCTAAAAATTTATTGGAATAGATCTATATTTATCACACAAGGCAGTAAGTAGACAGGGTCACCGCTCCAATTAGCCGAAAAGTTATGATAGTTACAAACGCGCACCAGAGACTGGTTTACGACACCAGCGTTTTACAGATAAGCTTCCAGCATTATACAAATCATGTTTCTAATTCGTGCAGTACAATATTTCAACGTCATCGCAGAAATGTCGGACGATCGGGTAGAAGGGATTAGAGTGAATCTCTTTTATGGATTATAATCAAAAGGTTGGGATTGAATATTACATTTGGAGATATAAATATGTTGTTTTGGCATTTAGGATTATAATTATTTTGGAGAAAAATGTTGTTTTGACGTTGAAATATAAGCGGTATTGGTCTGAATTAGACTGTATCTACAATAATATGATAAAGTTGAAGTTTTTGTTTATTTGGTTGAACGCGTTAATCTCCGGAACAACTGGTTAGTATTATTTCAACGTTTGATAGTAGATACATATATCGGGATGGCTTTTATACGATCTTCGCTACCATTAGTATCGGAACATCAATGAAAAATGTGTCACAAATGGAAAAAATGGTCCCATTTGAGAACTTCCGCAGCAAGTGCTGCGTAAACGGTTAAAATTACGCGAAAATCATGTATGACAGAATCGTTGCCTTTTATATTACTAAAAAAAGTACAACAATAGATAGAATAATTTGATAGGTTTATAAATGTATTCTTAAATATAAAATGTTGTTTCAGGGTTTACACGCGAATAAAGTCGGTAAGTGTCGCTAGTTTATAAAAAAAGTATTGTTTTCACAGAGTGACTCGAAGAACTTTATATAGGTATGATGCAATTATAATCTACCCTCTACTTGCTCGATGGTACTCGTCCATCGCCAATAGTGTAGAGGAGCCATAAATACAATTTATACTTTGTCTAACAAATTATTTCGTCAAGGAGAGTTTCATTATAAAATATCTTACCTACATATTTTATTTGCTACCAACTGCGAGGAATTTGATTAATTTGCAAAAAATAAGACCTTCATAACGTCTTGCAAAATAATTAAATATATTTTTTACAAGAGGAATGTTATTTTTGTTCATACTAATTTATTATCAATGTTTGTTCAACATAAAGTTAGTGTTTGACTGCTGTTTCACTTGATTTATTAACGATGGCTGAATGATTCGTTGATCCAGTGGTTACTGATCACTAGGTTCAAATCCTGGGTCGGATTATGTAATAGTACGGAGTTTTGCTTACTTTTGAGAAACTTTCATTAAAATTCTAAGCCCGGAGTCGAAAAGTTGGTGGTGTTTCCTCCTCGGGGCACACGAGAGCACGTTAAGTCATCAGTCCCGGTCCCTTTTATCAACGTTTGCTTGTAATCGTTAAAAGAATCCAACATTATCGCCCACCAATTCGCATTGGAGAAGCGTGATGGGTATATGCTCCATATATGTTAAAAATGTATAGTAGTGACATGTAACTCCATGTAGAATAAACGTGTACCTCTTCTAATTTAGCCTGATGTCATCTTACTCTGCATCGTCACATAACATCAGGTGAGATTGGAGTCAAGGACTTGACTTGGCGGTCGTAAAAAACGGCGAGTTTGTTAAAATGTGACATTACAGTTCGGTACAAATACCTGGCAGCAGCAGGCGATATGGCGCCGTGACACTACCTACGGTTTTGGACACCATGTCAAAAGGTATTTTGTAGAAATACAAAGAAACCAGTGGTGTCGAGGGGCATCCGTCCCCGCTGCTGTTGTTTGCAGTCGGCTACGAACTCGCAGCTTTAGCGGGTTTATTGCAGGATGGTATGATTCAAAAATAATTAAATTTAAATTAATGAATTTCCAATTTTTAAATCAAATAACATACATAAAATCAAGTAACATACATACATATAAAACAATTTTTCTTTTTTATGTAGTTTTTTAAATATTATATTTATAATAAATTTAAATAATTTCTTCTCATTGCACCACCCCGCTTACGATACTCAAATGTCTTTTCAATAGGTTGCCTGTAAGAGATTGTTTCTAGCAATAAGGCCGCCTTTGCATGTTTATTTTAATCCTTTTTTTCATGTATCTGTTATATCTATTTTTATGTGCAATAAAGTGTTTCTTCTTTCTTCTTCTTCAAATTGTGACTTTACCACCGGCTCGGATGGCAATATGGGCGAAAGTTAGGAGGGTTAATGGAAAGCAGGGAAGTGGTGCAGAAACATCCAAATTATTACACTATAAAACAGAATCGTCAAAATTACTTACCATTTCACGTTAATTAATGTTTTAACAGGATTTCTGAGGCTCTTGCCTGCAAATTATAATTTAAGGTTAATTTGTAGAAACGTACCGTCTTAAAAGGCAACCGTAGGGCGAGGGCGGAAATGAAAATGGGTGCTTCCATAGAAATCTTAATAATAAAAGGAAAAGAAATGGCACTCCAAAATATAGACGACAGTTCACCAAGATACAGGTGCATCTAGTGTCGAATGAAATACTACATACAGTGTGTAATATACATTTCTTTATAAACAATGACAGAATACATGGGTGATCGAAAATTATACACAATGTATTTACACTATTTTTCAACGTCATAATGTCAAGTTTCTTCTTCTATCAATACATCATTTAGGATTTTTTTTTTTTTTTTAACGCTGGGAAATGTGTTTATGCATCCCCTCCGGAAACAGAACGGTCATAGCTGCGCCATTTCCGGGGGGGTATGTGGGACTCCCCGGCTGTGAAGCAGCCGAAATACCCACTAAAACCCAGCGATGTTCCTTCACGCCGCCTGTTTACTGGGTCCCGGGAGCATTATGAATCGTCCGCAACCCAGCCAGCGGCATCCGCCGAGGCAGACCCTCATCTGGGGAATCAATGAATTCCCAAAAATTCGTCTGGGGCGCACCAAGAACATGCAGTGCGCCCCCCGACTCGAGGATGAGTCTCAACAGGCGATGGGTTCCTCAAACCCACTGCCTGGAAGACCTTGTTAGGGAGGCAGGCGACGATCGTGTGCACGACGCCTGCGTCCTACCCTTCGACGGCGGATCTGATCCGCGGCTGCGTCTTCCTCCCGCCGTCGTTCCGCCGCCTCCTTCAGCGCCATCACCTCCTCGCAGAAAGAGGCAACGGCGTTCCAAGACCTCTCACTGCTCACCGTGGCGTGAACGACGGTGGGCAATGAGAGGTCATGTCCCACTACTGTCACGAGTGCAGCGCGCTGAGTTGTCCATTGGACACACGAGTCCAAAGTGTGCTGAGCCGAGTCCACAGCGTAGCCGCAGTCATGGCATATTTCAGTGGGCTCTCTCCTCGCAACCTTGCACAGATACCTCCCGAAGCAGCCGTGCCCCGAGAGGATCTGCACAAGGCGGAAGGAGAGAAGACCATGTTTACGGCTCATCCAGAGCTCAAGGATGGGCTGGATCGCCTGAATCGTGCGGTGGCCAGCAGTAGGGGCCAGTAGCCGCTCCCGCCATAACATCACGAGATTGGCATCTGCCGCTCGCCGCCACTCTTGATTTCTTTCTGGCGCAGGGTGCTCACCCCGAATTCGGGCATCCACTCTCCGCCAGTACATACGCGAAAGCAAGTCGGCATCAAGATCCCAAGGGGGCGTCCCCGCCAATGCACAGGCTGCTTCACACGATATGGTGCGATACCCTCGTATCACTCTGACTGCCATGACCCTCTGCGGCCTTTGCAGTAGGGCCCGAGTCAGGGTGGTCAGAGTGTTCGACCAAATGGGCGCTCCGTAAAGTGCCATTGATCGCACCACGCCGGTGTATAGGCGACGACATTTTGAGCTAGGTCCACCCAAGTTTGGCAGGAGCCGACTTAAAGCTCCTGCGGCTCCCACGAGCTTTGGGACAAGAAGTCGAAAGTGCTCCTCGAAAGTCCATCTGCTGTCAAGGACGAGTCCGAGGTACCTCATTGTACGCGCGACACTGATGTTAATCCCACCCACCACCAATTTGGACCGGGCCGGAGGCGCTCTTCGAGGCCCATGAAAACAAAGAGCCTCCGATTTGTGCAAGGCCACCTCTAAACCCAGTGCTCGGATTCTGGTTACGATGTGGGCCACACCCGCTGTAGCCCTACATCGAGCCTCTCGAAAGGTGCCGCCACGAGCCGTCACGAGGGTATCGTCAGCATAGCAGGTAATGTCGACACCGGACAAAACGGCTCCGCGCAGCACCCAGTCGTACCCAATGTTCCACAGGAGGGGTCCAAGAACCGAACCCTGTGGGACACAGCACGACATTACCCTTTCCGACCATTCCTCACTCGTCGGATACCCGATTGTTCGCTCTGAGAGATAGGCTGTCACAATCTGTTGTAAATATCTAGGGAAGGCGTGGTACCTCAGCGCCTCCTTGATGCAGTTAAAGGGCAGGGTGTTGAAGGCATTAGCAATGTCAAGAGACACCGCCACCAACACTCCGCCGTGGGTCACTGCCCTGTCCGCTAGGGCCCTCACTCTTGCTATCGCGTCTATGGTGGACCTGCCCCTGCGGAAGCCAAACTGGTTAGCGCTAAGATCTGGCCCTACCGTCTCCAAGTGATGGACGAGGCGAGCAGCAATGACACGCTCAAAGAGCTTGCTCACCTCGTCCAGCAGCACGATCGGCCGATACGCCGACGGCTCATGTGTGGGACGTCCATCCTTCCAGAGCAGAACCAGTTTACCTTTCTTCCACTCTCCCGGAAACTGGCGCTGCTCAAGACAGGCACTGAACAATACCCGAACCTATGGCTCTAGCGGACTTAATGCCAGAGCCCATGCACGGCCAGGAATACCATCGGGGCCTGGAGAAGTATTTTTCCTGCGCATGCGTAGCACTGCCGCCTCTAATTCCCCTTCAGTAACTGGAGGGATATCCGGGTTCTGATCTACCTCCATATCAGGAGGCACCATTTGAGGAACCTCATGTTCGACACGGTTTGGGAAAAGGGTTGTGACCACCGACTCCAATATATGAGGCTGGAGAGTCTGTGTAAGGGGAGGGGCCCAAGGCCGAAGTTTCTTTCATACAGCCTTGTAGGGCCTCCCAAATGGGTCATTATCTAAACCCACTAGCATCTCATCATTAGCTAGATCTTTTGCCTCACCAATGGCCACGCGGAGTGAACTGACAGCATCTAAGTAGAGCCTCTCTTCTTCCACTGGGTCCCGCCTCCTCCGTCGGCGATAACGGGTGTACCGGCGTCTCACCGCCACGCAGGATCTACGCAGCAGCGTGAGCTCCATGGACCACCAATACACAGCTCGCCTCGAGGAAATGGAGCGAATTCTTGGCTCCGTCACAGATACGCATCATGGCCAAGCTCAGACGTGTTACTTCCCCATTAATCTCATCAATATATTCTTCTCGTGGTGCTGTAAACCAAGCCTCAACAATGGCAACCTCTTCTAGGAAATCCCGATCCATACGCGACAGTGACCAACGAGGACCGTTACCACGCAAGGGTCGGTTTGGGTCACTTGGAACAGCTGAGCTTGCGGAGATTCCGAACTTAATGTATCGGTGGTCCGACAGGGTCTCCATATTTTCCAACACCTCCCAATTTTGAACACGGCGAGCTAGGGCGCCGTCAGCAAATGTAACATCTACGATGGAGCCACCCTGCCGCCGCACGCACGTGTTGATCGACCCTCGGTTAAGGACCGTGAGTCCATTTACTGCCGCCCATTCACCTAACTCTCGTCCACGTGCATTAGTCACCGGGCATCCCCAAGCCATGGATTTGGCATTGAAGTCGCCAGCGACAAGAATGTGACGGGAGTGACTTCTACCTATCAAAACGCCAACATCCACAAGGAACTGCTCAAATTCGGCGAGGCTGCGATTTGGCGAGAAGTAGACTTCAACCACCATAATGTCGTGGACGAGAGCTGCAACGTATCCCTGACCTCTGAATACATCGGCAAAGGCTGGAGATCCCTCAGTGGACCGGGACGTCATAGCTACTAAACCGTCCCTATCCCCTACCCAATTGTCCCCAGAAGGCTCGGCTACCACGGCAACGTGAAATCGACCACTCCGCCATGCTCTGGAATAAAAGGTCCTGAGCTCTGGCGCAGTGGTTGATATTAGCCTGGAGAATATTAAGGTCCATTACTAACCTTCGGCCATTGGAACCTCCCCTGCCCCACACTGATTTTCAGTTTGTCGGACTGAAGATGAAGATTGTTCGGTACCTTGACCAGTCTTCCATCCTGTCTTCTTTGTTTTGGGTGGCGAAACGCATTTTTTGCTGCCCGCGCGATGTTCTGCCGACATACCGGCCGCTGCACAGACTACGCAGTGAGGTGCAGCAGTACAACCACGGGCCTTATGACCTGGTTGTCCGCAGCGGTAACACAACCCACTGCAATCAATCCCCTCCTTACATTGGATACTCAAATGCCCTGGTGCAAGACACCTGTAGCACATGAGGGGTCGGGCATCCAACAACTTTACTTGAGCGGACACCCAGCCCACAAGGAGCCTTCCTTCTGCCAAAATTTTCTTAGCAGCCATTACGGGACAGTGTACCAAAATTGCACCTAGTCCGTAGTAACCACTAACTATTTCACCGGCTCGAACCTGTTCGATGGAACACCCGCCTACTTCCGCGATAGCTGCTGTTACCTCTGCATTGGTGACGGAGTCGTCCAAACCTGAGATACGCAGATCTACTGTCTTAACAGGTCTGGAGATACGGACAACCTCGTCACCTAAGACCTCTCTGAGTTGTCTTGCCAGAGAGTCCGCCTTTTCCACACTGGAGGCTCCTGGGAACTCAAACAAGCGGCCTCCATTGGCCGCCTTTCGCAGTCGCACTCCTTTTGCGCCTAGGTCTGCACCGTCAATTTTAGTTTTTGCAAAAGCGAGAACTTTGGCGTAAGTCGCACCATTTTGTTCTGCCTCCGGCTGCAGCGTTAAGATTACAGCTGAGGATCTAGGTGTACGGAGTTTCTTAGCGCGAATCTTTGCGTCAGATGACGTCTTAGGGCCCACCTTTGTCCAACCTGATGGCTTCTGTGGCTGCTTATGCTGCGCCTCGTGACGCGGGTCAGGCTCCTGACCCTCTTTTTTATCCTTCTTCTTTCTTTTCTTCTCCTTTTTATTTTTCGACCCCTGCGTCTGTGGATGGCTCGATGTTCCGGCTGAGCGGCGGGGTACCGTCGAAGACGCCTGTCTGTCGAACCCGTCCGATTCAAGTTCGACTGACGTTTGTGTCGTGTTCCTTGCAGTAGGCTTTGAGGCGCCTAAAGTAGGCTCTGAGGTCGCCGCTGAGTATGTACTGGTGGCTCTCCTATTGTCTGAATCTAGTGGTGGTCGGACGGTCTTCTCCGGTAGAAGCCTGTCTTCCAATGAGGCCAGACGTGCGTTTATCATTCCCCCGACCTGGACCATAACGGTCCGGCATATTTCCTCTAAAGAGGGTGCGACTGGTGTAGAACCCGTGCGTCCGCTTTTTCTGGTTGGAGGAAGACGCGCTGCAGAAGGGGCCTCCTCAGTCACATTCGTGGGAAAGGGTGCAGAACCTTGCCTTTGCGCCTTTTTCATATCTTGTCTTAGTTGGGCAAGTTCAGTCCGAAGACTGGTCATTTCATCTTGTAGGCGAGCATTGTCCGCTTGCAATTTCAGCGTCTCTTGAGTAATAGTCCGTGACCCGAGGACTTCCACAGCAGCTTTTATGGAAGCCGCAGCGTCCTTTAGGTCACGCACGAAATTGCCTTTTAGGTTGGAGGACTTTGTAGCCACCTTATTGATAAGGTCTAAATCCTCCAATACCTGGTCACGTAGTCGGACAGCGGTCTTATCATCGTTATGCTGCTCAGCCGAGGTTCCTACCTCTTGTCTCAACCCCCGTCGGACGTGGGCGACGACAGTCTCTTTGAGGTGACTCTCCTCCACCTTTTTCTTAGCCTGTGTTTTCGTTTCAACTTTTTTCTCCTTTTGTAAAGCCTCTCGAGCTTTGCCTAAGCCGACGTAACGACCATGAATAGGCGGACGACCTCTACCCCTTACGGGGATTGGTGTTCCTGGCCTCTCTTCATCGGTGGACATGTCATCACCTTCGCTGAGACGAGGCCGTTTTGCTCCTGGTATGTTGGACAGTACAAATGAGGAGCCAGACCCCAATCTGGTCCGGCTATCAATGGTCATGAGGCTGCAGTCAGATTCCAACGCCACCTCTTCGGCACCACACCTCTTCTTTCCTTCTTCTTCACTTTCTCCCTCTTTCATATTTCCCCAAAATTTCCCCCCCAAACCTAATACTTCCTCCTCACGACGATTGGCCCCCCCCGTATACGCTGGGGCCGATGCACCGGCTATCCGGCACACCAAGGGATTCCCCCTTTCGGGGACCCTCCCGGGTAGATTCTTTCATCGGCGTGTTTTCCATTATTTTAAATTCCCCAGTGACCCCCCCCCCCCTTGTGACGCCCTAGGGACTGGTTTCCCACCAGCCACTCATCCTATCGGCGGGCGCCGGACCTTAGGATTGAGGTAATTTTTTATAGAGATTTTCTTCCTCGCGGCCCCTCGCTCTATGCGAGAGGCCCCCGGTTCCGCTCAATGCGGATTACGGGTTGCCCGACGGTGGCCGAAACCAGCGCTCACCAGCCGTAAAGACCAGCAAGCCCGCTGCGCGGGGCGTTGCCACCCATGCTTGTGATTTTTTAACGAGGTTTTCTTCCTCAAGGCTCGAAAGCTACTCCCCTCGTGTTGCCGACTAAATGCTCTCATAGTCAACTCTGATGAACAGAGAAGTACCAGGAGCATCCAGACGGCAACCCTCAATGGCGGCGCGCAGAAGCGCCCCACCCCGTGCCAGTTTTGGTTCACGCCGGGTTTCCCCGGTACCTCACAAGACAAGACGCCTTACAAGGCGTTCCCCTATCCACCACCCGGGGACGCGCCCGATGGGGGACTGGCAACCCCACACGGGATCATTTAGGATAATGGACATTTCCTCTTCCATGATGTAGATGTCAAAACTGTTACTAACCAATGCTGTTGTGTTTTTCAAATGTTTAATTAATATTTGTACAGTTAAATGTTCTATACATTGCCTGGTATGTAGTGCGCTCTTCCAATCCTTAGCTTAAAAATCATTATGTCCCTCTTAGCTACCATAATCAAGAATTTTCGTAAAGGAAAAAATTAATCATATCATTAAGTAGACACCGAATGTTAGCTTGTTATTAATTAATTCAAAAACGTTCTTCGGATCATAAATGTATATTTAAATATCACTCACGGGCGACAATTTTATTCTTCACGCCATTTCTATTACATTGTTATTCACATTTCTATGGATGTAACACTACATATTTTAATTTACGTAATGTTTTTAACATATTTCAGTGTATTTAACTTTGTTGGCGAAAGTTGTATGACTGGAATTACCTATTTTAAGGACCCAATAACCGCTTATATAAGGAAGAGCCTATATATAACAAACCATTTATATGAGAGGGGAAATGGAGCTTAGATGTACCACTTCTCCGATGCAAGTTCACGGTGACAAGACGACAAGACGCGAGTGTTAATGTTTCTCTTACAACACGATCACAATGATCGCTATTAGATGTAGTGTTGTCTAAGCATTGATACTTAGCATTTCGTGCTTTCCGTATGTCACGAGCGTGATACACCACTAACTTCCCAAATCGGGGCTACTATTGAAAAATTCTCAGAAATAGAAGAGTACAATATTTTATAGCTCACGCACAACACAGAACCCTATGATTCCAGACATTTTAGGTAATGGATTCCTGTGCTCATTAGATACCCACTGACCTATCGAGGTAGTAAGAAAACAAGGTTAATCATTGTAGGCTACTGCATATCTTCAATGTTTTATTTTTATCCGACGAAAAAAAACGAGGAGGTTCTCAATTCGGCACGCATATTTTTTTTATGTATGACTGCGTATAACTTTTTACAGAGTTGTCCGATTTTGATAATTCTTTTTTTTATTAGAAAGGGCACACTTCCAAATGGTCCCATTGTCATCATGTTAGGATCTGATGATGATATCCTGGGGAAATTGAAGGAACTCTTCAAATTTTACAGGCACACTTACAGCGAATTCGGTTTTTGTGTAAGTATCGGTAGCTTTTTGGCTACAAGTGCCGTATAATATACTATGACAGTATAGTGCGAGTACGTTACGTGGCGATAAACCACTAAAAAGTAAGAAATGAAAATTTTTAACAAAAAATAGAACCGACTCAAAACGCACTAAAAAGCAAAAAATAACTGTGTCATTTAGTTGCTTTAATTTACTTAAGCATATCTAGGAGTCGATGCCAGCCAAGGTTTCTACTTTGAGGACATTACCTAAAACCCACATACTGCTTTACTACGTTAAATAAATGTTCCTTAAACTTGCTGACACAGTTATTTTTTGCTTTTTTTTTATAAAAATAGCGAGTAAACGAGCAAGCGAATCACCTGATGTTAAGTGATTACCGCTGCCCATGAACAACTGCGAAACCAGAGGCGCCACTGATGCGTTGCCGGCCTTTGAGGTGTTTATTTACTCTCCCCTTGGCGGCTTTTTAGTGCGTTTTGAGTCGGTTCTATTTTTTATTATTCATCGACTTATCAATTCACAATCACAATGACTTTCATTCCATCTTAACAAAGTAATTGAGTAATTCCATATTCAGTCCAACGTAGCAAGAATATTTACATATATCATCTTGCAGAGTTTACGACATCTATTCGGTATATGATGGGACTCACGATACGACCCTGAGAAGGGTTCCCATCAAAAACTTTCTGACGCCCCAGGGACATCGCCGAATGTTCAGCCCTTAAGCACTCGACGCCTAAATAATTCACAAACTCCCTTGGGATATGTCTATAGAGCTTCCGGTGTTCGGATTATAGGCTGTATGGAAAAGTCGTTAACAAAGTTTGGCAATTAAAAAAGGACTGGCCCAGTTCTGATGTATTATACTTTTTAGAGCCAACTTACACTTTTTTGCGTAATACGATTACTATCATATACCTAATGTTGATAAAATCCCAGCAATTGGGTACATAAATAGGACTTTTGAGGATTTGACCTAGCACATACCGCATCTATATTAGGTACAGTTTAGGGTTAAAATTAAAGGAGCTATCGGAACTCTACAATTAAATTAGTATAGAATGCACAGTAAAGACCCTGGAGGAATTAGTTGCGTCACTCCCAATATAATGTGCCAGAGAACTCTATTTGGTATTTTTTTCTCTGCCGCAAGATGGACTCGGCATCCGCACAGTGAATTTATGAAAATGCTGATATATTCATATTTACAAATATACGTAGACCCGTTGGACTGCCTTAAATTTTCAAACAAATTTTTCTTTTTCCTCGAAACATTTCAATGGATCAAAGCGTTATCGTGTTTTAGCGAGAAAAAATAAACCTAACTTATTCACTATGTTTATTACATTCCATAATTCTCATATTTGTCTCTTTTTGCTTTTTTGTTGGCATATAACTTGCTTCTTTAACTTTGAGCGACTTATGATGCTTATGATAACAGAGTCCAAAGTAAAATCTTTGGGTTTCCAAGTTTACATTTTAACGAGGTAACTGACACCCCAACTCGACATGCCGGAACAAAGTTTAGCAATGAACCCTTCCCCTATGTACCTCTCCTTTCCCCTTCAATAACAAAAAGTGTGTATGTTCATCACACTTGACACACGTTCCGATGGCCCAATTAAACGCGACGCTCAACGCTCCGGGTTAATTAAGAAGAAAATTATCTTCTCAAACACAGGCGGGCGTCGCTGACAGCTTTGAGTCACAAGCGGTAGCGAGTTGACCAGAGAATGTATGTTCATCACACTTGACACACGTTCCCAAGGCCCAATTAAACGCGACGCTCAACGCTCCGGGTTAATTAAGAAGAAAATTATCTTCTCAAACACAGGCGGGCGTCGCTGACAGCTTTGAGTCACAAGCGGTAGCGAGTTGACCAGAGAATGTATGTTCATCACAATTGACACACGTTCCCAAGGCCCAATTAAACGCGACGCTCAACGCTCCGGGTTAATTAAGAAGAAAATTATCTTCTCAAACACAGGCGGGCGTCGCTGACAGCTTTGAGTCACAAGCGGTAGCAAGTTGACCAGAGAAAGGATGTTTATCATATCGCGACATCTATTTCTCCGGGTTATTTTTGAAAAAAATATCTTTTCAAACACATGCGGACGTCACTGACAGCTTTGAGTCACAAGCGGTAGCGAATTGATCACAAAAAGACTCGTCGGATGAAACTGCTTTCATTGTATTTCATCTATCTAAGTTATGCTTATTTTTGTAAAGACTCCTAATAACTAAATGAGATACAAAATACAGTTTCCGCGTTCCTAAATTATTATTATGATCTCGTGTATAGAAAATCGCTTAAGCCCATGCAGTTGTCCTCTTCAGCTTATCATTTAAGGGCTAGGGCAATCTCAACGACCTCACGGAAGCTGAAATATGGCACAAATTCCAACAGTGAAATGCCTACTCCCGCTATGTTATAGCTAATGAGACGAATATTAAACGAAAGGGGGGATTTTTAAACGTCTTGGATTACGTTTTTACGTTGGAGATTGCAAAAAACACCTTGCAATACGAGTGTAATACTTTAATCTAAATTTCTTTCCTTGATATGTTTCTACTTAAATTGTGTAAAAAAATTCCTGTTGGCCTGATATTATTCGTATCTGTTGACTCGACAATATGCTGCCTACTGTTATCCTTATGATTTACTAAGCCTGGAAAAAATCGCTAATAAAGCGATAAGGTCGTCGTTTGTTTTCTACTGTCTTCATAATTGAATTTTTTTTCCTGTTTCTGTGTAAAAATATAGGGCGATAAATAAAATAACTGAATGAAATATTTGAAGATGCACTTCTTAATCTCTGACAATGCCAAATAAGGTTTACCAACATAACCTCGTTTTGATTGTTTAAGTAAGGGTGTGTTTTTCGGGGCGAATGTCTGTTTATATGTTTCAGCATGGAAAACTTCGGTCTACTTAAAGTTGCAACAACACAATGAAGACCAAAATTAAAAAGTCAATGATGTTGTAATATAATGATTATCAGCTGACTGCAGAATATTGACCTCTTGCAAGGACTATTGGAACAAAAAACGTATTGAACCAACTCTATCCAGCGATTCTCTGTAACCCGGTTGTTGTTATCAGTCCACTTAGTGGGGGTCGTTTCGAGATCGCAATTCTAACACCTATAATATGTACCAGTATAATGTACTAATATCAAGCTTAGATAGCTTTATCCTACGAAAGCACTGAATACCCAAAAATTCAGCTGAAACATTGAAAATAATACCACTCAATTGAAAGCCAAACATTCTTATCTGTGCCAGAGAAGTCACCAAAATATCACCTGATTTTCAGTCAGTATGCAACATTAGAGGCTTAGGTAATGCGTGACCCAGCTTAAAAATTCCGTAAAAGTGTTGACTTTGTAAGCGAAGTGAAATATAATTTAGCTTAAGCGGTGGGATGGAGTATTCCGCATCATAGCCAGGCCACTGTTCCACGTCATTATGTTAATTTTATAGGAAACTTTCGCTAGCAACACTTAGCTACCTATACACACGGCGACAGAGGTTATGCAGCTTTAATAAATATATTTTTAGCAGCAGGTAGAATTTTTTTTATATATAATTGTAAAACTTTAAATCTTTTATAGCATTTAGAAGTAGCTTTTTGACCGAACTCGTCCGGAGAAGTAGATATTGTTGCCAGGCTTATTTTGTGACTTTAAATACAGTTACCGTAGTCCAATCTAAAGATCATGGTTGCTAGTGTAATGATATGATCTTTAATCTTAAATACCTACATGCGGGATACGCATCGATGTTTTGATTATGGGTTTAAGTTTACTACTTATCATCAGATAGGTCCGTACATTGAAATGCCCTGAATCTACCATCAAACCAAAGAAGGATTAATTCATCCATCATCCATGTATGGACCTGCACTGCAATTGAGTGAAAAAGCAAGGCAGAAAAAACGAGCTCTATACTTACTTATACATAATTCATAGATTACACACAACAATTACATTGGTGTAATCTAACACACTTGCTATTTCTCTTGTATTTTTTTTTCAGGTCAGGGCTCCAGAGTGAGAAACCTCCACACTACAGAATTCTATTTCCGACTTTTAAATTTTTTAACATTATTTAAACATTATTCTTATATTATTGTACGAAAATATAAACTAACGCACATCTTTCTCTCAGTATAGCAAGTTTCCTCTACGTCCCCACTAGCAGTGAGTCTCTGAAGAAGGTTAACGTGCCTGATAGCTCTCTCAAGGTATATTCAACAGCTCATTAATCGGGACATCTTGAGGAAACGCTGACCGAGCGCACGACAGCGCCGCGGGGCCATTAGCTCGGCTAATTTACACCCCACACCCGAGGGAGCTACTTACAAGTCATTTTAAATTTATAGCAGTTTTTTATACAATGCAAAAACAGATTGTCTATTTTCAAAAAACGGCTTGGCTCTAAGATTAATATGATAGAGGCATTTGATATGCGCATTTGTAATTGATACTGTTTACTGTATAATCGTAAATTATATGTTTGCAAATCATATTCTGTCTGTTACTGGCTATAGACATAGCTACTATAGTTCGTTCCACCATTCAAATATTTTCAACAGTGACCAGTTGAAGGGTAGGTTAACGCGACGCGATTTGATTGGTTAGGGGACGGGGTTGACTGGCGAACAATGATGACTCACTGCATTCTTAACGCGAACGAACTATAGTACATGTCCGAGTTAAGAATGCAGTAAGCGCCAGCCAAACCCTGCTCCCTAACCATTTAAATATTTTCAATCATTATTATTGATAGCTCAAGTTCACACTGTGATTATTCCTTAATTGAAGGGTAGGATTACTGGTTGTTGGCGACGCACGAAGGTGATTTGATTGGTTTTGTCACAAGCGGGGTTGTTCACCTCAGGCGAATCAATCCAATTTATTATGATTCTATCGTCTAAAAGTACACGTACAGAAACATAATAATTTGTAAATGCTTTGCTAAATGACATCACTAACCGTAATTGTGGATATAAACTAAAGGGTCATCAACATAAAAAAGGCATTGTTAAGTTAAATTTTATTAAAAGTGACGTATGTGACATTGAAAGTTGTTTACAAAAGTCTCATTGTTTGACTGCACCGCCATTGTAATCAAGTAAAAAAAATCAAGCGTTAAGTTCTTAGTAAATAAAATAAACCTTTTTTAAAGTATTTTTCATAGTTCTCGTATTTCCTGGCTCCATATGATAGGCATTGACAAAGCGCTGACGGGGCTGCTTCGCTGCAGAATAGCTTCTTTGAGGCTTCAACGAGTGGTGCAGCGTGTCACTGTGCTATTTACTGGGACTATGTGATGAGCTGTTGACTGGAAAATAATTATGTAGACGATATATTAACCGACTGCAAAAATACAATAGCTTCTTTGAGGCTTCAGTGAGTGTAGCTGTGTGTTACTGCTATTTACTGAAACTTTTTACAGGGACTATATTGTGATAAGCTGTTTACTGGAAAATATGTAGACTTTATATTAAACGACAGCAAGTCAGAATAGCTTCTTTGAGGCGTCAGTGAGTGTCGCTGTGTACTACTATGCTATTTACAAGAACTTTTTACAGGGACTATATTGCTATAAGCTGTTTACTGGAAATATGTAGATTTTATATTAAACGACAGCAAGTCAGAATAGCTTCTTTGAGGCGTCAGTGAGTGTCGCTGTGTACTTACAAGAACTTTTTACAGGGACTATATTGCTATTTACTGAAACTTTTTACAGGGACTATATTGCTATAAGCTGTTTACTGGAAAATATGTAGATTTTATATTAAACGACAGCAAGTCAGAAAAGCTTCTTTGAGGCGTCAGTGAATGTCACTGCTTATTACTGCTATTTACTGGGATTATGTGATGAGCTGTTCACTGGGAAGTAATTATGTAGACGATATATTAACCGACTGCAAAAACAGAATAGCTTCTTTGAGGCTACGGCGAATATCGCAGCATGTCATTACACTTTTTCTGGGACTAGCTGGAATGAGCTATTTACTGCGAATAAAATTTGCTTATTGTAAAGAGAGTTTTTCCATTTATTTATTTATTTATTTAATGACAAGCCAACAACATTTATGCACAAAATTAAATACATACAAAATAATATAAGTTAATCTAACAAGACTTATAACATAAATATCAATTAATGGCGAGTACAATAGTTACTAAAGTACTATTAATAAAGTACTACCATTACTAAAGTACAAAGTTGTCACATACAAAATAGAATCAAGCGTCGACGGTGGATAACAATTTACTTTCGACATTTTTGAATTTTCGATATTTGAATACTTTATTCCATATTTGCCTCTTTGTACCTCATTGTATTTGTACGCTAGTTAAGCCTTTAACGTGCACAAAATAATTAGGAGAAAATTGTTATTAAAAAACCTGTTTGACACATCTAAAAACCGCCTCTAACTGTATATTTCTGTAGGAGTCATATTTTCCTGTGAGCTATTTTAGCTTTTGAGGAGTAAATATTCTTTATAAATACAGAACTAAATAAAACCCGATGTCCTCAAAGGAAAATAGAACCAAGTGGATTTCCTATAAATTAAAAATCTAATACCTTTGAATCCGAACTTGATAACGAGATTTTATGTAAAAGCAGCTTTCAGTATAAATCCGGTATCGTTGTTTTTGATAAAAAATAATCTATTAATATTTTTTCTTTAAAGCATTTCCTTAATAAATTTTCTTTGATATTTTTCACGGAAAATTCGTACTGACTAATAATGTGAACGCGAATATGATTTTATTAATGCGTCACGAACGACTAGTCAACGATTTTTTATTTTACTAAAATTCATTTTACATGGAAATGGATTTGGAATCTATTCACAATCATTCACTAAGTCGATATGGATACACAACTGATAAATTACTTAGTAACAAATATGCTATTGGATCAGCTTTCACTTTCACTGGATATAAAAAG
This sequence comes from Mycalesis mineus, assembly GCA_034621355.1. NCBI lineage: Eukaryota > Metazoa > Arthropoda > Insecta > Lepidoptera > Nymphalidae > Mycalesis > Mycalesis mineus. Next base: position 2,031,474 of record CM067903.1, read on the forward strand.
CACCTGCTGAATTTGACGCTGACTTTTTTTAGCGAATTCTACTTTAAAAACATCGATCATGAGATACAACTACTTTGAATGATGTTTTTTATTCCTGACCTACATCTTGTATTTTATCGAAGTTTTTCCGAACTTTTTCCAGAAGATACGGTCACTACAACAGAAGGATTCACCGTGAGAGTGCAGGGTCCATCGCGTGGCAGAGAGAAAAACTCCGAACAGAGTCCGGGACTTGCGACACGGATGTCAGCGTTTCAAAAATGCTTGTAAACCATTTCTGAACTATGCCCACTGTCGGTTATTTAAACCGACACATGAGAACCAGATAGGCGGGTTCTCTAAGATGAAAGTTACAGGTACAAGTAGCGGCACGAAACTCTAGCGCTGACCGTTATTGCGCAGAAGTAAAAATTTAGGTATCATGGGGGAGCTTGAGGAATGAAGGGCGGGCGTGCGAAGCGGTGAGTGGCTCCCCAATCGCATTCCGTCCCCCGCACCGAAATGACGCACCGACGACTTCCAGTGTACACTCTCGCTCTGAGTCGCATTGTTATTATTGTTAATTTTCAGTTGGTTTGTTAAATATAATTATATATTTTGTTGTTTTTTTAAGTTTGTTTATGAATTTAAAGGGAATAATATAACTAGAAAAAATACCGTTTTGCGACGCCAGGCGTGTTACCATTGCCTGATTCAGATTAGACTAGTCTTATATCTAAAATAAAAATTGACAATATAATAATGTTTTATTTTTCTACTCCCCGTAAGCTTTTCAAAATTTATTTATTCATTCATGGTAACTATCTATACTATATAATTATGTCTTAAGTAATACGAAATCTTTGGAAATTAGAACTATAAACACACAAACACATACACACACACGTATGCACCCACACACACACACATACAGATTAAAACGATGTTGTAACATGATTTGGCGAATAATTAGGTAATTAAAGTAAATATTGTATTGCGTACGCGACGGTACCGATGCGCAGCCATCCCTTCTACGTTACGTTCAGCGCTAGACTTACATGCCGCTAGTTATACGTTGAAAGAAAAAAGGCTTGAATTTTGGTTGCGGAGTGTCCGTTATTTTATTGCTTCGGTTTATATACATACATAGACATAGACACAAAAAATAGATAAAAAATACAGATAAAAAATAATAATTATCTAAAGCCATAATTGGGCTATAATTTGGCGTTGACACCCACTTAAAATTAAATTATTATGATTTTTTTTTATTCAGAAAGTATACAATAAGGAATTCAAGCTAACTTATCCTAATAACTATAAAAATCATACCCACGTGAAATGGTGGCAAAAATGGTTGCATTTCCGCGTTGGATAGCCAGGCTAATCCTTTGCGCAAAAAATGAGCCAGCCCTTCGGTCATCAGTTGAGGCAATTAAGCGCAGTGAAATATTACGAAAGAGTTTTTTGGCACTGCGACTCCATGGCCCAAGGGTCTCCACGGCAAAAGGAACAAATATGTAACTCTCTGTCAGAGAGGCATACTTGTGCCACTTACCGGTTTCAGCCTTTTCTGCTGCGGCTTCCGGTCTTGATTCTGTCTCCCTGATATGATACGGAGCCAATGTGTTAACGCAAGAATTTGTATTTATTACAACTAGGCTGATCCTTTTCCAATGCGGACTTGTAATAATGTTCGAGCGGTTACTATTAATAAATGTTAATCATCATAGTGGATATAATGATAAAGAATAAAAGAATAAAAAAGGATGTTTGAATTTCTTTCATTTCATCATCATCATCATCATCAATGCGGGTTGGCGGGCTTAGGGTGATAATGTTTCCGGGTTTCCGGGACCGACGACCAAACGTGCTCTCCGAAACACTGGGGTGTAACACCACCACTTCCCGAGTCCAACAATTTATCAATAAATATTAATATCTTATGAGAAATCTAACGAAGCGAACATTTTTATCACTTTTTTTACTTGTTATGCTTCGCCTATCACCCAACCCCCGTCTCCCCACGTCGTCTCGTAGGCGTAACCGTGAACTTAATGAACTAATCATGCTGACGCATCGCCCATTACTGACGAACAGACATATACGTATGCATGCAGATCAGGTAAGGTTGCAACTGCTTGCTGCTAGGAGGCATGAGTCTGTTCATTTTTATTCCACTATATTTGTTTTTATCGACTATAAGTTGGCCTTTGACTGCTGTCACACCTGATGTTAAGTGATGATGCAGTCTAAGATGGAAGCGGGCTAACTTGTTAGGAGTGGGACACCCCTTTCGGTTTCTACACGATATCGTACCGAAACTCTAAATCGCTTGGCGATACGTCTTTGTCGGTAGGGTGGTAATGATCCACGGCGAAAGCCTCCCACCAGCCAGACCAAGACAAATTAAGAAAAATCTCAATCTGCCCCGCCGGGAATCGAACCCCGGACCTCCGTCTTATAAATCCACCTCGCATACCACTGCGCCACGGGGATCGTCATACTACATGGGAAAGACGTAACACAACGCCATTTCCGCGTAATATAATAACATGATGATTTGAAATATTAGCGGTTCCATCATTATCATTATTTTTAGTGGCACACTACAGGATTAGTTTTTTTATTCATTTCAAGTCAGCCCTTGACAGCAATCACACCTTATGGTAAGTGATGATGCAATCCAAGATAGATGTAGGCTAACTTGTCAGGAGTAGGATAACTTCTACACGACATCGTACCGGAACGTCGGTAGGGTGGTAACTGACCACGGTCGAAGCCTTCCACCAGTCAGATCCGGACCAATTTAGAAATCTCAATCGGCCTTGCTAGGAATCAATTCCGGGACCTCTATCTTAGAAATCCACCGCGCTACCACTGCGCCACGGAGGCCATCAAAGGTCTCTGTTTATAAGACTGATATGAAGGTTATAGAGCTTACAACCATCATGCTGCTCCAATACGGGTAAGCGGGTGCAGGATATTAATGTTAGCGGCAAGCCGAGCTGCGGGCCACAGGTACCCTATATATAAAACAAACATGTATCGAAATCGGTTCATCCAACTCTGATAAGATATCACAGACTCGCATATATACAGACAAATGAAATTTTGAACACCCATATTATGGATCAGGACACTGAAATTGAGATTTACAAGCTATGAATCTGTTAAAGCTCTTATTAAATTCTTACACAAATTCGGTCATATTAAAGCCTGTACAGCAGTTACATAACCATCCACACGTTCGCGCGCTGTATGTTTAGTGGAGGCGTAGATATCAAGCCGCCCGCGGCGTTCCGCTTGTCATATATTTTCGCTTAGAGCCCAATAAGCGACGCTACGGCCAAGTTTGCCAACCTCTTCTAATTAATTTCTACTCCGTGCCGTGAAACGGGGACCCTGCCTGTGGTCTAATACAAAGGCGATTAATTAAACTTCCATTTTAAAAATATAGTTTAAGCTATCATAATTACTAGCCCATTTAATTTAACAACTACGGCACTGGTCTCCTCTCTTTATTACTCATAGGTTAGTGGAAACGTATATAATCAAGTCCCCCGCGGCATCCAGCTTGTCATATATTTTCGATTAGAGCCCAATAAGCAACCTTACGGCCAAGTTTGCCACAATCTTCTAATTAATTTCTACTCCTTGCCGTGAAACAGGAAGCCTGGCTGAAGGATTTTGCGTATTCTTTTAGGTTCATAACTTTCAGCAATCATCAATATCCACAGGTACAAGACTTAGTAGTACGAGCCGATGTACATTTTATTGGTTTTGGATTAAAGACCACGCACCGGAAAGGTCAGTTTTGGTCCCAAATTTGGTCAAAACATCAAGCGGGTTACAGGGAGCCGCGGAGTGAAGCAAACTGCAGGCTGAGGTTGTGAGGGGGTCTGTGGGAGGGAGAGCGTAGGTCCCGTTTCTCTCCCGATTCATCTTCAACACTAGTCCCGTCTTTTTTAATGCAAACCAAAGTAAGTGTATGGTGTTCCAGGTTACTAGTCTACTATACTACAGCCAAACTCGATTGAGAACGCTTATCAACAAATTTTAAAATCAAGGTAGAAAATGCAACTCATTTTATGCCTAATAAATTAAAAATTATGTTTTGTTATTTTATAAAATCTTATTTAAAAGATATTGAATATATTACTTAGTTTTAAGCTTCCTAATCTAATTTATTGTAATGAATTCGTCATTAACAAGTTAATTAAAAAAATTAGGGGAAATGACCAGTGATTTCTACCTTCATTTTTAATTTGTTTGTTGACAAGAAGTTTATATTTTAATAATATGGAAAATACTTGCAGTAGTTTAAATTCTAATAGGTCAGTGTAAGAGATATTCAAAATATAAAATCGTTCAAAATATATTTTAAAACTCTCACCGCTAATGCTCGTACCACACTGTACGTAAGTACACGGGTGATAGTGTGATTTTACTAAGCTCGGAATTGGTAAGATTAGGGCGGGGACAGATCAAGCGAGCGACGACCTCACTATCAGCAAACATTTCCATAGTAATATACCTAAAGCTTATTCTGAGTGTAAACAACTACCTGTTCAGAAGTCCTTACCATGCACTATTGGTCTAAGTCTGTATGCTTCGAAAACTTAGGTATCTTGACCTAAATGATGTTTGCTTATAGCTCCCAGTTTATTACCCTGAGGTTGTTTGTTACGAACTATTTTTTGTTTAGTTTCCTGTAAATATCCATTTTCATTGGTTACTACTAAATGTATTGATGCATGTCACGCATCTCAGTATGTCGATTCTTGAATAAAATACGCCGTATGAAAATATCGCCGATCATCCCACCTTCATTACGACTGTCAGCCCAATACGGCAAAATGTCATTGGAGAATACCGATTTCTGTTACATCCGTTTTGCAACTGTTGCACTTCGGCTTCAAAACTGACGTTCTTTTTACAAGAATCGACATGCAGCTGTTTTCAAATAAAACATTTTTGACGTGACAACGTCTTATAATTCGATAGAGCACGAAAAAACATGACGTCATGCGTCGTTACCTCGCTTTGAGGCGTTCCATGTAAGGCTTGAAGTGCAAGCGAGAGCGCGGAACGAGCGACAAAGAAGCACAATCGGCCTTTGCGTTCGGTAGCGTTCGACATCCGTCTATTAAATATAATTATTAAATATATTAATTTTAAATTAAAAATTGATATATTTATTATAAATTTAAATTAAAAATTAATATATATATTATAAATTTTAAATTAAAAATTAATATATTTATTATAAATTTAAAATATAAATTTATAAAATCAAAATCAATTATTTTATTAATTTAAATTAATATTTATAAAAATATACTTAAATTAAAAATTTTAGTAACCAATTAAATGCTACCATTCCATCAGTATAAGACATTGTCACGTTCAACTATCGTCAGTAAACCGACTTTACAGACAACCAATTTTTTTTATCAAATCCATAGGAACAGCCGTAGGACATAGATCTTTTTAGGGTAGTTTAATTTATAGTCGACCAAAACAACGCTTTTCCTTGCGGGGTCCCCATTCCAGTATCTTGGGACCCCAAAGTCTACCGACTTTTTGTACCCCGCTCATTGCCATTTTAGTTAAGCGACTTATTGGGCTATATTGTTAAAGGTTCTAAAACTTTTCTCAGAATAATGGGAGTAAATAATTCTATGTAACAAAACAATTAATGTTGTAAAAATGATTTAAAAAGAACAACTAAATTTCTTGCCGGCTCTTTCCATCAGAACCTGCCCTCCGAGCTGGTGGTAGAGTCACTACAAATAGTCTTACTTGACGTTTAATGACCTTACGTGAAATTAACATATTTGAATTTGGTACCAAAAAGCCTCCAAAAAAGAACTCAAAAACATTGATTACAATCAGTAGTAACTATTACGGTAACCACTTACCACGTTCCGTTCATTTACGGCAATAAGCGTTAAGGCCGCGGTCGAATTGCTAGCGAGCTAATTATACGGCGCGATAATTGAAACATGGCGGCCAGTAGCTGCGACCGCGCTATCATCTGTTATTGTGAATATTAACTTGGTTACACATTCGTATAATTAAAATCGTATAACTTATTTAAGTGACTTTAATGCACTTCTGTTATTCACTTTAATGAACATTAATAAGTTCTGATTTTGTTTTTGTTAAAGTAAAATCTGAACGAATACCAGTATTGTAACATTGGCCGCCCACGTCGGATAATAATATCGGTGATTAATTATTTTTAGGCAAAAATTCGAATGTACCTACTACCTATTGATTGCAATGCAATAGAGCAACGCATAGGCTCTACAAAAGTCATTTTTTTTATCTTCTACAAGTTAGTCCTTGACTGCTATAACACCTGATGTTAAGTGATGATGCAATCTAAGATGGAAGCCGGCTAATTTGTTAGGAGTAGGATGAAATCCACACCCCTTTCGGTTTCTACACGACATCGTACCGGAAAGCTAAATCGCTTGGCGGTACGTCTTTGTCGGTAGGGTGATAACTAACCACGGCGAAAGCCTCCCACCAGCCAGACCAAGACAAATTAAGAAAAATCTCAACTGCCCCGCTGGGAATCGAACCCAGGACTTATAAATCCACCGCGCATACCACTGCGCCACGGAGGTCGTCAAGTTAGTCGAAATTAAGGAATAATTCTGAGTTTTTCATTATTCTATGAAATTTTCAGTAAATTTCAAGTCCGGCGTCGGGAAATTGGTGTGTTCATATCAACATCTGATAATGATCGTTAATAAATTAAATATTATCAACCTAAGGCCATCAACCCGCATTGAAGAAATGCGGTGGGTCTACGCTCCATATCCTCTCTCCTATAAAAAGAGAGGCCTGGTCCTGTAGTGGGTCGTTAATAGGCTGATAATAATAATACTAAGCGATTTACCCATCAGTCGTACTCTTTACGAACTCGACATTATGAGTTACTAAGATTGTCTTTATCTCTCTTTATGTATAATATCATGATAAATTTAAACGCAGTGGATTTATAATACGGAGGTCCTGGATTCGATTCCCGGTTGAACCGATTAAGATTTTCTAGATTGGTCCAAGTCTGGCTGGTGGGAGGCTTCGGCCGTGGTTAATTACCACCCTAACGACAAAGATGCACCGCCAAGTGATTGACCGTTACGAGTGATGATGCAGTCTAAGATGGAAGCGGGCTAACTTGTTAGGAGTGGGACGAAAATCCACACCCCTATCGGTTTCTACACGACATCGTACCGGAACGCTAAATCGCTTGGCGGTACGTCTTTGTCGGTAGGGTGGTAACTAGCCACGGCGAAAGCCTCCCACCAGCCAGACCAAGACAAATTAAGAAAAATCTCAATCTGCCCCGCCGGGAATCGAACCCAGGACCTCCGTCTTATAAATCCACCGCGCATACCACTGCGCCACGAAGGTCGTCAAATGATAGACCTGATAGGGGTGTGAATTTCATCCTACTCCTAACAAGTTAACCTTCCTTAGATAGTGATTGCAGTCAAGGGCTAACTTGTCGCTAGTATAAAACAAAGTCGCTTTATTATGTCTGTCCCTATGTATCCTTAAATCTTCAAAACGACACATCCGATTTTTATGCGGTTTTTTTTATCAGATAGAGTGGTTAAAGAGAAAGGTTTATGTGTATAATATATGCATAATATAGTAGAGAATAACTGATTAGAGGTATCTAATGTGATGTTGTAAATTAACGCATTCTTGCGCTTACATTGCAAACGCTGGCTAAACCCTACGAGATATAGAAAAATAATGTACCACTGTGTTGCACACCTTAATAAAGTCAACAAAAAGTCCGAGATGGTATATGTCTATGTCTTACGGATAACCCACAATAACCATTATTTATCTTTTACTTTCAACCAAAAGTAATGGCTTATTTGCGACGCGATTTTAAGCAATATCTACTGCATTAATCCTTATCCAATTAAGTATCTTAAATACTATGTGCATTGAATATAGATCAGTATTGCCCTTTACTGCATGTATTTTAAGTGAATATTTTCCAAGTAATAAGATTTAAAATGCAAAATCATACTTTAGCAGCAGCATTGCACCCGTGCGAAGCCGGGGCGGGTCGCTAGTAATGAATAACAAAAAACAGAGAGAGATAGACTCGTATTCGAAAGTCACAAATTATGAAGACATCGTTACAGTAGATACAGTCCTACGACTCGACATACACCAGCTTGTGTCTACAACCAAAAGCATAAAAAGTAATAATAATAATCGAAACGACACAAAACGAACCCAATTTTCCTTTAACAAGACGTAAAAACAACAGAAACAGAGAAACGAGCCGGCCTATATAAAATATGGCGGGAAATAAAAACAGTCGCCATTACAAGAAGTTATAACCTATAACGTCTTTTGAAAGATTAACGTGGAAACAGGGGAAACGGTTTTATGGCACTTTATAAACAATTTCCATTCGTCTTCATTTCGAAAAAATTACAGTACTTGCACGGTGCGGATACCATAATTATAACTAACTAGATTTTGGCTGTGAATTCGTCCGCGTGGAGTTAGTTATTACGGAAGCCGAATTTTTCTAAAAATGTCATGTCATATTTATATCCTTTTATTTAACTAAAAATGACGATTTTCATACACAATTTCACCCCCTACCCTTTTACCCTTACTACCCTTTTTTCTTATGCCTTTTTATCAGGCTCTAGACTATCTGTTAGGTTTCGATAATAATTACATAATAAGGTCTTTAGAAAATCTCCATCAGCCCTGCCGAAAATAGAACCCAGGACTTCCGTATTATAAATCGACCACTCATGCCACTGCGCCACGAAGGCTGTCAATGACACTAAAGACATTGAATTCTACTGTTTCACTTCCATCTATTACACATGTAATACTATGAAACAGATGGAAGTGAAACAGTATTACATATTTCAAATTTTATACAATACCTTCGTAACCGCACCTAAGTGCTTTCAGGTCTTAACGCACTGCGGTTTAAACAATAAAATTAATAATTTTGTTCAAGGTAATGCAATGTAAAGAATTGTGCAAATGATAAAAAGTCTATTAGCTAAATAGTGTTGTAGTTTGAAAAATTTAACCCTTTTATGTCATACGGGTATAAGTTTAATTATAATCGTATGTGTAAGTAAGGTTAATAAAAGTACCGTTAAATTATATTAACATTGAAAAACTTAACCCTTTTATGTCATACGGGTATAAGTTTACTTATAATCGTATGTGTAAGTAAGGGTACTTATATATACGGGTAAAAGTACCGTTACTTATCGGGTATAAGTAATGTATAACGGGTATAATTATAAATTATATTAATAATGTTGATGTTAATTAACATTATTAATTATTATCTTATTATTAGATAATGATACCAAATATGTCCCGGATTTACAAACGATGCCCGGATATCCCGGTATTACTTGCCGGTATTCAAATAATTTTTGTGAAACCTCATGTCACAGGAATATATCCCATGTTCATCAAATAGGTCTCAGTCAATCAAAATTCTTCTAACTACTTACAACATTTTTATACGACAAAAACGGCTACTAGTTTCCTTCATACTCGCACATACTTACATTTGGATTTCAAAACTTAATCTTTCTACGGCATACGGGTGAATGATACTAAAAACTATATAAATATTTAGATAAGATAGTCAAAGTGATACCATATATGTCCCGGATATACAAACGATGTCCGGATATCCCGGCATCTGACATACGACCCGGGTAGCGGTACACCTCACTTCATGCGGTTTGTTTGATGCCTCAGCTCGCAGAAATACCCTACGTTCATCAAACAGCTCTTTATAATTTATTCTCAGCACAATATAACAAGGGTGAAAAGAAAAGGTTTTATTACTTGAGGGGGAAAACATTGAATAAAGCACGTATAGTTTGTTTATTGTTTATTATCATAACGTTTACCTTACTCTACATCTAGCTTTACCAAGTGCAATAAAAATCAGAGTTGTGCACTGACAAAGCGTAGCTAGGATTCTATGAAGAGGGCGGGGAATGGAGGGTCTTTTCTTAAATATAGAAAATCCTACACTATATGATCATATTGTTTTAAACATGCGCATGACGCAACAGAAACCTCCTCTCATCCAGCATCCCGATTCGTCCCCATGGATGAGCTAAGATGGCTTTCCTCGTCCATACCTATATAAAAATGTGACCATTTATGGGTTAATACGTAATTAACTAAGTACGGCTTCCGTAAGTCTAAATGTTACTCTACTCGTGTATATAGTAAAATAGTGGAATTAAACTAGATATGTGACAAAACCAGCCCGAGGAGGTACTTGTTTCTCTAAACAAAACAAACCAGTCTAGTGTAGTTTAAATCAATCAATCAATTCATCATTCATCATTTGCCGGAAGGTGATTTGATCGATTTAGGTTTAATGTAGTAAGAATTTTGATTTTTGTTCCTAAGAATAAGAGATTTTACAGATTTAAAAATCATTACACGCTATTACATTTTTAAGATACATTAATTCCTCAACATATTAAATTTATTTATATTTGTTTCAAAACCATCCATTATAAAAGAAAATAAATACACCGTACGTGACGTGTAAAAAAAGATTGCAGTCAAAAAAATCGTAAAAATAAAGATAAACATTATTAGACTGTATGTACCACAAAGAATTAGTCTACTTTTCGCTAAGAATAAGGAATTAAGTACGTAGCTTATCATGTAATCTTTATCAAATAAAAATATCAAGAAAATCTTTGTGAAGACGCCAATTTGGCAACAGGCGAACAAGTAATTAATTGTTCTTTTTTACTCCATCTTTGTTTTGTTTTTGTACGTTCGTTAAGGTTCTTTTGTGTTTCCGCTGTCTGAGTTATTCCCTTGTTAGCGATATTATTATAAGCTTATACAAGTAAAATAAACTCCTTTTTCATTGGCTAGATATTTTTTAAGAAGTAATAGGGCAGTTTGTGAAACTGGTCGTCCTACATTGTAGTACTTACGTGCTTATTTCTAACTTCAAATAAGTTAACAGTTTTAATCTTTTGTTGACGTAGTGTTTTAGATTTCATTTTAACTTACGAGTTACTAGTAGTTATATATATACAGGAGTTAAAACTCTATGAACGAATTTTCATGCGCTTTATGTATGGATACAGGAATGTTCATAAGTTTTTAATTTTATTGCCCTCATATGGACCGTAAAGCTTACCATTTATGTCTGTTTGTTTATTTTCAAAAATTTATTGCATTTAACAAAAATTGAACAAAAGCGAAACTAAATACCTGTGAGCATTTTGTACCAGTAGGTATGTCTGTTTTTCTGTATTTCAGTCTGTGACAAATAAGTTTGCTAAAGGCGTAATGTTAGCTATATTATTTTTTAGTAAAAAAGATCCTTTTTACTTTTTCCTTTCTCACAAATAAGTTCGTTAGCACTTTTTATTCAAACCATTTTATCCAGTTTATTGGCTATTAAACAAAAATGTAACACGATATAACAGTAGACTAGAAACGACAATACATATTTTAAAAAAATAATGTATTTACAACACATAAATAAATAAGTAGATAGGTAACCAAAGTCTCTTGGAAACCCAAAGTTAAAATTTACAGTCGCGACGAAAGTCCTACAGCATTAAACGATAGACCGTAAAACATTATCTAGGGATATAAATTAGGCGTCGCTGTATCCACACAGTTAATTTAAATTACGACTCACTAATTGCTCAAACTAAAATTCAACGCCCAAAATGCCAGTCCGGTAAAGAGGGTCCCAATATTAACGTTATTTAACAAGTTTGTATTGTGATATACAGTTTTCATTTGTTCAATTTCAATTTGATGGTGATATTTTAGTGTATTTTAGTTGAGTTTTCAATTAAATTTGTAACTATCAGATAGATATTAATTGGTATTCTCTATTGGATTATTTTAATTTGGTAATCATTTAATTCAATTAAGTTCGGAATTTAGTAAGAGTTATAACAGTAGACTAAAAACGATTTTAGGATAGTTTTTAAAAAAATAATATAAATTACAAATAAATATAATAATAATAATAAAATAAAAAGTAGTACCCCCTAATTTTAGTTCTTGTGAAACCCAAAGTTAAAATTTACAGTCGAGACAAAATTACTGAAGCATTAAACTTTGTTTGACACATAAAAATTACCTAGGGTTATAAATATAATATGAAATCGCTGTTGATTCAAAAAGTGTACACTTAAATTTCGAACTACATAAACTAATTGCATTGGTCAAATCTAAAATTCAACGCAGCTTTGCCAAAATGCCAGACCGGCAGTAACAATTTATTTCTTTAATTGCTGAAGATTATTTAACAAGTTTGTATTGTGATATACAGTTTTCATTTGTTCAATTTCAATTTGATGGTGATATTTTAGTGTATTTTAGTTGAGTTTTCAATTAAATTTGTAACTATCAGATAGATATTAATTGGTATTCTCTATTGGATTACTTTAATTTGGTAATCATTTAATTCAATTGAGTTTGGTATATTTGTGTATGCATGGGTTATAACCGGGTCGGATGTGGCTCGGGTCATTTTAGGGATGGTTTTTAAATTGGCCCAGACTGTCAATTACGAAATTCCGATAATCAAGAGAAATAATTATTTTGATGGACTATGTCCTCTGTCCTATAAGAAAGAGGATTGGAGCTTCACTTAATACAAGCTTCAATTCTCTTAACCTCCTCTTATCCTTCTCTTAGGGTTAATGTGTTTTATGAGAGACAGGTGCGCTACTAAATTCTGGGCTGCTAGTGAAAATTTCATGGAAAGAAGTAAGTAAAGTAAGAAGAAGGAAAAGACACCAGGATATTATGATTACTGGACACTGGACCAAATAGGTAGGTCCTTGAATAAACTAAAGATTTTGTTTGAGTCATTATAATAGACAAATTGTTTCAGTCATTGTACTAGATTTTTTAATAATAATTTAATAATTTTGTTGTAATGTTGCACCATAATTTAAATCATAGATATCTCTATTGTTTTAGTGATCGCTAAAAATTATTAAATAATAAATTAAAAATAAAAATTAAAAGTATTGATTGTTGTACTCTGCAAATTTAGCATACTAAGACTAGTTGTCTATGAATAGAAGAAGAGAGAATAGACAAACGATATCTTTTTGATGACTTCATTATTACACAGATAAAAGATAATACAGATCTAATGTTAAACTTAGCTAAATCTCAGGAAGTTATCCAAGAAGAAACTCAAGACTAGTTAGTAGCCAACTATTATTTTTGGTAATTGCCCATTAGATGTAATTGATGCCTCTGTCTTCAGTTACTGTAGGCTTGGGCCGCAGCTTGGGGGAATTACACAATTTCTTCTAATTAACATTACATCTGAGCATTAATACTAAGAGTAGATTTTAATCTTGTACAAATACTGGTTTTAGGGATCCGTATATCAAAAGGAATTAACAAACTCCTTATATGATCTTGTATTTTTATTCTATTGTATAGCTTTTATCGCGGGCCTTGAGTTTTTCGAGGATGACTGAATTTACAGAAATTTCGTAATCGAAAAAATCTAGTTTCACCCCCTAATCAAAAGGAATTAAAAACATAATATCAAAAGTACAATTTCGATCAAAGACGTCTTTTCGGGGAAGGGGCTTGTGTTTCTCTGGCAATGGTGCACTTAGATGTCCCTTACCGCTAGGCCATGGCCCGATGACATGTGAGGTGTTCTTAAGTTGATAAAAAATGCTAGCAATAGCTTTACCAATTCTCCAATGGCCGGCTGTATTTGGATTATAGACTATCACTTACTATCTTGTTCTTTCTTGATGACACATGATAAGTAACTGAAAAATCATCGCCTATACACAGAGCAACACTTCTGAGGACATGCAAAGAACACATCCTACTAAGTCCCCCTATGTAATCTGAGGCCTAGTTAAGCCTACGTACCTATAATTATACCGACAAATATATCGGCCTAGTGGCGCAGTAGGTAGTGACCCTGCTTCTGCGTCCTAGGCTGTGGGTTCGATTCCCACATCTGGAAAAATGTTTGTGTGATGAGCATGGATTTTTTCAATGTCTGGGTGTTATATATAAAAGTATTTAAATATAGTATATATCAAATATTCATCAGTTATCATAGCACCCATAAGCTACTTACGAGTACGCTTACTTTGGGGCTATATAGCGATGTGTGTAATTGTCCTATAATATTTATTTATTTATTTATCGTCTAGACTGGAGTACTGGACACAGTAGATCTACTTGTACTTGTTTTTTTCTATATATATTTATTACAAGTTAGACCGTGACTGCAATCACACCTGATGCTACAATCTGAGACGGAAGCAGGCTAATGTGTTAGCAGTAGAATGAAATCCACAGTCCTTTCGGTTTCTACACGACATCATACAGGAACGCTAAATCGCTTGGGGGTACGTTTGTGTCGGTAGGGTGGTAACTAACCACGACCTAAGCCTCCCACCAGCCAAACCAGGTCCAATCAAGCGGCTCCACCATCGCCGAATCGAACCCAGCATCTCCGTCTTATAAATCCACTGCGCTTGCTACTGCGCCACGGAGACAGTCCAAAATTGGTGACAAAAAATAAGCATGATGTTACTACTTCCTCAGATGTACTCTGTCACAAAAAGCTCTCCTACTTTTAAATCAATAAATAAATATAAGACAGTTTACCGATGTAGAAACTGCTAGACTAGTCTATTTTGCGTACTTCCACAGTGTGATGTCTTATGGCATTTTATTGTGGAGCAAGGCTGCTGACATAAATTCTGTATTTATACATAAAAAACGAGCAATTCGGTCGATATATAAACTAAAACCCCGTGAGTCCCTTCGTGATAAATTTAAAGAAATAGGAATCCTTACAGTAGCCTGTCAATATATATAATTATAATAACCTAGTCTTTGTCAAACAAAATATAAATATGTATAAATAGAAAAAGGACTTAAACGATTGTCTTCTTAGGAATCAACATAAATTAGTTTTATCAGCGTATCGCCTCCGAAAAGTTCAAAAGTCATTCGTTGGACTGGGTGTACTCTTCTACAACAAGATGCCCAATTCAGTTATAGATCGGCCATTGCGTAAGTTTAAACAATGTATTAAAACTCACTTACTGAGTAAAGGTTATTATACTATAATATATAATAGAGGCAATTGGATCAGCTTTCAACTTCACACAAGTAGTAGAATAAATAATTTTATGTAACAATACAGATAATATTGTAAAAAATAATAATTTTAAAAGAGCAACTGTTGAGTTTTTTGCCGGCTCTTCTCAACAGGACCTGCCTTCCGAGCTGGTGGTAGAGTCACTACAAATAGTCTAATTTGACGTTTCAAAAGTGCTTATAATTGGCCTACTTCAAATAAATGATTTTGAATTTGAATTTGAAATTTGAAAATCACTTTTAGATATTAAAATAATGTCAGACACATTTAATTTAATCGACGATCACTTCACCATATGTAATATTATTTAGTAAATAACGTATGAGCTAACTTTACCACAGTGTGCAAAGACACTCCCGCGCTGTGAAGACAAGCTCAATAAGCAGCCACTCGATATTGTGTGTTGTGGAGAACATTGTTCAGACACACGTAATTCAATAGAAGAATGCTGCATCATATCTAATATTACAAACATTACAAAATGTTAACTTTTGTCATCCTTATGTTAATATGTATTTAAGGGTCGTATTAACATTCTCCTCAAAAGCCGGCAACGCATTAACAGTGCCTCTAGTGTTGCAAATGTTTATGGGCAGCGGTAATCGCTTAACATCAGGCGATCCACAAGCTCGTTTACCTCCATTTAAATCGATAAAAAAATCCTTTTGTCTGGAATTCGTATCGTATTATTTATCATTATTATAATTAATTATAGATTACGAGCCTTTTTAACCGACGAAAAAAAACGGAGGAGGTTCTCAATACGACACGTATATTTTTTTTTATGTACGACCACGCATAACTTTTTACAGAGTTTTTTTTACGATTTTGATAATTCTTTTTGCACGCTTACAGCGATTTCGGTTTTTGTCTCGGTATCGGTAGCTTTTTGGCTACAAGTTCCGTATAATATACTACGACAGTATAGTACGAGTAGTGGCGATAAATCACTAAAATGTAAGAAATAAAATTTTTTAAATAAAAATAGAACCGACTCAAAACGCACTAAAAAGTAAAAAATAACTGTGTCATTTAGTTGCTTTAATTTTCTTAAGCATATTAGCTTAGACCACAATGCATTAATGCGATTTGACAATTTAAAACAAAAGAAGATCTGATCAGAGACATACAAAAGAAAATAGCTACCATCAGATGTTAATGGTAATGACCGGGACCGATGTTGCTTAATGGGCTCTGCAGTACTCGGTGCTGACAACTCCAACTTCTAAGATCCAGGACTGTTACTTAGTATTTCTTAGACGAAATAAAAGCTTAATATTTATAATGACTCACTACATCATAATTCCAGACCACATACGCTTATTATGACACCAGCGAAGCAGTTTTAGAAATTCAAAAGTCAGAAAAAGAAAACTTCATTTTAAGCTTTTCTCTTACTTTAAATTGTCAATAATATTCACTCATTGAAATACATCACGCTTGCATGCTCTCCAATATTTGGATATTCAATTTTCCAAAGACTAAAATCGCTCTATATGTATTTGGTCATATTTGTCTAGAACAGATCCAAGGAGCTCCGGTTTTATGTAAATATGAATTGAAAATTTTATTATAATACTAGTGTGAGAAACTTTCTTGCTAGTTCATTTTCACTATTTTCACGTACATATATATTATTGACTGAAGGCACAGTCAGGGGTTTTACTAATAGTTACAGTAATTCCTGAGGAAAGATTTAGTATATAATTTGTTATGTTTTGTTTAAATTAGCCGAAATATAACTATAATGGAATGTGAATGTGAATGAATGAAAATGAAAAAAACTCAGAAAAAATTTAAGCCATTTATAGAATTTTCATCGAAAACGCTGCTTTCCCTATTTGAGATATAACAAAAGAATGTACATATCGGCGCAACAACACTAGTTACTTAAACTATTATTATTAATTAGTTATTGTATAGCGTTAAAATCAATCTGAATAACGTTTTCAAATAATATTTTCATAAATGATTGTTAATTAATTACTTTGCAAAACATTTGTAACTACCCCACTCTTCGACTGAGTATAAATACGAGTGAATATCGCCGCGCCGGGCATTCAACCGTAGACAGTCGAAGTGTGCGGAGCTCTCGTTTGTCATTATACGAACTTAAGCTCAATAAAGTGATTATTGGAAGAATAAGTGTTTAAATTACTATAACATGGAGAATCATAATAACAATGACGTCAGCATTGCTGACGTCATCATTTTTAAAAACAATACGGTACCGCAAACGCCGTTATCAGAAGTGGGATTACCAGTCACTTTCTTAAATTCAGCGAGCCATATGAAATAATAAGGATTCTAGACAACGATCGATATTTGCTAAAAAAGGTGGTTGGTTCAGGGCGTCCAAGAAAAGTCGCTCATGACCAACTCCGTAAAGCACCTCAACCTGGCGAACAGATAACCGTATCGGCGCAAGAAGAGGACCCAGTAACAGTATCCAATGAGCCTATACCATCCACTTCCCAAGCCAGCATGGCCGAGCAGTAAGACCAAGGCTCAAAGAATCAATAACAAATGCTAAGTATTTTATTTTTATTTATTATTAAACTCACTAAAACAATCACACAATTAACCACGCATCATTGACAAAGTACCACAGAGTACGCATCGACAAAGTACCACAGAGTAAGCAACAATAAAGTACCACAGAGTACGCTATGACAAAGTACCACAGTGTACGCATCAACAAAAGTACCACAGAGTACGCAATAACAAAGTACCACAGTGTACGCAACGACAAAGTACCACAGTGTATGCAACGACAAAGTACCACAGTGTACGCAATAACAAAGTACCACAGTGTACGCGACGACAAAGTACCACAGTGTACGCAACGACAAAGTACCACAGTGTACGCAATGACAAAGTACCACAGTGTACGCAACAACATAAGTACCACAGTGTATGCAACGACATAAATACCGCAATTTACGTAACAATAAAAATACCACACTGTATGCATTAACAATACAAAGTACCACAGTGCACGTTATCACAACATAATGAAAATCATTATGGTACACAGATACCAATCTCAAAAGACAACCATTTAGTTCCAGATAAACTTCAGAGATATGGCGGCGAGACATCGGCATACAAGCGGCTGGTGCTGAGCGCGCACCGCCGGTCAGAACGGCCGTATCGGCGCAACAACACTAGTTACTTAAACTATTATTATTAATTAGTTATTGTATAGCGTTAAAATCAATCTGAATAACGTTTTCAAATAATATTTTCATAAATGATTGTTAATTAATTACTTTGCAAAACATTTGTAACTACCCCACTCTTCGACTGAGTATAAATACGAGTGAATATCGCCGCGCCGGGCATTCAACCGTAGACAGTCGAAGTGTGCGGAGCTCTCGTTTGTCATTATACGAACTTAAGCTCAATAAAGTGATTATTGGAAGAATAAGTGTTTAAATTACTATAACATGGAGAATCATAATAACAATGACGTCAGCATTGCTGACGTCATCATTTTTAAAAACAATACGGTACCGCAAACGCCGTTATACATATTATAGTAGGATTGTTCTTTGTTTTGAGGATAGCTCGCTATACTCATTCTTCTTATAAAAAGTTTTTTTTGGTATCCTTGAAAGCTTGCAATACAATATTTTGCTCGTGGACGAAGTCGCGGGCACCTGTTAGTATATAAAATTTCATCAAATCATTCGCAAAATTAATACACAATATTGTCCTGAAATTAATTTACATTATTAAATAAATTTAATCAAAACAGGCCAAACGTACATCGTTTATTGGCTTTTTAGTAGAAATTAAATTAATAACATAACTGACTGCAATTTGATTAGGTTTTTACTGACAACATTACAGTTTAACTATGGCTGACGTATTATAATGAAATACTAACGTGATTTGCATTAATTTGAATTTTAGTGGAGCTATCGGGGTTAAAGTATGAAATTGCCGATTTGTACTGAAAAATAAAAATTCGTTTTTTTTTAAAATTTAACATATTTATTTAATCAAAACATTTGCCGTTATTATCTACACATTGCTGCCATCTAATAGGAAGCTCATTTACCTATGCCTTTGCGATAGAACTCTGGTGATCTAGATTCAACAAACTGTGTGAAAGCATTTTGCACTGCCTCCTGAGAAGAAAACTTTTTATCACGTAGAAAATTGTCCAAATCACGAAAAAAATGGTAGTCCGTTGGAGCAAGGTATGGCGAATATGGAGCGTGACGAATGGTTTCTAATTGCAGTTCCTGTAGAGTTAAAACGGTTTCTCATGCTGTATGAGGTCTCGCGTTATCATGGAGCAATAATGGTGAAGATCGATTCATATGTCGGGGCTGTTTCACTGCTAGTTTCGCTATCATTGTTCGGAGTTCGGTGCAGTAGACATCTGCCGTTATTGCTTGACCAGATCGAAGAAAGCTATAGTGCATACCACCACGCTGAGATCACCAAACAGTTACCATTACCTTTTTATTGGTAAGCTTTGCTTTAGGACACTGTTGTGGCGTTTGACCTGGGGTCAGCCATTGCATTTTCCGCTTACAATTATCGTAGAGAATCCGTTTTTCATTACATGTCACAATTCGATCCAATATTCCTTCATTTCTGTAACGATTCAACAAGGCAACGCAAGTTTCAACACGCATTTCTTTCTGCAGATCAGTCAAATTATGAGGCACCCATTTTTCATATTTTTTTATTTTATTTATTTGACGCAAATGAGTCAATATTGCTGGTAAAGTAACGTTAAACCATGCCGCTAATTCCTGGGTAGTTTGCCTCGGATCGGTTTCCACCATCTCTTTCAAATCACCTGTGTGGGCAGTCTTCCACGTGGTTCGTTCTTTAAATCGAAGTTTCCATCACGAAAGCGTTTAAACCTAAATCGCACAGTGCGTTCATTAGCAGTCCCCTCTCCAAACGCAACATTAATATTGCGAACTGTTTCTGCCGCGTTAGTTCCGCGTCGGAACTCTTATTAAAAAATCACACGAATTTTCGAAGTATCCATCTTTATTGTCTAAGCTGAATAAAAAAAACAACTGAAAGTTGATAATCAAAATATATTGTACATTTTTTAAAAGAAGAACTACACAGGTACCATATGAAAAAAGTTTCACTTTAAAATCTTAAACCATGTAGGTTCTATGTCAATTCGAAGTACAATAAAACGGCAATTTCATTCTTTAACCCCTATTACTAACATTATATAGAAGTTAAATAAATTGTATGAAATTTAAATTTGTTAATTTTTGATTATTTACGGGAGAAGAATTGATATACTTTCTGCAATTCACGAAGGTGAGTGAGCTTTACTCGTGGTTGAACGACAACATTACACACATTAGTGTAGTGTTCATGTCTGACGGAGTGATCAGTTGCGACCGAGCCGTCGCTACGGTCACTTTTGCTTGTTGTTTCCACGACGCCACTAAGTACTGTCCATGAGCGTCGTGGAAACAACAAGAGAACAACACTCGCCTTCGTGAATTGCAAAAAGAATATAACTCATATTGCTTTCTCTATCTCTCATATGCAACGAAAGAGAAAGCGATATTTCAATGTCACCGCTTCTGGCAGCGGTATGTCATTTTCAGTAAAAGATTCATGTAAAAAATAACTTTTTTCACAAAACAGGATACAGGAAACATAAAACACAATACAACCAAGTATTTACACAAATCTCGACGGCTTGTGTTGCCCGATGCCGATACTTGTTCCGGTGTTGCCAGCTATGTTGCCAGCGGTGTTTGGTGTTGCCAGTACAATGCGCGAACCGAGTTAATGACCTATGAACCCCGCCGATTGCGGACCTAATGTGTTTTTAATAGCACACACTGTATTAAAACGTCGTTTCGATATTGCTAACGAAATTTACAGCTTTCGTTAAATTTTCGTAAGGTGTGTTTACCGTTGTAACGCTCTACGCACATTATAACTGATCGGCATTAAGAATTAAATATTATTTATTTTTGTTTAATATTTAAATTAATTGGCGTGTCTTTAAATGTCATGTGGGCCCTATTTGAAATACTTTTAATAGGGTTTTCGAGTCTTCCAGTGATAAAAGAACTGGCTGCTTTGACTAAAGAACAATGTTGGGGTGAAATCAAGGATAATAATTTAAACATTTTAAAGTCGTAGGTAGATTAGGGTTAAGGTAGTCAATTTTAATTATTGGTATATTATTGATAATTAATTAATCAGAGAAAGTGAATTACGAAATTTTCAACGACACCAAAAAAAGAAACGTTGTAAGTGACAATTTTTTCACAAACTATGTAACAAAAATAATTTATATTTATAAGAAAGATAATTAAAAGCTATTGCGTATTTCTGTAGATCTAATAAAGAAAAGTAATCTTACCATATTCTGTTTAATTTTATCTCAAAGGAGTCAGGCAGCCTTACCTATTAAAGCTTACCGACAATTTGCCTTTCTGCGACACTTTTACACAACAATTATTGTCATAGTTTAGTCAATTTATATAAAATGTTAAAAAATTATAGACCAGAACCTCCCTTATAATTCTATCTATTGCTGAAAACTACGACTCAGTTAAGCAGTATTTGACTATATTACAGACAGACATGCAGGACGAATGAATGACTTTCTTTTATAATAGGTATTTATTTAGATACGCAAACAATAAAAAGGAATACCTATAAGATTATTTTTTCAATTAAGTTCGCCGTTTACGACATCGTAATATGCGAAAGCCTTAAAGACGACAATTATTTTTTGGATGAGGGTGCTAGAGCACTAATGGGGTGTCATTTAATGTACAATTAACGATCGTAATGAATGGCGTTCATATTGCACTCTTTCACTGAATCTAGGGTAAGGACTTCTTTATTTTTCATTATTAAAAAAGTAAGTAAGGTTAGTTTTAGGAGTGATGGCCCCCGCTTCGCAGTAGAATGCGCGGTGGATTTATAAGACGATGGTCCTTGGTGATTTCCGGCAGCGCTGATTAGGTCTGCCTGGCTTTGTCGGCCGTGGCTAGTTGCCTGCCGACAAAGGCGCACCGCAAAGTGATTTTGCGTTCCGGTATGACGTAGTTTAGGAACCGGTTTTTATTTCATCCTCCTCTCAACAACTCAGCCATATCTATCATAGATTATACGTGATCACTTACCATCAGTGTGATTGCAGTCCCTTGACGACTACTAGGTTCTACAAACATATAGTGAATAAAAAATCATATACCTACTTAAATAAAATGAATAAAAACTTTGATTGTTGGTCTAATTAAACCCGAGGCCTAACCACCTCAACCACTTGAGAAAAACTGACCTGAAAGAAACAGCCTTCAATGACCACATATTAAATAACTAGCAGTCGCCCGCGACTTCGTCTGTGTGAAAACCTCATAGGTACCCTTTTAATTTAAAGACAGACTTTCATATAAAGTGTGCTCTTTCCCCGTAAAAGGCAAATCTTATTGCTATAATATCCTTGTAATTATTAAATAATTTATTTTGATAAGGATTTAAGTTTAGTTGTATAAATAATTAATATTATTACGTTGATACAACTCTTAACAAATGCATTAATTTCGACCAAATTTGATTACCATAAAAACGGTTCTAGTGAGTTAATCTTAAAAGTATGTCGTCTATTTTTACTGTCGTGGAAACTTTTTTAGATCATTTTAAGAGGAATAATTCTTTTATACTCATATTTTTGGTATTTTGAACCGTTTTCGTAGCGCCCGCAACGGAAACCCTCAAGGATGAATAATTTCCCCCGTTTTTTTTCACATTTTCCATTATTTCTTCGCTCCTAATAGTTGCAGCGTGATGTTATATAGCCTAAAGCCTTCCTCGATAAATAGTCTATTCAACACAAAAATAATTTTTCAATTCGAACCAGTAGTTCCTAAGATTAGCGCGTTCAAACAAACAAACAAATAAACGAACTTTTTTTCAGCTTTATAATATTAGTATAGATTTAGCAAATTATGATAACAAAATGAAAATAAAGTTCCAAAGAATATGGTGTAGTGTTATACATCTTAAATTTTTGGTCATCTGTCTGGCAAGTTTTAATAAAATGACAACAAATGGCGACGCGCTTCATTCCAGCAGCAGCATATTCTAGACGCGTCATATTCCAACCGCGTCATATAACGCGTGTCACGCATCATACTATGCCCGTGACGGATTGATCTTTGTATATTACACGGGTCGGTGTCACGCGACGGTTTTATCGGCGACATCTACGCGTGACATATTGCTCTGTGGTGTATAGGGTTAACAATGCTGTAATTTTTATTTTTTTATTCATTTAACAACAATTTGGCTCTTGATTATGATCTCACTTAAAGTGACGATACAATGTAACACAGTAGATACCTTGGAAGAGCTACAAGTTATTCATCTTATATTTTTTTTGTTTGTCAATAAAATGGCGTTAATGCTTACGCGCTTTTTTCTTTCCGTGCTCTATTCCAGCCGCGCCATATAACCCGTGTCACGCATCATACTATGCCCGTGACGGATTGATCTTTGTATATTACACGGGTCGGTGTCACGCGACGGTTTTATCGGCGACATCTACGCGTGACATATTACTTTGTTGCGTATAGCTAAATAGGGTTAACAATGCTGTAGTTTTCTTTTATTTATTCATTAAACAACAATTTGGCTCTTGATTATGATCTCACTTAAAGTGACGATACAATGTAACACTGTCGCTACCTGGAAAGAGCTACAAATTAATCATTAGGATTGATTTTCTTTCGTTTTTTACTAAAATGGCGCCAAATGGTTGCGCGCTTTATTCTTTCCGTGCTATATTCTAGCCGCGCCATAATTATTACCCATGTCA
The DNA here is from genome assembly GCA_034621355.1 of Mycalesis mineus. Taxonomy (NCBI): domain Eukaryota; kingdom Metazoa; phylum Arthropoda; class Insecta; order Lepidoptera; family Nymphalidae; genus Mycalesis; species Mycalesis mineus. The sequence goes on from CM067903.1 coordinate 2,055,497, forward strand.
TGTATCAAATTATTGCTGTGACAGATTGATCTTTGTATATTTTAGCCATGGTGACATTAACGAGTGTCATTTTATTTTGTTGCGAATAGCTCAGTAATAGGATGAAACGCTTTTTTGACAAGGAGGATAAATCCTTTTGCACTTCTGCCTGTAAGCGGTGCATGGACGTATTCGTATTAGTAATACCGACCTACCTACTCATGACTTTAAGGTTGACCCGGATCCGCAATGTATTTGTTCATCCATTACAAATTATCTCTCTTCCCTTCCCAACTTTTTCCATTTCCTCCCTCCTCCATTCTCATTTTCCTTAGGCTCTTTGCACATCTACTATAAGATGCGTACCTATATTGTTTTAATGATGCGTTAATGCGTCGAATGTACAAATTGACGTGACCGTTGATACGCTCCCGTCAGATGTAGAAAGTCCCTCAACATTAACAAGAGTTAACGCGGCTATATTGTTATTACTTATTCACTAGCTGTTCCCTGCGGTTTCAATCGCGAAAATTCTGTTCATGAGACAACATAGAAAGAACTAAAGCTTATGTGCGTCACAGATTACATGGATATGTCAAATATGTTTAATGCTATCTCACACTATAATTTATTTAGGTATTTATAATATTATAAGGGTCAGCGCACACATCCAACGTGAAAATTATTCAAATTTATCCTAAAATTTAAGTCCCAACATAAATTACACGCCGGGGTTCACCGGACCTAGACGTTGCGTCTACTGTACCTACCTACTTGAATCACGTGAAGACGGTAACACATTAACATGCTGCGCCGTAGGTCGGTACTCCCTTTAGATGCATATTGACGTAACACTGTAACTAACACGGCTACTAAATCATCATTATGAGCTAAGTAAACATAAAGCTATTAACATATTAAAAATACGCTTCTCCGTTTATCTCTTTAAATAAATTAACAAAACGTTTCTATTTTGCTGACGTTACTTAACACATATTACCACTTTACTACTACACCTTAAAATAAACCTTGTTACAAAAATAGAATAACTATAATAAATGTAAAAATTCAAAGTACATTATAAAACCAAATAAAGTAAGAAACCCGTATGTTCCAATATAAGCGCATCTGTAGAACATAACGTTCTACAGATGCGCTCTGCGTTCTGCATCGACATAACGTTGCCTTTGAGACAAAACACCGCCGTACACGAATGTGGATTCTTTTACCTACAACTTTGGAACATGCAGCCGTTTTAAGTTATAAGCGTTTTTCATAATAATCAGCCTACTAGCTGTGCCCGCGGTTTTACCAGCGACGATACAAACAGGAAATAGACTATAATCCCTTGTTGCTATGACCAAGGTAAAAGGGGTTTCATATTTATATATTATACAGATTTTAACGATCTACTACAGAACCAAGTGTTCTACGTCATATAGCTTTCTGTATTAGCCACATGGCTAGCTATTGGACCGAAAGTGGCAGCATAAACCAAGGGTAAAGTACTTTTTTTTTTTTTTCGCTGGGAAATGCGTTACGCATCCCGGCCGGAGGCTCCGACCGGGTATGTGGGACTCGCTGGTCGTATACCAGAATACCCACTAAAACCCATCGGAGCCGTCTACGCCCTACTTGGGACGCCAAAGGATCAGAGGGTTATTCACTTTGGCGACCCGGCGCGCCCGTCGGTGCACTCAATGGTGTCTACAGGGGTGGCAGAAGATGCGCATAGCGGCGTCTCCTACCTCCCGTTCTTCTTCTGCGGAGCGGGTGAGCATTAGCCGCCTGCTCCCTCTCCTGCTCCGAGGCCTCCTTTAAGCCGATGACGGTTAACAGTAAAGTACTACTTTAATAAATAGCAACTGTATATACAATATAAGCATTTTTATTCCATATTTAAGAAATTTAACACAAAAATTATTATATAAATTTTATTACAAAAAATAAAATTATTTTTTTTGACTTGTGTAAAATTCAACATTTCTATTTTATTATAGTTAGTTATTTTTTATAACTACAAACACAAGATCGAGTCGGAGAATGGCTTCCAGCCGTTCACACTCTTTCATTTCTGCTATTGCTTAGCTACCTCTGTTGACCTATATATAGGTCTTGTTATGTATTATTATATATGTTTTGTTAAAACTCCCAAGCAGCTTGGCCAATATCCTTAAAAAGTCTACTCCTTCCGGTCCCACTATATAATATAGATATATATATATTATATAGTGCGGAGTGACAAACAGACAGACAGTAAGAATTTGAAGCAATCCGCACAAACACAATAAAATCTGCTACTTCTCTAAAATTGCACCAAACTCAAGCATTCGACAGCAACCAACCGAATAGATCGTTATTTTATACGGTACTGTATAACCTTTGACCGCCTAATTCTCTTTTAGTACTATAGGTGTCTAGTAAATGTATCTGTAAACAATGTCGTGTTTACAGATTTATAAGTTTAAAATTATCTGCACGTAACCTCGACTGCCTCGTTGGTGTAATGGCTAGCCTATGTTGCTTCGATCGCGAGGTCTTGGATTCGATTCCTGGGTCGGGTAACGGAATAATTCTGAACTTTTTCATTCTTCTATGAAATGTTCAGTACATTCCAAGCCCGGAGTCTGGGAGTAGGCGGTGTTTACCCCCGTGCTTCGGAGAGCACGTTAAGCCGTCGGTCCCGGTCACTATCATCAACATCTGATAGTGATCGTTATTATCACCCTAAGCCCACCCGCATTGGAGCAACATGGTGGGTGTACGCTCCATATCCCCTCTCCTATAAGGAGGGAGGCCTGGCCCTGTAGTAGTTTAAAATTGCAGAATTTGGCAAATAAATAGATTATGATCTGAAACAGCACATATTATATTAGTTTACATTTATAATTATTTTTTATTGTACCTGGTGTATTTGGGTGATAATAATGGAAATAAACACATTCATAGATGAGTTATGAATATTTAACTTGTCAGTTATATTTGTTTTTTTTTTATAAATAAATAAATATTATAAGACAATTACACACATCGCTATATATCCCCAAAGTAAGCTTATATAGCTTGTGTTATGGGTACTATGATAACTGATGAATATTTTTATATATATTAAACATAAATACTCATAATATATAGATATACATATTTTCTAAGCTACATTTAATACACAACATTTGCAATAAAGACATATTAAATTTACTATCAATTGCAGTCTATTAACGACTTACTACAAGGCCATACCTCTATCAACCCATTGTAGGAGAGGCGATATGGAGCGTACACCCACCACGATGCTCCAATAATGGCGCGCTTAAGGTATAGGAGCGTCGTGGTGGCGCACGATTATATTTATATTGGCGCGATTATATTTAATTCATTAATGATCACCATCAGAAGCTGATAATAGTGACGGTTGCACTTAGTCTCCGAGATACGGTGGTGTAACACCACCAACTTCATGACTCCGGGCTTAGAATTGTAAGAAGTTTTCTTAGAAAAAAGAAATACTCAGTAATATCCCACAATCTGACCCAAAAGTCGAACCCAGAACCTCGTGAAACAGAGCCTCTATGGGTAATGTGCAAGGGAGGCACTGGTATTCGTTGGTTCATATAGATCCCAAAGTCTCCCAAATTGTACTGAGATGGCCACTGAGGGGGTTTTAGTAGGTAAAAATCCCACATAACCTGACTTTTCCCTCAAATGTTGGGTATCTTTGAGAAGATTTCCCCCCCGTTAACAAAAAAGGACCTCGTGATTGAAGCCGCACAGATTAACCATTAAACCAACCAAGCAGTTCACACATAACTAATAACTGTTTTAGAAAAACATAAAAATATAACATCGGGGTAAATTGTTAAAAATCTTCCAGTTCAGTACAAAATAGGGTTCATTATAAAAGTATTTCTGTTAACAAAGCTCGGCTGCGGCCGTGTGCCGGCATGATGCAGTGTAACTAAAAGAAGTCTATGAGCTTAAAGAAAGGAAACATTTCTATTCTATACAGCAGATACGCCATTGTTCCCATTGCAATCGTGCCAGGCAGACTTTAATTGCCCCACAAAGAGAAGGGATTTTATTGCTTGCTTATGTACGTACTGGTTTTCTTGTCTTTTTCACCGACTTTCAAAAAGGGAATTTTTTTTAACAACCACAAGTTAGCCCTTGACTGCTATTACACCTGATGTTAAGTGATGATGCAATCTAAGATGGCTAATTTGTTAGGAGTAGGATGAAATCCACACCCCTTTCGGTTTGTACACGACATCTTACCGGAACGCTAAATCGCTTGGCGGTACGTCTTTATGTAGGGTGGTTACTAGCCACGGCGAAAGCCTCCCACCAGCCAGACCAAGACAACTTAAGAAAAATCCCAATCTGCCCCACCAGGAATCGAATCCAGGACCTCCGTCTCATAAATCCACCGCGCATACCACTGCGCCACGGAGGTCGTCAAATTTGAACATCTTAAGTCATTATCAGCCTATTAGCGGTCCAACGTCTCTCTGAGACACTTGGGTGTAACACCACCAACTTCCCGACTACGGACTTGGAATGTCCTAAAAATTTCATAAAATATTAAAGAAATCCGTATAATTAATATAAAATGACGAATTTCACAAATAATCAACAAATGCGTCGGATTAGTTGTAAATAAAAAGGCATTTTAAAAATCTTCGTAATACAACAATTTAAATATAAGTTAAGTGAGGGAGAAGTGTACAAACTCGTGACTCCCCCAAATCCCTAACAATAAGGGAAACTAAAAAGATTTTCGAAATGCATACATTTCAGCTAGTAACTAGCCTACCCTGCAGAAATAAACTGTATATCGATTCTTGAAAATATGAACAAACATCTCATCGATTATTCCACCCCCAGTTATAGATTGGTCAATCCACGATGGCTCGTTGTTTTTTGTTTTTCAAACGCTTACAGTGCAAGTGTGCAATAAAAACTGCAAGAATGTGAGTTCTATCACTACGTGACGAGTAGCAATGTGTGTGTGTAAAATTGAAGGAACTCCTCAAATTTTATAGGCACACTTGCAGCGATTTCGGTTTTTGTGTAAGTATCGGCAGTTTTTTGGCTATAAGTACGTGGCGATAAATCACTAAAAAGTAAGAAATAAAATTTTTTAATAAAAAATAGAACCGACTCAGAACGCACTAAAAAGTAAAAAATAACTGTGTCCTTTAGTTGCTTTAATTTACTTAAGCATATCTAGGAGTGTCAACCAAGGTTTCTACTTTCTGAGACTGATGTTCGAACAATACTCCTCGCACCCTTCGGTTTCCCCTCGCGACAAATAGTGGGGTTAGTCTTAGTGAATTGACCAAAGTATAGTCGATTTTTTAACAGTACGTCAGTATTGATGCCGATGTACCTATAATATTTGCAAAGCGGATGTAACAGAAATCGGTATTCTCCTCTTAGGCCTGACCATCGAACTGAAGGTAATCGACGAGATGTAATTGAGACGTTCATAAGATGTATTTTTTTTTCTAGGATCGATATACTGATTACGTAAATCTATACTTTACTTAGATCAACAAAGGACATGGCCGAAATTAGTATGGAGCTGTGCCCCGAAAAAAAAATTCATTTGCAGTGACATGTAGTACCTTATTTTATAGCTTACGAGTTTTAGAATACCGCTATTTAAGTTTTGTGATCAAAGAACTTTCGAGACTCTTCAATAACATGTTGCAAAAAGGCGCCTAATTATTTTAAATAGCAATGATTTTATTGTTGTTTATCAAAGTGTTATATAGTTAGTAGCAAACAATACCTCACTGGTCCAATAATTAGACTATATGGGTTAAGATCATTGGTATATAAGGAGATTGAGTTGGTACTCAACATTTATTCTAGTTTATTAAAGCGAATTAATTCACCCCGGTCATTATTATTACATAACATAATTATGACTATTCCATATAAAAAAAAAACATTTTAAATCTGTCAAAATACGATCGGATACTTGTACACTCATTTGCATGTCGCGTGGTTGTGCGCAGCCGCATCAACAATCGTAACATATTTATACAATAAAAAAAGCGTAAATCTTTATTTTATTATTATATGTTTATAATATTTACTTCAGTTTACAGTGTTTTGTTAGTCGTATTTTTTATATTTAATTACAAACTGAACTCCTATACAGATAGAATATGTATTATATGTGTATCCAAACTCATAAGCTAATGCGAGTGAAAGAAATATTGATATGTATATACGCGGGTTGGTAAATAAAACAACCGCTTAGTTAGTAACCGAGTAGGTACTGAGTAGGTACATAAGGCGAGCGCTGAGATCGCGTCCAGTGACGCGTACGTACGTACGTTCATACATACACATCAAATATCCAAAATAAACAAAAAAAACACGTATTTCTGGAATGTTATAGAGAAATATAATTTTTGCCTTATTTTTGCTTTATTTTTTTATTTTTTTTAACATATTAATTAATATTGCAAATTCTATTCAATTTGGGGGCAGAATCCGGCCATGTCCTTTCTAAATTTAATCCTCGGGGAAAACTCTCAAGAATAACCTTATTAAAATAAATTCACAAACTCATGAATTATTAATTAGAGGCTACAATTTAACCGTTATTAACCCCCTGGTTGACCTTAGCGTGCCTTTAATTATGCGTAATGTTTATTTAGGCCCCATGTTGAATTGTCAATGTTTGCTTACGAAAAATATGTTTCACTTAAACATGATCCATGTGTCTGTGTGGAGGGCGTGTGGGTACGAACATATATTCTTTTCATTAATTTTGTATACAAACAACTCGTTTTGATGTTAATTTATTGAATCGTAATACTTTGTGACAGTTCGTCAAATTTCTGTCATTCTTTTTTAACTGACGAAAAAAAACGGAGGCGGTTCTTAATTCGACACGTACTTTTTTTTTATGTATGACCACTCATAACTTTTTACAGAGTTGTCCGATTTTGATAATTCTTTTTTTATTAGAAAGGGCACAGTTCTAAGGTGGTCCCATTGTCATCATGTTAGGATCTAATGATGATATCCTGGGAAAATTGAAGGAACTCTTCAAATTGTATAGGCACACTTGCAACGATTTCGGTTTTTGTGTAAGTATCGGTAGCTTTTTGGCTACAAGTGCCCTATAATATAGTACGAGTACGTTGCGTGGCGATAAATCACTAAAAAGTAAGAAATAAGTTCTAGGTAATGTAAATGCTAAAGTAGAAACCTTGGCTGGCACCGACTTCATAGATATACTTAAGTAAATTAAAGCAACTAAATGACACAGTTATCTTTTACTCTTTAGTGCGTTTTGAGTCGGTTCCTTCTATTTTTTGTTAAAAAATTTTATCACACATGGTGGGAAGTGATGATGCAATATATGATGGAAGCGGGCTTACTTGTTAGGAGTAGGATGAAATCATTATGATATGAACGCTAAATCACTTGGCGTTAAGTTACTGCTGGTAGGGCGGTAACTTGCCACGGCCGAAATATACCAGCTAGTCTTGGACCTATTAAAAAATCTCATTCGGTCTGACTGGGAATCGAACCCAGAACCTCTATCTTATAAATACACCGCGTATAGCGCTGCGCCTCGGAGGCTGTTAAAAATAGTTCTTTAATGTGGTCGCACATTAGATCATAAGTACGAAACAGTGGTTAGATCAAACCACAAATCAAATTGCAGTAATGGGCTAGTCACACTGAGTTCTTCGCGCAGCTCATCGCTTATCGCTATGCTCCTCGAACTGTTTTAAGGTTCTCTCTCTGCCCACAGACAGTACTCGCAAAATTAGTCGCGACTCCCCGCACTTGGTATTCGCTGATCCTTTGACTTGCGTTTAAAATGAACTAAATAAGGAGCAGTGGGCACCATGAAGAGCATGACATGTGGCACAATACGTATTTTTCCTACTAGTAAAATACATCTCTGCCTCCTTTCTCACTACTTTCTAGCCGCTCGTGTGTGGTAAACCCATAAGACTAGGTGAAGGATCCGAGGCGCTATGTCGTAAGTGCGGGGAAACTTGTGGCTCGAGTGTGTGGCGGATGGCGGACGACAGAACGCGCCCACAAGTATTTTAAGTACCTACTGCGACTAACCACATCTTGTGGCTCGGAAGTGGCCACTCGAACGTTCAGTTTGCATCGTTATTAGTCACGCATGGTAAAACAAGGTCTAAACAACAAAATGTTCAGTAGTTCAATTTCAAAGCAACTTGTTTTTACCCGGAAATTGCATGTAAAGATTTCACACGCTCCATACACCGGACCAACATAGAACGTTATGGTAATTCCGCCATAACGCGATGTAATTCCGTCATTCCGTTCTGTAATTCCGTCATTTCAGTGTGTAATCGCTGCCGGGACGCTCACCGTCCTTTCTATTACGGTGTAGAATTTAGTTTACGTATGAAGGGATGCGGAAAACAGGTGTTTTCGCTTCCGGGGTCAGTTATGGCCTATTTTCTTGTAACCGCCATTTGTATTGCTGTTGTGTAGGTAATTCCTAAATGCTGTTGCTAATTTTATTTAATAGTAAACATACTTTTATTGTACTAGCAGTGCCCCGTGGTCTCACCCCTGATTTTCCTATTCTTGTGAGAATTTTATTATAAATAGTCATGTGCTTATGATAGTGCATCATTATTAGCCTATTAACGGCAGTAAGCATTGGATATATTAGAGGCTTGGCCAAGTAAGCCTCTAAATGAAATTGAGCGTAGACCCACCAATGTACCGGACGATATTTCCGTATTTCATTCAAATCAGTTCAGCTACTTTCTGCGACTTGATTGAGCTGCAAAAGATCCATTAAACAGAAAACCTCTGACCAAGAAACTTTTACTTGCTTGTTCGAGCAAAGGCCGAATACTTTACGCAGTAATCCGTGAAACAGCGCATATTATGAGGACATTTCACACTCTGGAGTCGCAAAAAAATGTATATAAAAATTAATGAGATACGTCTGTATATAATCACAGAAAAGTGAACCAATAAGAAGCTACCGGCAGATAAATAACAATTAATTACAGAACAAACAGAGCTACCGACCCGCCCTAATAATGTGACAAGCCACCGAGTAATTAGAAACCATGTCGTAATTGACGATACATTGAGGATATAGAACTAGCGGAAGCGGGGTATCCTAAACATTACCTGTAAATACAGTAACGTTTTAAGTACGTATAAGAAAACTAAGAGTAATTCAACTCTGGTAGAAGTGTAAGAAATGTAGAGATCTGCAGAAGAACCGTAGTTTGTAGTTCACGACGTATATTCAAATCCTTCTTAAATATCTCTGCAAGGAAATTATAAATTAGAAAGGAATAGAAATCCAAAGCTGCTCTTGTAGGATGCAACCAAATTTTGCTGATAAGAGAGAACCCAAGCAAAGGTAAAGTTGATGCCTCAAAAGGGAGCTCCTTTTAAATTCCGTGTTACAAGTATTTGGCTGTTTAGTAAACTTTTTGCCATACTATGATCGCGGCATCCATGGAATACTAAAATAATGGTCTCGCAATTTAACACCTTATATAATATTTAGTAATAGCAACATTATAAGTAAAGCTGGTGGTGGGACTCAAATTCAATCATAACTTAAAGCCTAGCCGGCAGCAGGTATACACCGGCAATAGGTGGGCTATAAATTCCCCTGTAAACCTTTATTGCTGCTAGCTCTAACACTATCTCTAATTAATTTCAGGCTGGAGTGCTTGCCGGCGAGTTATGAGCTTTTATATTAGGCGTTATATTATGACGTGGAATTATTAAGTGGATGCCCGCAGTGCAAGGTGCACGTTTTGGTCATAATGTTGTGGCAATAATTTACTACAGCTTGCGGTTACAATCATCTACTATAGCATTTTGATTCAAATTTTCTTGATTAGTTCAGGTCAGGCTCGTGGGGACCTAACAACGTCCATACCATGTTGAATACACCGGTTCTCGTCCGATCACCGAAGTTAAGCAACATCGAGCGCGGTCGGTACTTGGATGGGTGACCTGGGAACACCGCTTGATGATGACTTTTTATCTCGGAAGCGGCCTTTCGTTCACGTGGTCCAATTTTTCACGCGACGAGTAGGAACACCGTGGGGTTTTAGTCGGTAAGAGTCCGACATAAACTCCTCACCTCCCCGTAGTGAGGATTAGGGTATCCACGAGGATTTCCCCACGAAAAAAAAAAAGGCTCGTGGGGACCTGTCGGCAACGACTTGCCGCCCTGCAATCTGTTTCGATAGGTACGATGTGTAAAAACCGAGGTGTCTGGATTTTGCTAGTCAGCCATCTTAGATAGCAGAGAAACTAATAATAAGGTGTAGCTGCAGCCAAGGGCTAACTTCAGGTGCTTAACAAAATTATTATTATAAAAACAAAAAACCCGCCTGCTCCCCCTGCAGTACCATAAAGTATTCAAAATTTTATATAGATATAGTAATCCTTGTTTTTCTCTTTTCAGTTCATAACTTCTATGCAGTCGGGTTTTTTGTTTTTATAATAATAATTTTATTTGAGACTTTTTTGTTTTAGTTTATGGTATAGAATTGATACGGTACACTTTTTGCCATTTTTTGTTAAAACTGCAATATAAACATGATATGATATGTATATTTTTGAAATGGTCCTTTTATGACCCTTCATTTCATATCCATATTGCTAAGATAAGAGAAAGAAATACACCCATACCCCCTTTTTTCCCCCATTTACAGCCACTATTTTGGAAATTTATATAGCCTATGTCACTACCACAATTTTAACGAATTCAACGACACCTCACCTGTCAAAATCCGATCAGTCGTTTAGGCTGTAGCGCGTGCCGAAGAAATGGACATACATACATACATACGAGAAGTGGGTTCTTGGTTGGGAAATCGAAGTTTCCCTGCGACTTAAGAAGGTTATTCTAGATGCCCGTATCCAGATTCGATCCTTAGATGTGTAATGGTTTTAAGGCTTACATAAACTTGATTCTGAACATCATAACAATCTAATTGGCAGTTTCAAAGTATAGCTAAAACAAATAGACATCATCATCATCACGTGGTGCCATCCTCAAAACGAAGTTTGGCGGTCATTATGCGAAAAGCTTTTCTATTTTGTACAACTCTCTTTAGTTGCGGGTAATTGAGTCCGGTCCACTCTTTTATGTCGTCCAACCATTTCCGTCTTTGACGACCAGGTGCTCTCTTGCCCTGTAGCTTTCCTTCCAAAATTAATCTTGGAAAGGAAAACTGAGCTCCTCTTTGAAGGTGTCCAAAGAAACTTAGCTTTCTCTGCATGATAGTGGACATGAGTTTCCTCTTTTCATTCGTCCTTTCCAGTACCCTGTTATTAGGTGTAAAGCTGTTCCAGGAGATTTTAAGCATTTTCCTGTATATCCACATTTCAAACAGACATACAGTCGGACAAAAATTGATTTGACCGTAATTATACTTTCGTGTGCATTTAGTGAAAAGCTTTTAATTTAAAATTACAAACAGGCACTTTAATTTTATGTATTTATATAGATATAATAGCTGTACGTTCTTTATATTATCTTCCCACTAACAGGATAATATTTCCTTACGCTAATACATATTTAGAGTAAGCAAAAATGTCGCACATCAATTCACGGCCGATATTGGCACACTGCCGAGCGATGTCAAACTAGATTACGTTCCATCGGGGTCAACAACTTACATAAACTTACTGAACATGGAGTTTTATTATATCAATCCATTTAAATATACCTAATAGACATTTATTATTCATAATACAAATGACATGGGTGAGAGGAGTTGCGTATAACGGTGTCTCCTGCCACCCGTTCTTCTTTTGCGGAGCATTTGAGCCGCCTGCCCTCTCTTCCGCTCCGAGGCATCCTTTAAGGCCTGTGTGCACCAAGATTTCGGAATCATAACCAACGGTTAACATAAAGCTAACTATAAATTTACTGTTCACAACAACCCGTACGCCGGCTAAGGACATAAGCTCGGTTAAGATAACCACGCGGTTTACATCCTTAACCGGCGTACGGGTTGTCGTGAACAGTAAATTTATAGTTAGCTTATGTGAACTGTTGGTTATTATAACCGAAATCTTGGTGCACACAGGCCTAAGACGATGACGGTCTCACAAAAGGAAGCCACGTGACCATGTACCTGACAATACTCGGCACGGGGGTGCAGTACGATCAACTACCCAACTTTGAATTGCAACTGAAACTCAGTACCTATTATTGACAGCCCGACACTGGACTCGAACCCAGAACCGCGTGACCAACCAACCTACAACACTTCCAACAATTATTATCGTCATATAATACAGCAAATTTATACGAAATCTTAACAGACCTTCACCTCCTTCGTTATAAATCCCCTCTATCAATAGGGGCGAACCGCATGACAATCTGTTCGCTAGTTATATGAGCTTATCGCCATTTTACCACAAGGAGGACTTTATTTTGTATGTAATGATATCACAATAGATTACCGCTGGATTCGCACTGAATATTACACGCATTTATATCACGCCGCGTTTTAACCCCATACGCTGTTGATATTATTGAAACAGCAGATAAAGGATTAGAGACGTGTAAGACAACAGTGTTAAATTGTTTCCTGGATATTTTATATGATTTGCAAATTTGAACATGTATTATAACGGAACACGGTTAGTGGCGTTTTTTTTTTAATTTATTATTTATAAGTAGTTTGGATTCTTTGTAAACAGTTATTAATTTAGTTTGTATAGTTATTAGGCTAAGTTAGCTTAAGTTTCTTATTGTACTCTTTTTTTACTTTCATATCATCTTCATCACGTGGTGCCATCCTCAAAACGAAGTTTGAGGGTCATTATGCGAAAAGCTTTTCTATTTTGTACAACTCTCTTTAGTTGCGGGTAATTGAGTCCGGTCCACTCTCTTATGTCGTCCAACCATTTCCGCCTTTGACGACCAGGTGCTCTCTTGCCCTGTAGCTTTCCTTCCAAAATTAACTTTGGAAAGGAAAACTGAGCTCCTCTTTGAAGGTGTCCAAAGAAACTTAGCTTTCTCTGCATGATAGTGGACATGAGTTTCCTCTTTTCATTCATCCTTTCCAGTACCTTTTTATTAGGTGTGAAGCTGTTTCAAATTTCAAAAGCTTGCAGCCTGTTTACTGCTTCTTTTTTCAGCCTGTTTACTTTCATACCATCACACCTAACTCCTATAGGAGTAGGCAAAGACCGTGTTCTACTTGCCACTATCATTGCATATCTCTCTCGCTTCTTCCAATATCATCAAACATTTTACACAAGTTCAGGTTACTTTTGACCTGGCCTTTAATCTTCTTTCAATAAAAAAATGATATCCATAAATTCAGTTATTTTTATACTATGCATGCAGTTGTACAAAGTTCTAGTTACAGCTCGAGCGCTTAACGTAACCGGTTCGATCCGGACTAATCCAGTTTAAACCGGTAGCGTTTTGAATGACGGCTTCAGAGTCCCGTACTTGTATATACGACCGACTGTGATTAGGGCTGGGGGGAAGCTTTGTTTGGGTTTGTCACGTAGATGTTTTTGGTTAGATCCTATGAGTAATGACTTGAATGTATTTGCTGTCTGTATTCGGTAGGTAGAATAATGTATTTCATCAATACTTTAACTGTTTAACAACTTTACATCATGCATAATTTAGGAACTGACGGTAGAGATAGAACTTTGCTCAGTAGTAGTAGTAGTAGTAGTGTTCGAGTAGCATTCTGAGACTCGGGCCACGAAATATTTCAAAAATTATATTATCCTAAAGTGACTAACGTATTTGGAGGCAGCTAACGTTGAACGAATGCAAACGATACTTAATAAATATTTAATTAAAATTTAATTACATAAAAAACTATTATTAAACTACATGACTAATTATATAAAAGATCGCCGATTAATCTCTTACATTTTAAAACTAGAACCTAACTCTAGCTAATTCTATGGTGACTACAGATCGGCGACCGATCAAGAAGTCATCTTCGTAGGCTCCTAACTTTAGGGGTAACAGCGGTTCACGTGAGAGTTTCTTATTTATTTTATTAAGTACTAGCAGTCGCCCGCGACTTCGTCCGCGTGAAAACCTCTTAGGTACCCTTCTAATTTTAAAGACAGACTTTCATACAAAATTTGTAAAGGCACATATAATGTGCTCATTCCCCGCTGCCCCTCTCAATTTAATTTTTTTATAGTTTCTCGTGAAGCAATATTCTCCGTCCCGTCCCGTGTACTAAAGGTCTACATTTTTGTTAAACATTGTATAACATTTCAGTACATTAACATTAAAATATATATTTATGGCAAGCTGATGATGCCTTCTGAATAAACAAAAATAATTTTACAATCCGACACGCAGATAGAGATTAGCCCGTTTAAACAAACGAACAAACTCTTACGTGTACTAAATAGATATTTGAACAAAGTTCGAATTCTTAATTCATCATCGTATATATAACATAGATCTAAACACCCCTCCCGCACGCGCGCCCCCGCCTTGGTGACGCTCACTTCGCAACGCAGAAATAGTAATATTTTAATTTCGCCATAACTTCAAAACAAAAAGTCCAATTTTAATCTTTTAAATACCAAATATTATCTACATAAACTGTACTTAGTGATGAAATAATTTATTTTGATAAGGATTAATAGCATGAGTAAAATAAATGCGTTTAAATGTAGTCCAAAAAAAATTTAAGATTTTTGAATAAAAAAATGGTTGTTGTGCCTCACTCGACATAGATAGGTATAGTGTGTCGCGGACTTTTTTGTAGATATTTATAAGATCTCCAATTAATTAGAACATTTTATGGTTCTATCTTTTATAGTTTAGGCAGCGTACGCAAAATAAGTAACTTTTCTGGTTGATTTTTTACACCTTGTGTCCGAAAAACCCAAATATTTTACGGAACCCTATTTTTTTCCAAAATATAATTTAGCCTATGTTACTAGTGGATAATGTAGCTTTCGAATGGTGAAAGAATTTTTTAAAACGGTCCAGTAGTTTTTGGGCCTATTCATTACAAACAAACAAACAATCAAACAAAGTTTTCCTCTTTATAATATTAGTATAGATATAACTGTAAGTGATAACCTCCCTTTTTGAAGTCAGTTCAATAAGTTGTAACTAGTAGTTATTAGCAAAAAACAACCAAACAGATCGTAGTAACAATGATCTGCGAAAATTCAAATTCCAATTTTTCGGATTGCTAGATTGGATGGTGGGTAAACATTGAGCGAGCGAGCAAATGGGCCCCGTATTCGTATTCCGCTTTTATATCTGAACAAACGACATGGATTGATGGGTTATCGAAAATTGAAACGTTGTATGGAAAATGGGAATTTTCGCGGTGAAAAATTGAAAGCAACCACGTCGGCCCCTGAGCAAATATGTTGTATTGAAATTGACAATGCGGACGTGCGGATTTTTTTTATATATATGTTGTAAATAAAACTTGGTATAGAAGTGTGGTCTGTTGTTTGTTATTGTAATTTTCTATCGAGTTCGCGTGTACCCAAACTACTATTGCGAGTGTAAAACTATTTGGGGCTTTCTATTCTGTTGGTTTACTTTTTTACAGCAATTATTACAATAAAATTCTTTTTTACGGTTCCGGAACGGGGGTTTTGGAGCTTAGACTCACCACGCTCTAACCACGCAACGATCACTATTATAATATTACCGAATTGGACGGCTTAAAGAACGTGGGATACATGTTTGAGTTCTTCTTTAATGTCCTGATTCTGTAGATATTTATTGTACAACATCTTTCTTCACTGACAAATTAAAACAGTAAAGAAAACACCAGCGACTTCCCTACTCCAGCTCTTTTTCAATTATTATATTTTCATTTAATATTTCATGTGAAAAGAAAGCCTCAGCGTCCTAAACCAAGACTCGAGTACTTGATCAATACCACATAGGCTGAATAATTATAACTGCTTATACTACTGCTGGATTCTATAAAACAATACCAGTATTATGGAAACCAGTATTTGACGGCCTTCGTAGCACAGTGGTATGCGCGTTGGATTTATTTGACGGTGGTTCGGATTCGATTCCTGGCGGGGCAGATTGAGATTTTTCTTAATTTGTCTTAGTTTGGCTGGTGGGAGGCTTTCGCCGTGGCTAGTTACCACCCTACCGACAAAGACGTACCGCCAAGCGATTTAGCGTTCTGGTACGATGTCGTGTAGATACCGAAAAAGATGTGGATTTCATCCTACTCCTAATAAGTTAGCCCGCTTCTATCTTAGATCTTCATTTAACATCAGGTGTAATAGCAGTCAAGGGCCAACTCGTAGTCGATAAAAAAAATTTCGCGGAGACTTGTATATACTAGTTACAATAGCAGGCACGTTTTAATGAAAAAAATCCACTTCCGGAAAATATCAGAGCCGAAAATTAAGGCCGTGATAAATGATAGGGGCGGCCGCTTTAAGCGTCGCCTGGGATAAATAATAAGTACCATTGCATTTTGGCCGCCGCATCAATCAGCTGGATCACGCTTGTCCGTTTCAATTCGCTCACGTGTTACACGGTAAATGCCTCCCGGGGGACTCATCACACTTATTCGGAGCTATCAATGTCACTGTAAAAACTTTTTATAGTAATCAGTAAAAGCATAAATCAGGTGGCTCATTGAGCAACATTTAGGTTGGCATGCAAGTAACATAATCTACAAAGTATCATCCTGCAACTTGCGGCGTGGGTGTTAAGTCTCTAGTGATAGTTATCGGCATCCACACCTTTTAAAAATATATGACTTATAAATACTTGACGTACAAATTACATTTTACTCATCGACGAATTACATTAATCAGCCAGATCACGCTTCTCAGTATCTCCGTGTTATACGGTAAGTTAGTGCCTTCAGGGGGACTCATTACACTTATTCGGGACTACATTTTATTCACATTCCCTTTCAATAGGAAGGGGGATCTGGTCCAGTGCGCCGTTAAAATAAGCTAATAATCATTATAATGATTAAGAGAAAAAAATTCTGAATCGGTAGTACTGTAGACAATAATAATGTAATAATTAATTGACCCAACACATGGCCAACTTGATTGAGCGAAAAATCATCAAATTATCAAATAAATAACAACATTTTAAAACTTATGCAAGAAACACGGCCTACAAAGTGCCACTCTATGTCCGTCAGCTTGAAGCATAGCTTAATCGTCTAGTGTCAACTATACTTAACAAATTATAATACTTTGTACGTACAGTGCGAATGCATGCGGACAAGTGCAACACCTACCAAATAGAGGATTTTTCTAAAGTTTTATTTCCCGGCAGGCTGCCAGGCGCGAGAGTATAGGAATTTATAACAAACTCAACATAGCACTACGTGTTTGTGCTTTGGCACAACACTATTTTACAGTCACCTCTCTAAGCTGCATCGCAATATAGAGCGTAGAAGTGTAGTTTGAATGGATATATGTAAAAACATTTTCATGACGGCCTTTCTATTGCATTTGTTTATCTATATTTATTCATTATTTGACGGCCGTGGCGAAGTAGTATGAGCGGTGAATTTATAAAGTGGAGGTCCAAGGTTCGATTCCCAGTACGGTTGGGATTTTCTTAATTGGTACAAGTCTGGCTGACTACCACCCTGCCGACAAATACGTACCTCCAAACGACTTTGCGTTTCGGTACGATGTCGTGTAGAAACCCAAAAAGGCGTGGATGCCATCCTAATTCTAACAAGTTAGCCCGTTTCCATCTTAGATTGCGGCATCACTTACTACTAGTGGTTGCAGTTAGTGTGAAGTTTAATCAAAATCCATTCAGTAGTTTATGCATAAAAGGGTTACAAATATCCATCCGTCCATCCATACTTACAACCTTTCGCTTTTATTATATTAGTAAGGATTGCAAAAAATTTTATTTGCACGCATCCAAGTTTTCCTGGAATGTGTGTATTCCAGGAAAACACACACAATATATACCATAATATAAGTTAATAATTATAATCTAAATAATAATAATTAAATAATCAGTCGCAGGTCCCAGGTGCAGCACCCTTGTCACGCCGCACGTCACTTCAAACACAACTTCATTTCCCACTGACGTGTCAAAACCACTCTCGACTAGGGTGACTATAATATAAACATATTTATTTCAGGCACGGACCCTTATAAATAAATGAAATATATGAAACCCTCCGTTGAGTTCCTTCCAGATCTTCTTACCAGAATCTGCTTTTCTTCTTTTCTAAATTCATAGCATACAAACTAAGCCTACTTACGCCTAATACGTTTATTGTGCACTTTAAATTTAATAATTTGCAAACAATTTGGCAACAAACCTACACTCGTCTCGGGCTCTGTTTGGAGCTTTTGTTTCAGCCACGCGATAAACCCGGCACCCGCACGGTGAATCCATGGAATGCTAAGATATTCTTGTGTTTTCATGGTTACTCTACTCTATCCCAATATTAAACCGACGTTCAAATTAACGCAATAAACGTCATCGGAAGCAATAGCTACCTTAATAATATGGGTTACTAAAGTTCAATATAAATTAATATAATTAAAAGGGAAATAACTTCGTATGCTTTTGCATAAATTCCAGTAAAGAGTTAAAATTAACAGACTTTAAAAAGCAATTTTCAATTTTTAACTTTATTTTTTAATTTAATATAATTTATTTCACTATGGGCGCGGCATATAATATGAAAAGCTAATGGACTTTGGGTGGGCACAACTGTCGCACAGGCAGCTCTTTTTGACCGACGAAAAAAACGGAGGAGGTTCTCAATTCGACACGTATATTGTTTTCTGTTTTTTTTATGTATGACCACGCATAACTTTTTACAGAGTTGTCCGATTTTGATAATTCTTTTTTTATTAGAAAGGGTACACTTTCAAGATGCTCTCATCGTCATCATGCTTGGATTTGATTATGATATCCTGGGAAAATTGAAGGAACTCTTCAAATTGTATAGGCACACTTGCAGCGATTTTGGTTTTTGTGTAAGTATCGGTAGCTTTTTGGCTACAAGTGCCGTATATAGACAATATACTATGACAGTATAGTACGAGTACGTTACATGGCGATAAATCACTAAAAAGTAAGAAAAAAAATTTTTTAACATAAAATAGAACCGACTCAAAACGCACAAAAAAATAAAAAAATAACTGCGTTATTAAATTGCTTTAATTTACTTAAGCATAATTTAAGAGTCGGTGCCAGCCAAGGCTTCTACTTTAAGGACATTACCTAGAACCCACAAACTGCTTTACTACGTTAAATAAATGTTCCTTAAACTTGCTGGCACCGACTTCATAAATACGAGTATGTTTAAGTAAATTAAAGCAACTAAATGACACAGTTATTTTTTACTTTTTAGTGCGTTTTGAATCGGTTCTATTTTTTGTTAAAAAATTTTATTGAATATAGAAGTTCAATAAAGGCTAATGCAGACATTCATATTCCTATGTGATGATGATGATGATGAATACGCCCAATATTAAAAAATCTTCGCATAAAATAAATTTTATTTGAGGATTACAATAAGATCAAATAAACTTTTTTTTATAATTGAAAAGAAAAAGAAAAAATAGTTACTGATTCAAAACTCGAACCCTGAACCTCGTGATCTGAATCCAATTAGACTAACCACTAGACCAACGAAGCGGTTATCTACTACGCGTAAACAACCGCCTAACAACATTAGGCAACATGCCTAAAACAATATTTTCACTTGCAATCAACAATATTAAACAAACTAACTACGAAACTAAACCAAAATTATTTACGTAAACAAACAAATACCAAAACATAGAACTACTTACCAATATTGATCCTAAGTTACAGATGTAGGCATTAACTGAATAGCCCAATCAAGCATTAATACGCCCACGCTTTGACATTAATCATAGACGTTGTAAACAAAGTCATATTATTATGTGTTTACCTACGCTGTTATAGATTAAAGACAAATAGATAGAGTCATAACGCGTGTCCACTCGTGAGACAGCAAATCAGCCTTATTGCATTCAGTCCTTTTAAAAGTACACAAAAACGTTATGTTTTGACCTTTCAGCGTGAATTCGTTTTTATTATTTGTAAAGATGGTATTTGTAACCGCATAAGACATGAAATTTGCAATAATTAACTTTTTATTAAATAGGCTCATAAATAATATAACTTTGCCTACATATAATTTAAACGTTATTCCTATTCGATTTTCTTTTCGCTGCAACTGTTGCAGCGAAAAGAAAATCGAAGCA
The DNA here is from genome assembly GCA_034621355.1 of Mycalesis mineus. Taxonomy (NCBI): domain Eukaryota; kingdom Metazoa; phylum Arthropoda; class Insecta; order Lepidoptera; family Nymphalidae; genus Mycalesis; species Mycalesis mineus. The sequence continues at coordinate 2,075,723 of CM067903.1, forward strand.
ATTTCGTTTAAATAAGAAAGTAAGCATAAACTTCATTATCTATTATGATCAAATTTAATATGTTATTTTTTAGCAAATTTATGTATTTGCGTTTACCAACCTATACTATACAAAGTAATATTTCGGATTTTACGATAGTTTAAAACATAACGTTTTATGATGTACTTTAAATGTTGACATGTCATGTCAATAAGGCTGATTTGCTGTCTCACGAGTGGACACGCTATGACTCTATCTATTAGTCTTTAATCTATGGTCCTGCGTTAGCAACAAACGCGACGCGATGCGACACGTTGCTAAGCGACGCGAAACAATGGCATCCCTTACTTGAGAATACTGTTGTTTTGATCGCGTTTGTCGCGTTGGCAGTTTCGCGTCGCGTCGTGGTTGTCGCTTACGCAGGACATCCCGTAAAATGCAACCGTTACTGATCTATCAAAGCACAGCTCAAACCACTGAATAGATTGCGCAGAAATTAGGCAGACATATAACTATTATGATGTATGCATGCGCTAAGAAATGATTTTCCGATATTCCCAAGGGAACCGCGGGACACAGCTATATAATATAAAAAAAACAACCGTTACTATAATACAAAAACAGCGGAGGAGGTTCTCAATTGGACACGTTTATTTTTTTTTTACGTATGACCACGCATAACTTTTTACAGAGTTGTCCGATTTTGTTCATTCTTTTTTTATTAGAAAGGGCATACTTAAATTGTCATCATTTTAGGATCTGATGATGATATCCTGGGGAAATTGAAGGAACTCTTCAAATTTTGGAGGCACGCTTAAAGCGATTTCGGTTTTTGTCTCGGTATCGGTAGCTTTTTGGCTACTAGTGCCGTATAAGGATTTTCAAAAACTCTCTAAAAGGATGGAACGAGGATACAAGTATACACCACACGGTCCCAAACGCGGGTATCTGCTAGTTACATTCTATTTATGGGCTATACTAGGCTTTATATTAGATGCTCCATGAAAAATTTGTTTAAAAGGTCGAAAGTGTATTTGTGAACAATGTTAAAATTGAATAAAATATCAGATTGCGTAAAATGTAATGGAAAAATCTAGATGTACGTCAACTGGACATGGGCCTTTTTCAGGGACTTCTAAACACAACGATGTTGAGCCGTCTGTGGCCAGCGGTTCCCTGTGACACTTTTGTTTTCTGTTCACCTACTAATGGGAAGTTCACCACTACTGCGTTTTCCAGTGAGGGGTCGTCATTCTGACACCTTCGGCCCCGGACGTCCATCAGCTCTTCGAACTACGTGCCCTGCCGATTGCCACTATAATATTTTAGGCAAATCAAATAAGTATTTTTGACCAAAAAGCCTTCCTATACATGAGACATTCATACATTATAAGTTCGAACAATATTACCCTGCTTGGTAGTTGAGTAAAATACAGTTAAACATAAAAATTAGAAACGTTCCATTTACTGGATATTAGCAAGGCAAAAGCTCCAGTTAACAATCGGGTTCAAACGGAACGGGATACAACTTGAAATTGTGAATTTTACGACTGACCTACCAAATTAACTGGCACAATACAAAGGAAGCGTCGTTTCAAACGTACTTGTTGTACGTTGCGGGATTTTTATTTTAAAGTCTATCACACAATGTTGCCGATTGAATTTTCATTTTTATTTCCCTCTCAACCTCTGCATTAAAAATTCGTTTTAGTACACTTTTGTAATCAAACAGTTTTATTTTATGATTTTTTAACAGTTCCGTAAATTGAGTTTATATAACTGTCTCGATGGTCCAAAGGTTGGTTGTCAGGAGGCCCTAGATTTAAGTCCCAAGTTGGTGGAATTTTAAGCTTTTCTTTCTTCGGCATTTTTTTCAACAAAAATTTTTTGTTACGAAGCTGAAGTTACACCCCTGAGCCTAAGAGAGCAAGTTAATTTGTCAATACTGATCCAACATCATCCTAGTTATTTACAACTGACAGGGTTCGTAAGGTACGTCCTCCAATCTGCTTTGGAGTAGCGTACCATAGCTTTTGTGCTCGTGGTCCCGCTTTATGAAAGAACTTAGGCCTTGCTATACAATAACCTGTTAAAAAAATTGGTTGTCTGTAAAGTCGGTTTACTGACGATAGTTGAACGTGACTACGTCTTAAGAAAATACTGATGGAATGGTAGCATTTAATTGGTTATTAAAATTTTTAATTTAAGTATATTTTTATAAATATTAATTTAATCTAATAAAATAATTGATTTTGATTTTATAAATTTATATTTTAAATTTATAATAAATATATTAATTTTTAATTTAAAATTAATATATTTAATAATTATATTTAATAGACGGATGTAGAACGCTGCTGAACGCAAAGGCCGATTGTGCTTTGTCGCTCGTTCCGCGCTCTCGCTTGCACTTCAAGCCTTACATGGAACGCCTCAAAGCGAGGTAACGACGCATGACGTCATATTTTTTCGTGTGTGCAGCCGGCTCTATCGAATTACAAGACGTTGTCACGTCAAAATAAGCTGATAATTAGTATGGAAGTCGTATATTTTTTCCGTCCAAAGAATTCAGAAAGGTATAAAGCAAGATTATCAACTACACCAGCGGGATCGTCAAATATCTCAATAATTATCTCTCAATTTAAACTTGAGCGAAGCCAATTCCAAAATTCCCATATCAGATACCAAAACAATTTATCAGAAAGGCTCAGGGCCCTAAATGATTTACTGCGCCCCCAAAAACGAAAGTGAATTCGGAATTATAGGACAAAGGGCTAATTATTGCCCTTTGAGGGCACTCGCTCTAAGTTTTGGGACTAATTTAAATTACTTTCATTACTCCACTCGACCTTCCCAATTCGTTGATTACTTTGGGATGCTCTTTTAATTTTACTTTCGCCATCTTTTGAGTTTTATTTACTTTCAATTTCTTTAAAAAAAATTGCTTTCTTAGAAGTTCAGTAGGCGTTTCTACACAATTTTATTTCTTTTTTCTGACTTAGTATTTGCTGTAGGATTTTTTACAGTTTCTTCGAATAGTGCGTGTTGTCAGTAATAAGCCTATAGATCCCAAATCTACTTGCTAACTGTGGAGCTATTAAGAAGGCTCAGAGTCACTCAGCTGGCAATGAAGCGGACAATGCTCGTTTTTGTCTCTGTGCGATCAAATCAGAAATGAAGAGAGCCTGTGACCCAGACTTTCATCGTCTCACTGAACTATTTTCCCATAACCACTTCAGTTCTGCGACTCGCTGAGTTATGCCGATTACTTTGGTTCTTCTCCGGATCTCTTCATTTCTGATTCGATCACGCTTTACTCCGAGCATTCTTTCCATCGCCCGCTGAGTGACTCTGAGCCTTCTTATGAAGCCCGCAGTTAGCGACCAAGTCACAGATCCATAATAAATTCCCAAATTTCCTAAATACATATTCCTAAATAAATATATATTCATAAATATATTATATTCCTAAATAAATATGCGACCATAAATTTTAACACATTTCATGCCAATAAGAGTTAAGTAGATAATAAAAATTCCCCAAACACTCTATCACAATCTATCATTATCAATACACAACAATTTGAGTGATCGCTACTTGATGCCGATAACATAGACATTAGCTTTATTCAGAAACAAAAACCTAATTGACTATAAGTAATCGAGAAAAGTCTGTATAAAAAATGATTGCTTTTTAACAAGAAAGCACTAGAGTTGATAAAATTATGGAATATTTTATTTGAATAACTAATAATTGTTTATTATTTTTAATAGATGTTGAATATAATAAATGCGAAATTCAATTTGATGTTTCTGTGTTTAAATTACACGTAGTACTCAATTTATTATAAAATTTTGTGCCAAAAAGAATTCACGTTTTCAAAAAGAAAAGAAAAGTAATCAAAAAGAGAGCTATATTTTTGATTGTGCCGCTATTAGGCAACATTTGTCATTTTCTCTACACGAGAATACCTTCGGGCGTATGTTAGGCTCACTGGACTCGAACCCCTTGATCCGCAAACCCAATTAACAACTGGACCAACGACCTCAAGATTACTGCTCGACTGTCACCACGCCCTAGAAACACTTGCGTTGGGAAACACAGTGACTTTACAATGGTTAAGAAGTCACAGTGAAATAATAGGTAATGATATGGCAGACCAGTTAGCAAAACGAGCTGCAACACTGAAGGTAGCAGGCCCACAACCAATAGCGCCCATACCGTTCAGCGAATACAAATCATGGCTACATCAACAAACTATAAATGCTCATGCCGAGCTATGGGCCAACACAACAGAGTGCAACCACACAAAGGAAGCACTACCAAACTTAAATCCAAACTTAACGAAAAAACTCATGCGCTTGAGTCGTATGAAGTTGAGAACAGTAGTAGGGCTTATAACAAGCCACTGCATGTTAAACAAACACCTTTCAATTTTAGGTATGACTGACAGTCTTCTACGTAGAGCCTGCATGGAGGAAAACGAGACACCGATATATGTTATGCTTAGATGACCGCATGTCGGTCAACGAAGTACCAAAGGTTCCTCAGCGACTCTCCATGAAGCGATCGGCGACCTGGGCGGCCTCCTAAGCTTCTGGAGCGAGCTCGGCTGGTTGGAATACAAATAGTATATATACCAATAGTACATAATACCAATAGTATATATACCAATAGTAAATAATAAACCAGAGGGGACCTACACCGGGGGAATCACGCACAACGGCCAACATCGTGGCCAAGTGCGGAAAAAGCCCGGGAAGAAGAAGAAGACGAAGAAGAACTGGACCAACGAGACAGTTATCAAGAAAGTTTAATCCGTAAATGGTATTTTGTTTACGATAATTAACGTTCCAGTTTGCCAAAATTCACGTTGAAATGGACTCTTCAACCAAGATTCGCATAAACAGCACGACTAAGCTCCTTGAATAGGCATTTAATTTCTATTCACCTGTCTAATCGCATTCACCACCTCATTTTGTCGCTACAAATATAAGTTTTCCATTAAATGCTACTCTATTCCTTTTATGTTAACGCTCAATATCTTAAATATAAATTTTGCAGAACCGCAAACATAATTTGGTAAAGAATTCGAGTATCACAATATTGTCAATGCAGTTGGTGAAGTTAACTTTGTGCTTTATTAACCTTTATGTTTTAAACAATAAGGTTGAATATCTGTAATGCAAGATTTCAATGAATAGTGAATTTAAGTTTGTTAATTCACACTAAAAGACGGGATAGATACGTCCAAAGAGGCAGTGTGGTTTGGATGCATTTCTGACGCGATGTTTAGGGACGATTTGCATTTAGATACTTGTTTGGCCATCGCGGTATCTTCAGCGGGTAAGCCACGGTTTGAAACTGTATTGTGTTTAAATTGACATATCAGGAGCTGGGAAACTGAGATAGAGTGAATATTTTAGAGTATAATTAAATAGTCGAAATATAAGTGCGAATACTTATTACTTTCTACTGAGCTAAAACTTGATGACTTTTCATATGACCATGAACTGATAACAACCTAAGCCCTGGGTTCTGGCTATACTGAGCAATCTTTAAAAAGAAGTTAAGCTATTAATACACCCTCTTCCAGAGAGGCTCCTAGGCGGGCTGAAAAGTGAATTTCATTTGAAAAGTTCAAAGGACATCAATCTAATACTAACCCTAAGCCCGCCAACCTGTATTATAGCAACGTGGTGGGTCTAAGCTCCATTTTCTTTTTTTATAAAAACACATGCGTGGCCTAATAATGATAACAGACGAGGTAAGACTTCTATCTGTCTCTTAAAAAATGTTTAACCAAAAAATAGAACCGACTCAAACGCACTAAAAAGTAAAAAATAACTGTGTCATTTAGTTGCTTTAATTTACTTAAACATATCTATGAAGTCGATTAAGAAAGATTTATTTAACGTAGTAAAGCAGTTTGTGGGTTCTAGGTAACGTCCTTAAAGTAGAAACCTTGGCTCTCATAGTATATTATACGGCACTAGTAGCCAAAAAGCTACCGATACTTACACAAAAACTGAAATCGCTGCAAGTGTGCCTAATTTGAAGAGTTCCTTCAATTTTCTCAGGATATCATCATCAGATCCTAACATGACTACTACGGGACCATCTTGGAATTGTATCCAGTGTGTGAGTAAATCCCTTTCTAATAATAAAAGAATTATCAAAATCGGACAACTCTGTAAAAAGTTATGCGTGGTCATATCTAAAAAAAATATATATATACGTGTCGAATTAAGAACCACCTCCGTTTTTTATCGTCGGTTAAAAAGTATTATTTTTATAAAAAGAAATGTGTAAAGGTCTGGCTGTTTGTCTTAAGATACGAGTACATACTAATAAGTAAAGTTTATAACGAACAGTATTAAAACTTTGCGTAATAATTACATAATAAAGAACTTTCCAATATTTTTAATAGGTTTATAAGTACTTAGCAAAAAAGCTCTCTAACGAATTTAATCTTCTTACGATCTGTCTCTTATTTTTCGTGAGAAGGGTACCCACTGCTTTTTTTGGAATTATCACAGTTTACTCAAACAATACTGATATTAAAAATGGATGACTATTTAAATTTAATTTTTATTTTTTAGAAAAATATTTTGGACGGGCGGACGGGGAGACGAGACAGTACTGCGAAGAATGTCTAAAAATCTGGAAGTACAAACTGAATAATTCAGTATCTAGGACACATAATGCGTGATAAGTATAGTATCTCGCAACGTATCATTCAAGGCAGGATCAAAGAAGCCGAAGACCTGACAGACGACGCACCTCCAGGCTCAAAAGTCTCTGCGACTTGTACGGAATGAGCACAAGATCGTTGTTCCGAGGGTTCGTTGCCACTAGTACCATTAACAGTTCCATGATGGAACTAGTGATGATTTTTTTAATCACATTATTATCTTAAGCACTTTAGACACTTGCGAAATTTTTAAAGGGTGTAAAAACACTATAGTTAGAAACACTTAGGTTTTATTATAATTTTATTCAATAAAATCAACAAATAATTATTTTTTCTTACTTTAATTAGTTTTATTATAGTACACTAGTATCACCTTGGTCCCAGTGAATATTTCTAGCTACTTAGGTAGCCATCCTGTCTATAAGCTAATAAGTTTATATCGGATGGTATAATTAATATTATTTAGATCTAAGTTGACAGTTTTTTTAGTACAATCTACTAGACTATCCTTGTCTTGTGTGTCTGAGAGAATTGTCACTTACTTCAGCTTGAAGTTTACTGAGGAAATACAGTTCCGAGTTTGATTTTGGAGTTGTCCTTCTCCTAAACAAGTTGCAGACTGCTGATGACGCCTATCTCACCAAAACACACAAGTCAAACTTATTTTAGCTTAGATATTACTTGAAGAAGAGATTGACGGAAAAGCATTTGGCCCTCATGAACCATCGCCTATAAACAAAGTTAGACTTAACAAAGGACGCAAGGAACACGTCTTACAAATCCCGTCCTGTGTCCGTAAACCTGAGGCGTAGGTGTTAAATCCTTATGTTATAACAGACTTAAAATAGAAATATAGCCATGCTGCTTGAGGTTAGACATAAGCATAAGCATAGGCATTAGCATGCCGCATAAGCGGCAGTAAGATACAGTTTTGGCGACTACCATGTCGCAGTAGTGTATTTATGGACGGAGGTCCTAGGTTCGATTCCAGACTGGTCCAAGTCTAGCTGGTCTGGGAAGGCTTCGACCATGGCTAGTTACCACCCTACCGATAAAGACGTACCGTAGTTTAGCGTTCTGGTACGATGTCGTGTAGAAATCGAAGAGCTGTGGATTTCATCCTACTCCTAACAAGATAACCCGCTTCCCTTTTAGTTTGAATCATCACTTACCATCAGGTATGATTGCAATCAAAGACTAACTTGTAATGAAAAAAAAAATACCCAAGACGGAGAATTATGTCACCAAAATCTTCTACTACCACTAAATGCTTCATGTCATGTAGTTTTCACAAAGTAAGGGCTTTTGTTCAACAACTGTCACAATAATAACAATTTTTCCAGTAAGCGCTAGGGTTATATATCTCCCTTAGAATTTGAGAGCGGTAAGTTATCGCGGCGACAGAAACTGTTTCAAATGTACAAACTTGCTCTAAAGCGAGCGGTCTATATCATTGTTGTTATGTTCACTTAATGCTGATTGCACATCTTATAGCAACCCACTTTCGCACGAGCCGCATAGAGCACAAAGCATTTATAGATAAATGTACAAACTTGCTCTAATGCGAGCGGTCTATATCATTGTTGTTATGTTCACTTAATGCTGATTGCACATCTTAATGCAACCCACATACGCACAAGCCGCATAGGGCACAAAGCATTTGTAATCATATGCACAAACTTGCTCTAATGCGAGCGGTCTATATCATTTTTGTTATGTTCATTTAGTTATGTTCGCACATCTTATAGCAGCCGCATAAATCCGCACAACCATCAGTGTATTTAGTCAAATGTAAAAACTTGATTATTTTCGCACACATCTTACAGGATTAAATCTATTCCGGTGCAATACTACCATATTCTAGTCTCAATTATATGAAAACAGGCAACAATATGATGAACGTATTCCCTAATTCTACCTGCGAAATGTTACTGTACTTATGGCCGATTGTTTAATAACTATCAGGTCGGATATCTGCTTGAACTTTTATGCTTTGCTATAAAAATGGAAGAATACGTCGTTTCAAAACACGTGCATGATGCGAGTAGTTCATATATCAGCCTTACCTTTGTGTCATCGGCTATTACATTCGTCATTCCAGGCATTGTCTGGTAAAAACAGAAATAATATTCAACTACCCTGCAAAAACAGCAGGTACGACATCCACTGGTAAATATCCGATCAGCTTTAAGTGGGCGGCTTACATCACTGTTGCTGAGTTAAGTTTAAAGAGCATATTTCATAACAAAATAACCTCTCGCTTCGGAAACCTTTGCGGCCCGACAGCTGGAAACTGCCCCTTTGTCATTTCTGATTTTAGATCGTTACTTTGTCCCCCTTGTAACTTTTTGACGTGACAACGTCTTATAATTCGATAGAGCCGGCTGCACGCACGAAAAAACATGACGTCATGCGTCGTTACCTCGCTTTGAGGCGTTCCATGTAGTGCAAGCGAGAGAGCGGCACGAGCGACAAAAAAGCACAATCGGCCTTTGCGTTCTATTAAATATAATTATTAAATATATTAATTTTTAATTAAAAATTAATATATTTATAAATTAATATATTTATTATAAATTTAAAATATAAATTTATAAAATCAAAATCAATTATTTTACTAATTTAAATTAATATTTATAAAAATATACTTAAATTAAAAATTTTAATAACCAATTAAATGCTACCATTCCATCAGTATTTTCTTAAGACATTGTCACGTTCAACTATCGTCAGTAAACCGACTTTACAGAAAACCAATTTTTTTTTAATAATTTCCCGTTAAACAATATGCTGGTCCTTCCTCATCATATTAGCTACGAATTTGTTTATAGGTACGGTTTTAACCATCTCCTTTAATTAAAATCTCGTAGTTTTTAAGTGAAAGAGCAATCCAATCCATACACAAATTTTTGCTTTTCTTTTAGTTGAATAGGAATACTGCATCATCAGAAGATCTTGGCCCTAAAATGAAGAAGACGAACAAACAACAACAAATGCATCAACATAAACCAACATTCCCTGAGGATCTGATTTCTGCAAGGTTTTGAGCTTAAATAGGAAATTAAATCAATTATTCATTGCTCGAAAAGCACTGAGCCATTTGTGAGATAAATTCTTGAAACAATTTCAAAATGTCTCCACACAGCAATACTGTGGTTGTGTTTGTTATTATTTGCGTTGCAACACATAGAATCCACTTCACGCCACTATACTTTATCGTTTTAAGGACGTGTTTTATGTCACTTGTACGTACTAAATGAATTATACGGGTGAGAAGTTGTGCAAACATGTACTCGTATTACCTGCAGTAAAGAAGACGATGTATCTTTCTAGTAGTTTGAAATCGATTATACTTACTATCGTCTTAAAATTTAACAATCTGTGCCTCAAGTCTTTTTGTGCCTGGTCCCTATTCTCGTGGTAATATTAAAGGTAATATCTAAATGAAAAGTAGCTCTAAGATTAATTTTGAGCACATTTAAGTACATTCTGCTGCGATATTTAATACAAGTAACATTTTAAAGGTCCATAGCGTAGGCTTTAGACTCTGCGATCTTCTATTGGGGATGTTTCCTTAGACATAGGCGTTAAGCCTCATATCTATGTAATTACTAGCTTTAATAAAGCTATTTGGTCGTAAAATACCAAACAAGCTCGACGATGATGATGTACACGCTACACGAGCGTAGAACGTGATTTAACCATTCGTAATTTTTACGACAAATTAAAACATCAATAATTATTAAATCAACTTTATTAATGGCACAGAATGACTTAAATTAACAGTCTTACTTATCTTTTAATAAAACTAAATAATATGTTTTATAAATTACTATCCTGAACACAAATTGCACATCGATACCACATGCTCCCTGCAAATCGGTGTTTTGCACCCCTTACAGAATGTCGTCGTCATACGACGTTTTTTTGCGGGACAGGTGTTGCAAGTTTTTCGCGTTTTAGGTACGTCATGACTAGGACCTTCCTGAGGATCATTAATTTTCAAGATCTCTGCGATGATGAGCTTCAGATTTCGCTGCAAAGTTACAGTCTGATATCTCTCTTGCAGCCAAGGCTTCATGAGATCATCTGCCATTTGTAAAGCAAAAGGCCTCCTTTTCATGGGTTTTGTTCCATTACGGATCGCATTAGAGACATGGATGACATATGCATTTACTATAGTCAGATTCAGAATATTGAAAAACAAGCAAAGCGGCCATCGGTTGGTCTTTCGGTTGGTACTCATGATCGAACACATTTGGTCTACTGTATCAACCGCGCCTTTTGTGGAATTATAAAATTCAATAATTTCTGGCTTTTTAGAATTTGCATTGATTGAAGGTTGATCATGTGTGGTGGAAAGAAGGTAAACGATCTTATTTGTCTTCGGTTTGTAGGACACCAAAGTCATTTTTTTATCGAAACCGAATATCGAAGTGCCAACTGGTCTATTTCTAGTGTTCACCATTTCTTTGGGGATTTCTCGCTTGTTACTTCGTAAAGTACCTACTACTGTGAACTTATATGGTGGCTTCAATAATTCTGCAGCCAGAGGAACCGAAGTAAACCAATTATCCATCGTTATATTCCGGTTCGACCCTTGGTATGGTTTACGTTCTTTCACAAAATAATTTGCTAATGGCTCGTTCCCAGTGTTCGTGTTTTTTCCCATATAAGGTATAGCATTGCACATGTACTTCGTACTAGAATCAGCCACCATCACAAGCTTCAAGCCATATTTATTTGGCTTATTCGGGATATACATTCGGAAAGGACAACGTCCTCTAAAACCAACTAATTGCTCATCCACGGCTATGTACGAACCTGGCTTGTACCATTTCTTGCAATTTTCAATAAACTTTGTGCCAGCATATCAGATTCTTTTCTCTCTCGTCTAGAATTTTTGTCATCAAATCTAATACATCTAACTAAAAAGTCGAATCTTTCAGCACTTTATAGTTTTGGCACTTCTCAGGGTATCAAACAAAGTTCGTGTAGGTAAATGGTTACTCTTGAGAGCCGCAGACTGAATGAGGAGACCTAGTAATGCCTTGATTTCATTGGCCGAAGTTTGTGTTGTAGTGTACTTAGATGTTTTATACTTATTGTTCTTTATGTTAATCTCTATGTTCGAGTATTGCACTATTATGTCGATGATTTCCTCCGGAATAAAAAGATGAAATAGATCTTTTGGCTCGGAAAGTTCTTTAGATATACCTACTGGTCCAGGTGCAATATGCAGCACATTACGAGCACCTGTACGAGTACGTGGGTCTCGAGGTATTGTAGACCATTTGTGTTGATTCTTACCGTACAAGATGTTCTGCCTTGGTTGAATGACTGATTGCTGGTGTTGAGTATGCTCATTGTTGACATCAACGATGTGATTTGAGCCAAATGTCGTTGGCGTACCATCATCAGAATCAGAATCTATGACCAACCTTCAACTGCAACCGGTACGTGGCACGAAAACATCGTCCTCTGACGAAACTGCAACATCCTCGTCACTTTCGTCAGTTTCGAAGTGAATTTCCGTCTCTAAATTATTATTATCTTCCTCTGAATCCGATTGCGATTGATTATCAGGGATTGACTCCGTATCCGATTCTTCTAGCCACTGTAAAATTTTCTCATTTTGGCTCCTCAAATCCATCTAAAACATAAAGTAAACATGTAAATTTCAAATCTAAACAATAACTAAATAGTCATAAATAACATAAAATAATAAAATTATTAGTATAAAAATAAATTTGTATGCATATAAAGCATTATAATAATAAATAAACAAGGTTTAACAAGGTTTATATAGTTATTTTTTATTTTATTAGACATAAAAAAAAATGCATCACATTGAAAAAAAGTTGCGTGAATACTAAACTTTCGTAATTTTTACGCAGATCACACGATATCTCCTAACCAAAAACAGGTGCATCCATAATAAGTGTTTACGGGTCACTGGTGATGCGAATTAGGAAGGTACTAGAAGTATGCGGATTCGCGTGGGAGGGGAACATACCTAAACCTTAAATGCGCCAGTCACGCGTCGTAATTTTTACGAATGGTTAGTGATCTAGGGTTAAGTAATTACGTCGAATATGAACGGTACTTCACGCTATGCGGTTGATGTTCGCAGTTAGCCCCTCGTTTCAATACACAAATGCTAGCTCTTTAACACGTTACATTACGCCTCGTACCACTGGTACGACGCGCACAGTATTTCGAACAAGCTCGTCGAACATACGCGGCGTGATACGCTTGCGAGTGTTGTCAGTAATAACGTCCACTATGAACACGGCACTTCCCCGAACACTCAGATTTTACGACGCGCCACATTTACTGGTGCCTGCTGGTGATCAAATAATAATGCGCCCACAATGTTGAATGTGGGCTACCGACGTTATCACATACGCTTAAATAATATGTTCAGCGACTGAGCTGTCGTATCAGTTTTTTGGTTTTTTAGAAAATCGAATTTTATTGGATGTGGGTGTCACTACTGCTACTAAAAATGGCAACGCTTTTTTATAAAAAAACAGCGAGTAAACGAACAAACGGGTCACCTGATGTCAAGTGATTACCACCGCCTATGAACATCTACATAAGTACAGGCACTACTGATGCTTTACTGACGTTTCTTACCCTTTGAACCTCCCTAAATTACACGTGTAAGGGATCACCGATGAAAGCTGATTTTACAGCTTGCAAGTGCGAGGCAGAAAAGCCTAGCCTGGTCTAGCGGGTGGCAGCTATTACAGGTATCCAGATGGTGGGGATGAAATGTGTTACTGCGGCGTGAGTTACGGGCAGAAAATACAGACGATGGTATTAGAACAAATAGCTCTTCAGAACACTCCCCATAAAATATAATCTATAAAACACACCGATGTCATCGGTTAGTCCCTTCGGTGTTCTAAAGGCTCAAGACTATTAGTTAACTTTTTTTTATCGACTACAAGTTGACCCTTGACTGCAATCACACCTGATGTTAAGTGATGATGCGATCTAAGATGGAAGCGGGCTAACTTGTTAGGAGTAGGATGAAATCCACACCTTTTTCGGTTTCTACGTGACATCGTACCGGAACGCTAAATCACTTGGCGGTATTCTTCGTCGGTAGGGTGGTAACTGGCCACGGCGAAAGCCTTCCACCAGCCATACCAAGACAAATTAAGAAAAATCTCAATCTGCCCTGCCGGGAATCGAACCCGGGACCTCCGTCTTATAAATCCACCGCGCACACCACTGCGACACGGAGGTCGCCAAACTTAACTTAAGATTGTAACTTAAGATTGTCTACAAGTTTTGAGGCTGTGCGAAATCATAAAAAAAAATATTTTTCATTGATTTTATTTAATTCTCAGTCTCAATTATAGACCAGGCAGACTTATACGGTAGAGAACTCAATTTCAATTACAAATCTTGAAATCTTCATAAACCATTTACTCCATCCAGCAAGTTCCACCCAGCGGTGAAAATTCTGCAAGAAAACCATAATTCCACCGCAAAGTACGCAATAAATTACAAAGGAAGCACTTAGCGTATGTGGAAAACTCAAACTGATCCTAAACTTACATCTGCTATCATTTAGTAAACAAGTACTTTTAGTTTTTCTTGAGCGTGCGTCTTGTATTTACCTTTGTTTTTTTCTTCCGTAGGGGGGAAAATCCTCCTACCGGCTAAATCCGACGCCTACCTTCAGAACGTTAGTGTTCTTGCCATTTGGCCTACTACCAATGTCGCAGTCTGATTCATCTCTCATTCTTCTCCTTGATCTTTATGATATATTCTAAAAAAATTTTAACAAAAAATAGAACCGACTCAAAACGCACTAAAAAGTAAAATATAACTGTGTCATTTAGTTGCTTTAATTTACTTAAGCATAGGTATCTAGAAGTCAGTGCTCGGTGAAAAAAAAATTTATTTATTACTTTTTAGTGATTTATCGTCACGTAACGTACACGTACTATACTGCCGTAGTATATTATACCAAAAAAAAAAGCTGCCAAAAAGCTACCGATACTTACACTAAAACCGTAATCGCTGCAAGTGTGTCTAAAATTTGAAGAGTTCCTTCAATTTTCCCAGGATATCATCATCAGATCCTAACATAATGACAAAGGGACCACCTTGGAAGTGTGCCCTTTCGAATAAAAAAAGAATTATTAAAATTGGACATTTCTGTAAAAAGTAAAGCGTGGTCATACATGAAAAAAAAAACATGTCGAATTGAGAACCTCCTTCGTCGGTTAAAAAATTTGATTTACCTGCTGCTATATTTATGACTGCTTTGTTGGTTTAATGATTTGCCTATGTAACTTAAGATTTTAGGTTCGGTTAGTGGAATAATACTGAGATCATCTTTCTTTTAAAACATTTAAAGTTGGTGGTGTTTCAGCCTCTTGCTTCGGAGAACACATTTAGCTGGCATTCCCACTATCATCAACATCTGATAGTAACCCTAACTAATATTATAAATGCGAAAGTAACTCTGTCTGTCTGTCTGTCTTGCTTTCACTCTACAACTACTGAACCGATTTAAATGAAATTTGGTACACAGTAAGTCTAGAGCCTGAAAAAGAACATAGTCTTTTGAATGCGAAAAAAGGGTTGTAAAGGGTTAAAGGGGGATGAAATGTTGTATGAAATTATCGTCATTTTGAAAGCTTAAGACCTATTTCTTAGGCAGT
This sequence comes from Mycalesis mineus, assembly GCA_034621355.1. Taxonomy (NCBI): domain Eukaryota; kingdom Metazoa; phylum Arthropoda; class Insecta; order Lepidoptera; family Nymphalidae; genus Mycalesis; species Mycalesis mineus. The sequence goes on from CM067903.1 coordinate 2,091,083, forward strand.
TGATTAGATATTAATAATGCCGTAATAACTAATTCCACACGGAATATCACCACCAAGCAATATCACATCACATCTCTTCTACAAGGAGATGAAAAATGGGTTAATGTTACCCAAAAAATAGGTCCGCTCTAGATATCTAATGTTAAATGCTTTATTCTATTACAGTAGGTATATTTTTTAAAAGCAGTATACCAGTATAATCTTTAGGTGTATTCACTCAGCGGGCTTATTTTCCGAGCGGCTATGCAAAGTGCATTGCAGCGAGCTTTCGCTACAGAATTACTTGCCGCGAAGCAAGATCGCATAAAGACAAGAATGAAAGTCTTTTACTGAAGCTCCTTTATCCTTTTCTTTTACATGAAAAACGAAAAACCACCTTAATTGCGCTTTCCATTCAAAATTCACAAAAATTCTATGAAAGTAGGTGAGAATCTTGTTAAATGTTTGCATAATGGCGGTATTTGGACCTTACGTATAACGGTTTTTGGTATTTAGTTGGAAAATATCTGAAATCACATGATTGTTGTTGGAGAAGGTATGTCTAACAGACTACGACGAGGACCTCCGGGCTTTAGACATGGGGTATTTGTCACTCAATACAGATAAGTTCTCGGACTTTTTTTTATAGTTTATAAGCAAGCGCTTGTCTACGATCACGCCTGATGTTAAGCGAAGATGCAGCCTACAGTGAAACGCGCTTGCCTAGAAGGTGCCTATTCACTCTTGACTTGAAGAACCGAAACGTTTTGTACGCGTCCATGGAATATCGACTACGTATGGATGCAGACTACTACGATGCCTAGCAGTTCTATGGTAAAAGGGCGAGGGGGGAACAAGATCACAAAGCTCCTGTGCACACTCTCCAAAATATATTAACTTTAAAGCACTTTTTGTGTTTCCGGTATGCCTTTAAGACTCAAAGAAAAACAAAGGAAGTCCTGCCTTGCCGGGCGCCGTTGTTGGATCTTGGAAGAGCCTTTCCTTCGCGTGGATCAATTATTATCAGGTGAGTAGGAACACCGTGGGATTCCAACTAGTTTCGAACATATACTCGGCCTTGAGTTATGAAGTGTCTATATAATTTGATAAGTAAGTATATTCAGAGTTTTCAGGGAGTTTTGAAAATTGATAATTTTAAAGAATTTCGATTCACTCTTTTTGAATTACAACTTTATCACGTCTATTGTTCTCTCGCTCTCTATATTAGAAAAATAAATTGCATTCTTTCACGATATCTCTTTTTCTACTTATTTTGCAGTAAAATATTCAAAACTAAACTGAAACTGGACAATATTAGCTATAATTTATGTCATAATTTTTGTTAATGAATTTAATAGTCAGAACTTTCTAGGCAAAACTATTAGATGACTGTTATAAACTAATATTATATTACTAAGCGAACGATTTTCGCTCAAAGGGGAATTCCTGTGAATAAAGATGGCGTGCAAAAGCCTGCGTCACATTAATCTAAATTTCGCCAGTGAAAATTAATGTGAACGTAAATTTTGCGGACTTAAACACACACGGCTGGAGTTAACTTAGATTTTGGGAAATGACGCTATAATATTTTACTCATATTTACTACTAAATTATATTCATTAAACGGTCTGTCCACGAGAGCTTCTTTATGGTTTTGATATTTTTTCAAGGAAAGGAATAATCTTTATAGGAATGAATACAATAAGGAACTTAAGCTAACTTATCCTAATAACTATACAAATCATGCCCACGTGTAATGGTGGCAAGAATACTGGCAGCATTTTCGCGTTGGATAGCCAGGCTAATCCTTTGCGCAAAAAACGCCTTCGGTCACCAGTTGAGGCAAATAGGCGCGGTGAAATATTACGGAAGAAAATATAGGAAATATATATTTATATTATTATAGGAATTGTTAAATTAAAGTTTAGTTTTCTACAATTAGCGGGCCTCCGTGGCGCACTGAATTTATAAGACGGAGGTTTAGCATTCGATTCCGGGCTAGGCCGATGAAGATTTTCTAAATTTGTCCAGGTGTTGTGGGAAGACTTGGCTGTGGTTAGTTACCACCCTACCGACAAAGACATTCTACCAAGCGATTAAGCGTTCTGGTACGATGTCATTTAGAAACCAAAAAAGTGTGGATTTCATCCTACTCTACTATCTTAGATTGTATCTTCACTTACCATCTGATGTGATTGCATAAATAAAATTACATTTAAAAATAATTCGAGTTCGAGTTGGGGTTCACGCTATTTAATAATAACGAGTGTTTATTTCTTCTAAAAATTTTTCAGTAACAAATTGTTCAAAGTTTGGGAATTGGTGGTTTAATAATCCTGAGCCACGAAGGAAACCTTAAGCCCTCGATCCCAATTATCTTCATCCTCTGATAGTGACCATCAAGGAAGCGAACATTCACCCGGAGACCACGAACCCGCATTGGAGCAGCGTGGCGGGTCTAAGCTCCACATCCACACTCTTATAAGGCCTGACCCAGTAGTTAAAATAGGCTGATACTTAGATATGTTACTAACACGATTATTCGAAGAAGATTAAGAATACCTAACTAATTTTGAAATATTTTCGACTGAAATAATAGCCATTAAAGTCTCCCCAGTCGGTCACGTCATAAAGCCCAACGCATATTGCTCTTAAACCTTTCTGTTAATTAAGTTTAAATCAAGAATTTTGCGGGTTGCGGCCGTAAGATTGTTTCGCAAATCCCGTTGAGATCTTTTGCGACCTAATTTACGTTTTACGACTCAAATAAAGCAACAGTGAAATGAACAAAATTAAGTTATTCCTTTAAAAGTTTTTGTGACTTTATTAATGTTTACAGGTCTTTCAAGTTCTTTTCCAGAAATGTATTTGTTTTCGTTTGATAAGATAGCCTCTGATTGCAATGATTTTTTTAATTTTATTTTTTTATATAAACAAAACCATATTCTATTTTTTACACTATTGATATGGAGTAACACTGATGGATTCCTTCTTCTAATAAATTTTAAATAAAAATTAAATCCCGAAGTTGGGAAATTCGTGGTGTAACACTTCCGAATTTTAAAGAAACCTTAAGTCGTCGATAGCAATTATAATCTTCAACCTCTGATAGTGAACGTTAAAGAAACAAACATTATCCCCCTAAGCCCTGTCTGCACAATTCGCATTGAACAACGTGGTGAATACTTTACGATCAATTTCTTCTCTCACTAGTACGCCAGGTAAGAACTAAGCCTATAATCGTCTGGTTTACGTTCTTAACCGGCGTAGGGTCATAATGATGAAGTTTTGATGTGCTCTTTCTCAATTTCCACTTTGCCATTTCTCTCCTATAAGGAAGGAGGAAGGACTTATATTTAAAAATGATAAAGTTATTTGCTCTTTCGCGTTTCCATCCTGATTTCTACTTACCTATTTTTGCGACAAAATATTCATGTACAAAATTAAACACTTCTAAACTGTCATAACAATGTCTTTTGCAAAGTCAAATGTTACCTATAGTAGAAGCATGTACTGACAATATTTAGCGTGGGCAGACATTTTATAGAAGGCCACTTTACAAGGTTTTACGCTAAAATTGATAGAAAAATCTTTTTATTCAAATAACAATTTAAATAAGAGAGTTATCATAAGTTCAAGAACTCTATTAATATTATAATATTTAAATGTCAGAGAATAAAGTGCATTCAAAGAGAGCGGGAGGTCTAATTCGTTTACCCGTATTGTATCAAAGAGAGAGCAATGCTTTTAAGAGCGCCCTGCTTTAAGATGTCCTAAAATTATTATAAAACCAGTACAACAATTATAAACCTAGAATTCTTTTAACTTAGTACAATAAATACCAATCATATTGTTTTACGAGTGGAAAGATGGAATAGTTTTGGCTTAGATAGGTGCCGCCTTTTTACAAAAAGTTACATTTTCAAATACTCCTATCTTGAGCTATCAACAGGCCTACGACGCGTGCCGAAGAAATAATTATGTCAAGTAGAGAAAAGGACACACGTTCTCCAATATTAATTACGCTATCAAAAATATTCTCTTTCATTGTGTTGGGGCGAAAGGGAGAGAGATAATTCTGATTTCGCTGCTATTGGGCATTTTCTCGTTTTCTTTACTTACGCGTGCATCGTAGGGTTATAGCATTCAGCAGCTACCTGAGAAATAATTTCTCAGAGAAAGAAGGAAGAGAAGAGAGGATTTGAAATTACAGCTTCTTCTTCTTTGTCGTCACACTCATGACAGAGCGGTCGCGGTCGTGATTTCGGGAGTGATGGCAAGATCCACAACCCGTTGCCATTGCTCTCGTACTGCTGCGATTCTAGTGTATTCGTTGTTAAATTGAAATTCAGGACAATCCTGGCCTGGTCGATCCAGCGCATTGGTGACCCGCCGTGCGCTGTTGTGCCTTCGACCCTCCCCTGAACGTCAATCAAAGTGTTCATGCAGTTAAAATATGTAAATAAAATGAAAGAAATGAAAACAAAGTTCAAACACCAACCGCGGCGAAAATGGAAAAGCAAACAAGGCTAATACACTTCAGTCGCTTACAGCTTAAATAATGCAAGCAATTAGCTGCAGCAGTTAGAGCTAAACTCAAAGCTAAACAAGCTGCTCGCAAGATAATCCCGCGGCAAATGTACGGGCCCGCTCACTTCCGTAATTACTATAGAGCCTACTGAATACCGCTCCGATACTAACTGTTTTAAACTTCCTATTTTGTTCTGTGTTCCTAGTAGGTACTTCTTTGTTGGGATAAACTTACTTATATATGATTTAATCTTTAATAATTAATTAATTTAGGATTTATAAATCATTGAAAGGTAACCTTGGTTATTTATAATTCATTATGTAGTAAAATTACTATATTTAAGTTTCTTTTTTAATTTTTAGTAATGTTGATTTTGAACATAAAATATATAAAAAGAATTAATATTAAACATTTATTTAAAAAAACCGGTTTCTCCGATTGAGTCGAGTGCTCAAGCAACCGGCGGTCATGGCTCCAGAGTGACCTTCTCACTACTTACTACCTTCTGTATCCGACCCTTGATCTAACATTGTACCTATTTTGTTAGTAAAGCTACGGCGCTAGATATGCCCCAACCCTACATCCAAATGTTACATAAACATATTTCGGCTAATATTCAAACCCGTGAAATAATCACGTGATGATCGCTGTAATCACAACGCACGTGCGTGATTAAAGCGAACGGAGCGATGGCTCGCATTAATCACGTGCTGTCATCATCACTCATCACGTGACGCCTTTATCTGGGCTACTATTGTAGAATTGCCACAATTAAATAGTAAAGGTATAGTACCGATGGCTGATGTGTGTTTAAAATTCATTCCATTCATTCAGAGCTCCACGCATGTCTCTACTATTGTATATCGATTAGCTTTTAATTAGAATATTGCATTGATTTTATAAAGTCTTCATTATGATATATCACATAAACTTTATTTACAGTTAAATATGTACATTGAATTAAATATTTACAATTAAATAAATAAAAAAGTAAAAGCTTAAACACTACAATATCCTAAACTATATATAATATATTAAACAATAAAAATTAAAAAACAGTTAAAAAACTTAAGCGTCATAATATTAGGATCAGCATTGCCACGTTGAATGGCAATGCTGATCCTCTGTCCTAAAAAGAGACCAGCCTTCTAGTCACGGGAGGCGTCGATTAAACGCTTTGAGATTTCTCTATAAAAAAAGCGAGTACTCGGACCCCACGGTCCCAGCGTTTCATTATTACTTTGTTTTTAAAAGATGGGCCTGGTTTCCCTCGTTTTAGTATAGGGATAGTGCTTAGACACGCCGTTCTGGTTCAATGGGGGTTGCCCTAAAGTAATAATGTTAGATTTTTACAATTTAACGATCAGAATTAAATTGTGACAACTGGTCGGCCTCGAAGGGCGACCGCATAACGTGCTATCCGAGGCACGGGGATGTAACAACACCAAATTCTGGTCTCTGGGCTAATTTCTTAGAAGAAAAAAGCTCAATATTATTCCATAGCTCTACTTTGGATTCAAACTCAAAACACAGAGATACGAATAACGAATAATTTATTTATTTATTTATTTAATGACAAGCCAACAACATTTATGCACAAAATTAAATACATATATAATATAAGTTAATCTAACAAGACTTATAACATAAATATCAATTAATGGCGAGTACAATAGTTATAAAAATCACAATACGAACTTAAACAGAATCAAAACACACTATGAAATTATGAATACATTAAGAAACTAAAACTAAAAAAAAAAACATAATTAAGAAGAAACTATAACTAAGTCATTAATCATTCACTTCCATACGTAAGCATTGAACAACGAAACGACGAAAGCAGATTATCTTTGAACCGAAAATGTTTATACTGTCATTCTTCTGATGAAGTGAATTAAACTGGCGATATAACAGATATAACAGACAAATAACAGATATATAAACACTATGAACCAAGTAAAGATAGACAGCAAATCAGCCTTATTGACATTTCAACATTTTAAGTACATCATAAAACGTTATGTTTTAAAATATCGTAAAATACGAAATATTACTTTATATAAGATAGTTTAGTAAACGCATAATACATGAAATTAGCTAAAAATAACATATCTAAGCTTTAAATCATCAATCAATGAAGTTTATGCCTACTTACGTATGAAACGTAATTCCTTCGATTTTCTGTTCGCTGCGACTGTTGCAGCCGAAAATATTACAACCCACCATAGCACGATAACGTTTAAATTAATATCGTAACCGCAAAGTTATATTATTTATCAGCAAATTTTATAAAAAGCTAATAATTGCTCAGATATGTCCCTTGCTTGTCACAAACTCCACTCTTGACAAACCATAAAAACGAACACGCTGAAAGGGACAAAAAATAATCTTGTGTCACTTTCTAATAAAGGCCGAATGAAATAAGTCTGTGACGCTCTTGAACCTACAGCCGCGTTATGACTCCATCTAGTAGTCTTTAATCTATGCTATGAACCAATAAACAAGACACCATAATTGACACATAGGCACTTTGCAGGACGTGTCCCTTGCCCTTCGAAGCGTTGAAGTACTTTCGGGTGGCACATGCACTCAATAAATTGATTATTATTGCTATAAAAAAGAATACATAGGACCGAGTCTCCCTCTTTCTATGAGAGGATCCTTTCCTCTCCTAACTTTGATGTAAACTTAGGAGAGAAAAAGATCCATGCCATGCTACTTCAATGCAGGTGGACAAGTTTAAAATGATATTTATGTTTTTACTCTCGTATCTTCTGCTGTAAATACTAAAATGGCCTACTGATATTTAAAGTTATCTCTAAACGGTCTCTACGGTGCATCGTACCGAAACGCTAAACTACGTAGTGCAAAAGCCAGCTGAATCCAGAAACGGCCGAGTCAATTAAAAAGGATCTAGCCTAGCCCTAACGGGAATAGAACGCAGGTCGCTCAGTTGGATCAGAGCCAAGAGTTGGAGGATAGAAGTGAAGTCAGACGGAGAATGTTAGGAACAATCAAAACAGCTATTTCGAAATACGTATACTCCAAAATGTACTCGTAAGTTCAAATAGTAGATGCCGTAAGCAATTTTACTAATCTAGCCCCATTCTGCCTACGATTCTTTTTTAACCGACGAAGAAAAACGGAGGAGGTTCTCAATTCGACACGTATTTTTTTTTATGTATGATCACGCATAACTTTTTACAGAGTTGTCCGATTTTGATAATTCATTTTTTATTAGAAAGGGCATACTTCCATTGTCATCATGTTAGATACATCTGATGATATATCATCTGATGTATCTAACATCCTGGGGAAATTGAAGGAATTCTTCAAATTTCGGAGGCACGCTTACAGCGATTTCGGTCTTTGTCTCGGTATCGGTGGCTTTTTGGCTGCTAGTGACGTATAATATACTATGACAGTATAGTGCGAGTACATTACGTGGCGTCGGTCGCCAGGAGTCGGTGCCAGCCATGGTTTCTACTTTAAGGACGTTACCTAGAACCCACAAACTGCTTTCCTACGTAAAATAAATGTTCCTTAAACTTAGCTGGCACCGACTTCATAGATATGCTTAAGTTAAATAAAGCAACTAAATGACACAGTTATTTTTTACTTTTTAGTGCGTTTTGAGTCGGTTCTATTTTTGTTAAAAAATTTTATTCACGTAATTAGTTTATAACGAGTTAATTAATGTGTTCTCCGAGGTACGGTACGGGGCTGTAACATAAGCTACCTCCCGACTCTGGTCTTAGACGTATTGACAACTAGAGGACGCCGCAGTTTTGCCCGCGTAGTTCTCGTTCGCGTGAGAATTTCAGGATAAATGTAGTCTATGTGTTATTCTGATATGCAAGCTATAACATTGTGAAGTTTCATCAAAATCCATTCAGTAGTTTTTGCGTAATAGAGTAACAAACATCCGTCTATCCATACATACGAACTTTCGCCTTTAAAATATAAGTAAGGATTTGTTTGAAAAAAAATTGCAAATTGTTCCACGACCCAACCCAGGATTCCAATCCAGGACCCTACGATCCAAACCCGGAGGCTTTCCATTAGTCCAACGAGTAATTCTACTATTATAACTGGGTTATAATTTAGGTTTTCTAACTAAGGATTCATACTGGAACATGTTGAAACGTGTCCAAACTTCAAAAACCCTAGGGCGTCTAAGTTGGACAACGCAACAGTACGACAAAACGCAACTTGTAATGAAATTAGTCACACAAGGGAAATACGCGGCAGGTAATATGTTATTCAGACCCTTTTTAATTTAAAAAGTTTGGACCCCTGAACGTGACAACGTCCCTTGTCGCCCTTAGCAAATTTTGGAAACGATTTATATGGCCGCGGCCTACACTGTAAATGTTTAATGCAAAATAAATAACGAAACAACGCTTGACTCGACAGTGGGTACTGTAGTCGGGTAGACTTACAAAGAATTCTGTTTTATTTTCATTATAGCTTCATTACCTGTAACTAAAAACCCACACAGACAAAAACTATTCAGAATTTTGAACAATTTATATAGCGTACAATAGAAAGAAGAATACGTACAAACAAAAACGGCAAAAATAAAAAACTTAAAATTAACTATTCCTGCAAAAATATTGGCAAATTGTTAGTCAAAATCATTAGCATCATTTTTTAATTTTGACTGTTTGGGAAGTTTACATTTTTTACCTAAAATGTAAACCGACTCGAAATTTAATCCAAAAATCCCTCTAATTACGGTAATAGCGTAAAGGCTACACTTTGTAATAAGGCTGTGTCGAGTGTTGCATGCAAAGCATTTACCTACTAGTAGTATAGAAATGTGTTTGCCATGTAAGTAACCGCATTACACAGTACACCGCTTTTGGGGGTAAACTGCCAATAGTTTCACAGTAATGAATTGATGAGCTCTATTAGTAAGATGGTTAGCGCCGAATGCTATGCTCGACAACCCCCTTAGTGAAACAACCGTGGACAGTGCTCCAGAGTAAGGAAACTTTGTACTATATTGCCATGGTATTCGACCCTTGAATCAACAGCTCAGTGAAAGGTTGTTATGTTAAGTGTTGGTCAAAGTTTTTCGCTATAAGACCGTTTACAAAAACAACTATCGTAACAATTATTATCGTCCACAACACATTCTACATGGTGGTAATTTTATGAGCAAGGACAGGAGCTATTGTTATTAGTAGTATTATGTACCATGACTCACCTGATTTTGTAGTGTAAACAGTTAAATCATCATCAACATCATTAACAGCCGATGGACGTTTACTGCTAGACATAGGCTTTTTTAAAGACTTCCAAAATCAGCGATCCTGAATCGCCTGTAGCCAGCGGAACTCTGCGACTGCATTTGAATCGCCGAATCCAACTCGCCTGACTTTGACAACCTCCGTGGCGCAGTGGTATGCGCGGTGGATTTATAAGACGGAGGTCCTGATTTCGATTCCCGCTGGCGCAGATTGAGATTTTTCTCAATTAGTCTTGGTCTGGCTGGTGGGAGGCTTTCGCCGTGGCTAGTTACCACCCTACCGATACAGACGTATCGCCAAGCAATTTAGCGTTCCGGTACGATGTCGTGTAGAAACCAAAAGGGGTGTGGATTTTCGTCCCACTCCTAACAAGTTAGCTCGCTTCCATCTTAGACTGCATCATCACTTAACATCTGGTGTGATAGCAGTCAAGGGCCAACTTGTAGTTGATAAATCTTATCGCCCTGAATTCCTCAGAGTCTGAAGACGAGAGTCTTTGAACAGTGCATGTTGCCAGTAATGATCCATGGATCTGACACTTGGTTGCCAACTTCGGGTCTCATAAGAAGGCTCAGAGTGACTGGCGGGCGACAGAAAGAGCAACAGTTAAATAAAATACCTCAATTTCGCATTTTTAATATTTGTCTTGATTCCTAGCTAACAAAGTCCCATCAAAAAAGGTGTTGACGTAAGAATTAACACCAATTTCTCTGTGTCACAAGAGCTTAAAACTCAAAATAATATACCGATTCTTAATTGAACAGTAAGTACATTCGAACAAGAATTGAAAGTGAACTTTGGGGATCAAATCGAACTTTGAGGCTCTGTGGTTTGATTGAATTTGGGAAGTCTAAATGAAAAACAGTGAAACTCAATTATTGTTTCACTCCACTAGAAATAACTTTGTAGTCTAATAGAGATTTTACATTTGTTGTAATGCATGTTCACTTTCACTTTACTTGTGTACTGATTTAAGAGTAGTAGAGCTTTCTGTGTCAGAGAAGATGAAGTGCTTTCCTAAGCAGCACTGCAGTGTTCCAGTCTCAAGGCTATGTTTGTTTGATGTGTATTTGCATGAACCATTTACAACGCATAAATGTCTTGTTATATGAAATAGGTAACAATATTTCGTCGTTAATAGGCTTGTAAATATTAAAAAGCATTGCAATTAAATTAAATTTACAAAAAAAATCTTCTAAAATGTCGAAGATAAAAAATTATATAATAAATGTCAAAGATCATAAATAAAACTGTAAGTGACAAACATAATAAAAATGTTTAACAAAAAATAGAACCGACTCAAAACGCACTAAAAAGTAATAAATTTATGGGTTCTAGGTAACGTCGTTAAAGTAGAAACCTTGGCTGGCACCGACTCCTAGATATGCTTAAGTAAATTAGAGCAACTAAATGACACAGTTATTTTTTACTTTTTGAGTCGGTTCTATTTTTTATTAAAATTTTTATTTCTTACTTCTTAGGTGATTTATCGCCACGTAACGTACTTGTATTATACTATCATAGTATATTTATGGCACGCCAAAAAGCTGCCATACAGACAAAGATCGAAATCGCTGTAAGCGTGCCTCCAAAATTTGAAGAGTTCCTTTAATTTCCCCAGGATATCATCATCTGATCCTAACATGATGACAATGGGACCAACTTGGAAGTATGCCCTTTCTAATAAAAATAGAATTATCAAAATCGGACAACTCTGTAAAAAGTTATGCTTGGTCATACGTAAAAAAAAATATACGTGTCGAATTGAGAACCTCGTCATGTTCTGTACATATTTCCATATTAAGGGTAGTGTAATTAAAAGCTTATGAGGTTGAACATCTATGCACTTTGTAGGACATGTTTCTTGTATATGCTGCGGAGTGTTGATATGTTGTAGGTAACGTAATTCTTCTTACTATTATTCTAGTAGGATCCTCCCAAATTTGACTTTGCAAGGAGAATAACATGAACAGAGGAGGTGAGTACTGACGCGCATCACTAAGGGATCTCTTTTAAACTTACACTCGTGGCACAAATGTCGGGCTCTGATCGGAGATATTCTCTCAGCCACGCGATGGACTCGGCACCCTCACGGTGAATCCATATAATGCTAAGATATTCTCTCTCTACTATCACGTAGACCATTTGCTTGATCTGTCAAATGTAAATAGAAAAAAATTAAAATAAAAAACCGATTATTAATTATACTTAACAACAAGTGGAAAATCTGCTGATTTCATTATCTATCACAATAAACAGTACACGTGTTCCTATTTCTGTAGAAACAGAGAACTATGGAAAAAGATGAATTTTATTTCTGAGTAAATACTAAGTGAGTTGCGGCTGACTTCATGTTAGATATGTATGCTCCTTAACATTGTGATTTAAGTATTGGGAAAATCTTTGGCTACTGATATTGAAACTAAAACTGAATTAACTTCAACCATGTCTCTGTTATATCTATGCCTTTCTGTGTTCCCTTGGTTGGTTTGCTTGGTTGTTAGTGTCAAAGTCCAGCGTTTGATTCTCGGGTTAGATCTACAAAAATTTTACATGGTGTTTCATTGTCATCAAGTAGTGTTAGTACGGCATTGTACTTAAAAAAATTCACATCATTACCAATAATGATGTGTCACATCATTACTAATAGTGGGCCGTTACTAGACTAATCTAGCAACGGCCAGACCAGGTGTAGAACAGGTGTAGACCCACCACGCTGTCCCAAAACAGATTGGCGGGCTTAGGATGATAATGTTGAATTTATTACCGATCACTATCGATGGTAATGGTAGTGACCTGGACCGACAGTTTATCGTGCTCTCCGAGGAGGATGTAACATGACCAATTTTCCGACTTCGGGCATTAAATTTACTAAAAAAATTTTAGTTAAAAGAAAATCTCAAAATTATTCCACGAATCGACCCAGAACCTCTCGAAAAAACACATAGGCTAACTAGGTATGTAACTAACTAGGTAGGTAGGTATATTAGACCAACGAGTCAGCTTTAATTTTCGGTTATCCAGTATGGTCCACTCGTCGTCCAGCCATTTCCTTATTTGACGGCCAGTATCTTTCCTTCCAATCACAAAACCAATTAAATACCTACGCAATATATAGTCAAACTCCTTACAAATCCAGAGCTTTCAAGCTGCACAAGGCGTTTCACATCGCACACAGTCTTCGAGAATGGCATTCAGTAAGCAACTCGTGGAACGAACCAACTCGCTCGAACTGTTGCAGTATAAACAACAGCGATTGAACATGTTTTTGAACGGTAAAGACCGACTGTTACACCGTTACGTAATAAAACTTTATTTATTTATTTTTAGGACTAAAAAGGTGTGGATGACATAACAAAGAATTTACAGAAAGGAAATAATTATTATAAACCTATGTTGGTCCACTACAGGGTCAGGCCTCCCTTCTTGTAGGAGAGGAGATATAGAACTTAGACCCACCTCGCTGTCCCAATGCTGGTTGGTCTGCTTAGGGTGATAATTTTTATTTAATTAAAGATCACTCTCGGGTGTTGATTATAGTGCCAGGGACCGACGGCTTAACGTACTCTCCGAGGGGTTGTAACACCAAGGTACACGCCACAGCTGCATTCTGATATCACGTGTAACCCATTGCGATAAGAAGAGAAAATTCTCAAGACATTGAATTATGCCAGACTTCTGAACCGAAATGTACCTGTAGAATTACAACTAGTACGTTATCCAAGTTTATATAAAAATTAGTGAGCTACTGTTGAAATACCTTTACGGCTCGCTTCGGTGTAACAGTCACCTACATATTACTGAAATAATATGGCAACTGCTCGGCAACTATGTGAAGTGAGTCGGCAACTAAGTTTGAGCAACTGCACAAGTATCAACTGCAGGCCAGGACTTGGCCCTATGATTAACAAGTTGAGCCAACGTTGGCCTAATTGATTAACCACACTTCTGTCAACTTGGTCGCTTTGCCATCCATTGGCCACCGAGCTAGCAAGATGTTGAATAGAACTAATAGTTTCACGAAGTTAGAATTTTAGTAGAGCTCGCAAATTTTATATTCGCATAAAATTGTTATTAATTTTTATCTATATTAATAATTTCGTCAAGAGGTACCGTAGACTCAATCGAAACCTTAGATGAATAACAAAACCTAAAAAAATATTGATTTCGAGTCCACAATATATATCCGCAAAATTCGGATTAAGGAGAATTTTGTTAAATTATAATGATACTGACAAATAAAAACCGTAGTTTCTATCCAAACAAACTGCAGTCGCCGTCTTAGATACGCCTCGCCAATCAACACATCAAACATCATGTGTCAAACAAAACGTCTTGCCGGAAACATTGAGTGAATCCAGTTCAGAAGCATACATAGAGAGAGCAATAGGTAAGAAAATTTGTATAAAAGTCTGTCATAGAAAAAAAGAAGGGCAAGTGGTTTTCACGTGGACGAAGTCGCGGGCGACCACTAGTATATTATAAAATAAAGTCCTTCGTTGCCTTGGACTATATGTTTGATGGTTTGCGATAAACTCAAAGGATACTGAACGAATTTCCATGGCGTTTAAACCAAAAGATAAAGTGATTCCTGATCAGTGTTTTCGAAAAAAAATAGCAGTTTAGTAAAGAGAAATTAAGCTTTATCAAGAAATTCGAGGATTTGTGTATATTACAATTGTTGGTAAAGTCGAAAAAATACTGTCCTTTGAGATAATTATAACAAACCAATATATTGTAAGATTGTTCATTTTTATGAGCACTACTAAAATGGTATATGATGAACCTGTTTTTAAAGGGCATAAGCTTGTTATATACCATGATATCTTTCAAAAAATAGTCATGTACAATTTTTCTTTGGTTTTGTTGGAAGGTTGCAAAGGTACAAAGTTTCATTTGCCGGCGGGCAAATCCGTTAGTTGATATCCAAAAAACTTTCCTACCTATTTCCGATAGAGCGAAAGAAAAATAATATTTTTTATGAAAGATAAACTTACTTGAGTTTTTACAAGAAACTTGCACTAAGATAACAAATCTCCGCACTCCAAAGATTATTTTCTTCACAAACTGCCCAACTACTAAATGAGTATTGCTTAACTTTCAACAATATCTGGTATCTTAATTAGTTTTTAAGTATCGTCAAAGTTAAGTGTTGTAAGTTTAGTTTTAGTTTAGTTCGGCCGTTATACAAACTGCCTCGTGGCAGATGGTTCTTACTGCTTTGAACCTTTTACTGTGTTTAGGATTAAACTGAGATTTTGAACAATTTGTGTTAACTTGAAGAAGCTATTAATTAATTAGCCTTAACAGAACCATGGCTGAGAGGATTGCCAAAGCTGAATCGCCAAAATAAACTTAAAATTAAATTTCTCTTAACTTAAACTTTACAATAAGAACCTACCATAAAAATTTTCAGTTACTATAGATCATACTTAATTGTTTTGTGTTATTTTTTTTTATCGACTACAACTTAGCCCGTGACTGCTATCACACCTGATGTTAAGTGATGATGCAGCCTAAGATGGAAGCGGGCTAACATGTTAGAAGTGGGACGAAAATCCACACCCCTTTCGGTTTCTACACGACATCGTACCGGAACGATGAATCGCTTGGCGATACGTCTTTGTCGGTAGGGTGGTAACTAGCCACGGCGAAAGCCTCCCACCAGCCAGACCAAGGCATATTAAGAAAAATCTCAATCTGCCCCGCCGGGAATCGAAACCAGGATTTCCGTCTTATAAATCCACCGCGCACACCACTGCGCCACGGAAGTCGTCGTTTTGGCCGATTTCACTTCAATGCTCGGCCCAGGATTTCTAGCTAAAACTTCATGATTCGGAGCCAAACTGATTATACCCTATAAGTTCACAAACGAGGCAGTTAAATGTTCGGGAAACAAAATATAGTTCATTAACAAAATTATCACGTTCCTTATAAAATGTTATTATAACTGTACAAAGCAGAAGAGTAATTTCAGTAAGGCTAAAACCCATAAAAAACATCTGCCTATTCAGCCAAACGGGATTACGCAACTTAAAACAGGCACTAAACTTCCACGAGCCTTAAAATACTAATTTGTCCTAAGCTGTAAAATTCAGATCTGATATCTAGCTAAATTTTGACGGAAGATTACTCGATCTCGACTCGAGATGAGTTTGATACTAGCAGAAGCTTACTACTTCGTCCGAATGGAATCCTTATATAACTTCAAAAAGTCGAAACCGAAACTCTACAGTGCAAGTCTCGGTTTCGTCTCTATATTTGTCTCTGAGCTATAGTAACATGTTTGACACAGAGAGTTAGAGGCGATGTCAAGATTCGAACTGTCGAATTTCGTTATAAAATTAACATACTAGACAGTAGTTCTGCTCTGTAACGATAATTATATAGCTTAATAGTGTGCTCTATTAAAAATGAAGATGAATTCAAAACTCGCACTGAAGGAAGTATAAAAAAATCTTTACAAAATAGCGCTACTGATGTAGTTGTAGGCTTCAGACATGGCTAGTTACCGTCACTTAGCCTCAAAAAGGAAACTAAATAAAAGCAGGCGTTACTTAACAAGAGTTAATTCCAAGCGGTAACACAACTCAAACTTAACAAATGTTAAGATAATAAGATTTAATATTATCTGACAGTACTCCGGTTTTAAAACTAGAAAAAAATGTTAAAATTCAATACTTTCGGTTATTTCTAATACGCTTTGTTCACAAGGTTCTACCACCGGTACGAAAGGTCAACAACCAGCAAAAAATTTGGTAGCTAACTGTAGTTTCTATTGACTTGTCATTTCATGAAACAAAGCTGAAAACTGCCACTGAATCTATATAAAATTATAGAATACACAGACATTTTCAATACAACGTACAATTTAATACGTGGACCATAAATTCAAAATGGCTGTGTTGTCATAAAATTTAACTTCTCCAAGTTATAACATGTCCCGCTGAAGGTATTTCATACACATAACGTCGTCTGAGCAATAAATTTGATACGAAAACATAATATACGCTTTAAAGTATTGGAATGAGCGTTTCTTTTAGAAACGGGTGCCTTATATCACTGGGTATGATAACATTGGGGCCATGGAACAATCGACTAAACACAAAGTATTCTAATATTTTTGGTACCTAACTAAATATTTTTTAAACAGAGAAACTTTTAGAGTCGTCTAAAAACTTCTCTTAAATGTAACAAATACTTTTCTGAGTACCGTATTAAAGTTGGAGCAAAACGCAAGATAAGTGCGAACAAACTTACATACAAACATACAGATCAAGCTGAGAAAACGGGTTAAACAGCCATGATCATGATCATTAACATTTACAAATGATGTTATATAGTCGATCATTATCACCCTAAGTTGAATTCTCTCCTATAAAGGTGGAAGGCCTGTCCGTCATTCAAATAGGGTCATTCATATATATTAGTTGTGACCTTCTACTATACGGATAGAAGCATGTAAAAACTTCGAGGTATTTTAATGATCTCTTTTTATCTCATCGTCCCAACACTATAATTCACTATAATTATTTAAACCTCATTAAAAAAGAGCAAAGTTGAGAGCTTAAAGAAAAAATAACGAGAGTTTTAGTGATATTACTGCTTTCTGTACAAGAGTTTATGCAAAGAATTACTACCACCATTGATATTTCAGCTACCAGAATGCATTAATCTGTTAAGGTTGAAAAGATATATAAAATATCTCCGTGTATTTAAATTTTAAACACACTAAGCTTAATACCTAAAGCTTCATAATTTTTAAACTTACCGTTTGCTTGTTCTATCATTAACTTTATAAGCTTTAAACTTGTGGTTATTTCCCGTTAATTTCGTAGCCACAAAAAATGAAAAATGAACGCAAATATTTGCTTATTTCTTTTCGTTATGTAAAAGTGACATGCGCCGTGCATATTATCAAGGAGATATTAAAAAAAACCAGCTAAGTCCGAGTCTTGATACACAGACTCAGGTCCCGTATATTATATTATTTGTAGTAGCAAAGCTTTTTGTGACAGAATTTGTGTGGGACTATACCTTTGTCTTTAAACAGCTTTGAAGTTCAGCTCTTTACCTGATTGGACTATATTACTGTACACGTATGAAAAGCACTATAAAATCCCAGAAAACTTTGCTATTTCGACATCTAGACCGGTATTTTCCTTTTTTTAAAAATTAAACATATAGAACTTGTGGAGCTTACAGTGCCATGGGAAACAAACATCCCTAAAGACCACATATTCAAAATAAATAAATAACATGACCTTATTAATGAACTAATTAAAAATAGCTATGTAGATAGTTTACAGTAAAAGTCGATACTAGAGGTATACCAGCGAAATCACTCTTTTTGCTTAAAGACCTTTAAGCAGGATAAAGCTATAGCTGCTGGCTTACTAAAAGTGCAGTAAGCTCCCTATTGGTATATGGAGCTTACTGCACTTTTACTAAGGAACGAGTATTCAAAGCACCTCTAGTAGGGTCCTTCCAAATTTGGCTGGGCAGCAAGAATAACACGAGCAGTTGAATGAGGTGAGTGTTGACGCGCGTCACTATGGGATCCCTTTTAAACTTACACTTGTGTCACAAGTCACTTGCTCTGCTAGGAATTATTCTCTCAGCCACGCGATGACCCGGTACCCGCACGGTGAATGCATGGAATGCTGTGATATTCGTCTCATTATATTACCACCATGTACACCAATTTCGAGTATCATAATAAAAAGGCGAGGTTTTGACCTATTTTTCCTTACTATAAAAGTATATTTCATTGTATTACTTGTGTGTTTTTGTTATTTTATAATGTCATTTTATTTGTTTGAATGATTAATTACTTAGTTGATTTTTAATAATTTTGTATTTAATGAAATATATATATAGTGAAATATATAAAAATATTTTCACCTAAAATTATGTTTTGTGTAACATTATTTTAGGTGCAAATATTTATTCAATCACTCCCATTAAATATTACTCGTTCTTTACTTCAAATTTGAATAACAAAAAATCTAGATAATAAAATTCATTTCTTTAATTTTTTCACTGCGGTACTCCAAAAATGACCGCAACCGCCTTCACCGCGACTTTAATAAATCTTTACAAACACATTTACTACAATAACGCCAAAATGGCGGCCTTTTTTGGAACGTTCTAGAGGGAGCTTCTTAATATTTTAAGTAGTTATCGGATATATTAGGCTTTGGAGATGAGCGCTTCTATGATAATCACCTCCATTAAAGCCTTAATCGAAATCTTGTATTCAAAAGTGAGATATTTTTGCTTTAGGGGTTCACAAAGGCTTATAAAACCTTAGATTGGAGATTTATTCAAAAACTAGAGGACCGTGGGAATTTCGGTATAATATGTAGCCTATGTGTTATTCTGATGTATAAGCTATATTGTGGTAAAGTTTCATTCAAATCCATTCAGTAGTTTTTACGTGAAAGAGTAACAAACATCCATACATCCATACATCCATACATCCATACATCCATACATCCATACATCCATACAAACTTTCGCCTTTATAATAGTAATAGGATTAAATGAAACTATAAATGTAATTTCATCGAAATGTAATGCAGTTGTGACATGATTGTACAATGGACTGATGACACTGCGAGAGATTTATATCCTAATGTATATAAAAAGGATGTTATCTATACTAATACTATAAAGAGGTAAAGTTTGTAAATAAAGATCTGTCGGGGCTAATCTTCGAAACTACTGATCTGATTTAAAAAATTCTTAAAAATTTGTTACATAGTTTGTTCGTTTTGGAAGAGTTATGTTGTTGTTCGTTTGTTTAAACGGGCTAATCTCTAGATCTGCGTGTTGGTTTGTAAAATTATTTTTGTTTATTCTGAAGGTTAGACTCAAGAGTGAAATATACTATTTAATATCAATTTATACCCATCAGCTTGCCATAAATATATATTGCTAATGTTAATATACTGCAATGTCGTACAATGTTTAACAAAAATGTAGATCTTTAGTACACGGGACGGGACGGAGGATATTGCTTCACGGGAAACTATTAAAAAATTAAATTGAGAGGGGTAGCGGGGATAGAGCACACTTTATATGAAAGTATGTCTTTAAAATTAGAAGGGTACCTAAGAGGTTTTCCCGCGGACGAAGTTGCGGGCTACTGCTAGTAGGATACTCGTATAAGTGTATTTCTATGAAGTGGACATCTATCGGCTGCTAATGATCGGATAGGGTTTATGGATAGACCTTTATAAATATGACGTTTCTTGTAAAACTGTTGTTGTAAAATCACTACAAACGATCAAACTTGACTTTTCAGAATTTCTTGAAACCGTGTCTACTTAAAATAATTGGATTTGATTCAAATTCGAATTAATTTATTTCAAGCTAAGTTGAATACAAGAATTTTTAAAAAGACAAGCCTGTCAATGTATAGTAACTCTACCTCCGGTTCGGATTTGAATGAGGCTAAGGTGAATCGAAATCCTGTGGCCCAGTTTTACTGGTATTAAGTTTCGATACATTTGGCATCGGCGTCGTTACAAAATAAAGTTTGTAAACAACAAGATGGCGTCCACGCGTCTGCGATATCGAAAACAAGTAGAAACTTTAAACATATTACCTGCAAATCGGTGTTTTACAACCATATTGGACTATTTAAGGTTGTCATTGTATTGAATATTTAGAATTTTATACAGATATAGTGATCCTTGTTTTTCTCTTTTCAGTTCATAACTTCTAAGCAGTCGGGTTTTTTGTTTTTATAATAATAATTTTATTTGAGACTTTTTAGTTTTAGTTTATGGTATAGAAATGAGACGGTACACTTAGTACACTTTTTGCCATTTTTTGTTAAAAAAGTAATATGAACATGATATGATATTTATATTTTTGAAATAGTCTTTTTACGATCTTTCTATTGGTACCCATATTGTTAAGATAGGAGAAAAAAATACACACATCCCCCTTTTTTCCCCCATTTACAGCCGCCATTTTGAAAATTTATATAGCCTATGTGACTAAGTACCACAATTTTGACAAATTCAACGACACCTCATATGTCAAAATCCGTTCAGCCGTTTAGGCTGTAGCGCGTGCCGAAGAAATGGACATACATACATACGCTCGAAAAACATAACCCTCCTTCAGACGCAGTCGGGTAAAAAGATAACTCAGAGTGATTTGCGTCGCGTTGCATGTCTCACCTTTTTTTTCATTACGAGTTAGCCCTTAGCTCCAATAGCACCTTTGTAAGAGATAATGCAATCTAAGCAGACTAACTTGTTAGGAGTAGAATGAGGTCTCTTTTTAACCAACGAAAAAAAACGGAGGAGGTTCTCAATTCGACACGTATATATTTTTTTATGTATGACCACGCATAACTTTTTACAGAATTTTCCGATTTTGATAATTCTTTTTTTATTAGAAAGGACACACTTCCAAAATAGCCTCATTGTCATTTTATCGGGATCTGATGATGATATCCTGGGAAAATTGAAGGAACTCTTCAAATTTTATAGGCACACTGATAGCAATTTCGGTTTTTGTGTAGGTATCGGTAACTTTTTGGCTACTAGTGCCGTATTATATACTATGACAATATAGTACGAGTCCGTTACGTGGCTATAAATCACTAAAAAGTAAGAAATAACAATGTCAGTTAGTTGCTTGAATTTACTTAGGCATATCTACGAGTCGGTGCCAGCCAAGGTTTCTACTTTAAGGACATTAGCTAGAACACAAAAACTGCTTTACTACGTTAATAAATGTTCCTTAAAGTTGCTGGCACCAACTTCATAGATATGCTTAAGTAAATTAAAGCAACTAAATGACACAGTTATTTTTTACTTTTTAGTGCGTTTTGATTCGGTTCTATTTTTTGTTAAAAATTTTACTTTTACGCATCGTACTGGAATACTTAATCGCTTGGCAGTACGTCTTTGCCGGTAGGGTGGTAATTAGCCATTTTTTTAACGCTAGGAAATGCGTTTACGCATCTCCTCCGCGCAAGAAGGGTATGTGGGACTCACGAGATCCGGAATACCCACTTAAACCTAGCAGATCAGACTGCGTCATTTGGAAGAGCGCCACGGGATCGCTTTCATAAGCTACTGTGACGTCTTAATGTTCACGTTCATTTGTCTCTATA
This sequence comes from Mycalesis mineus, assembly GCA_034621355.1. NCBI lineage: Eukaryota > Metazoa > Arthropoda > Insecta > Lepidoptera > Nymphalidae > Mycalesis > Mycalesis mineus. Next base: position 2,112,990 of record CM067903.1, read on the forward strand.
CGTCCATCTTGGTACGACGTAGCCTACGGCGTTACCTAGCTGGGCATAGTGATGCCTTCTTCAACCCCGTCTCCCTCTGCGCATTACAGGGGTATCAGGGTCTGCTTCCCGTATCCGCTCTTCTGCCTAAGATGGTAATTAGCCATGTTTGAAGCCACTAACCGTTCAGACCTGGATCAGTTAAAAAATCTCAACCGACCCTTACTGGCAATCGAACCCAGTATCCCCGTCTTGTAAATCCACAGAACATACAGCTGCGACTTGGAGGCCGACAGCTGATACCACTACGATAGTATTTTCTTGTAGTAAAGATAAATCTAATAACACTCGACAATAATCACGCCAATGAATTACGCCGTAACTATTGACTCGACTTGGCATTCGGAATGTAGATAGATTATAGTCTGGAATAAACGTGGATACTTTTTGTACCGAAATTCCCAAAGAAATAAAAACTACATCTAAGCTGAGAACATACTCGTAGCTAGTAAATAAATAAATCGACATGAAAAAGTCATTATAGAACAGGACTATGTATTGTAAGTAACATAAAGAAAAAAAAAACATTACACTTTCGTACAAAAGCCAACAGAACTACAGTTTATTCTACGGAGGCAGGTAAATAAGGTTTGAATTAAAAAGCTCCTGAATAAAATATTTCGGGTTCCGGCTGACCCTTTGTAATTTTCCCACAAGAGTACAGCGAGGCCTGTGAACAGTTGTTACACAGTATAATGTGATATTATCTCCTTCAGTAAGTTTATTAAAAATTATTCAATTTGACATACACGAGTAAATAAAAATTTACAACCAAAAAAGCGTTAATTTTACGTCAAAAAAATGTACTCCCACACTTGACACTACCTCATCGCGACCACTAAATTGAAAATGGAAAATCGCTTGATAAAAATTTTGTGCGTTTTTCCAAATTGGTGTTTCCACATTACCACTGCAACCGTGCGGTGAACGTCACAGCGGGTTGTTTATCACCTAATATACCTTTTAATCTCCTTGAACTAGGATATAAATGATGCATAAATCAAATTAGATTAATGATAGGGACAAGAACTGTCAACTTGATGTACTCTTCGACGTACAAAAGACTAGAAGCCTCAATTTTTAATGGGGTTTACGTCTGACTTAAATTCCAGTCGTTTTTTGAATTCTCAGCAATAACTCTTAAGCACGAATTTGAAAAGTTTGTGTTTTAAAAACCTCTTGTTGCAAAAAGAACGTTACGTCGTTGGTTCCAGTCGTTATCATTAACGTCAGATAGTGATAGTTCAAAATCAAACATTATCACTTTAAGCCCACTAACCAACGCTAGAGTATTGACGTTTAACATTCGTAGCCCCTCTCGGATAAGAAGTCCGAGCCTGGCCCTCAAGTGGGTCATTATAATGACGATGACACCTAGTATATGTAAAAGCTTTTTGTCTCATTGAAAGGAAAAGGGGATTCAACAACATGTAAAAATTAGTTCAAAGTGTGTCTGCGACTCATCTTGCAATGTGTGATCAACGTAACGGAACCTATACCTGTTAAAACGTTAGTAAATAGCGCAGCAACATTTTTTGTAACAAATTAAAAATAACCGTCGTAAATAACTGTTAGCGGGCCGGTGACAGCGCATCAAAACGATGTTTGCTCTAGATTAATGAAATTTTATTTTTGTCGCTTTTGTATGAGCTGTGAGATTAGATTTTTTATTATTTTACTTAGGTTAACAGTTCGTCCAAAATTTACAACATTTCTCGAAATTGCCTACACTGGAATGATGGCATGCGGGTCACCTGACGTTAAATGATTACTGACGCCCAAGTACAATTGCAACACTAGAGACACGGCCGGTCTTTAGGGAAATGATTTATTCGCCCCTTAAATACCCCCATGTTAAAATTGGCAGGAAATGCCGCAGCAGGAAGTTGATTTCATATTTTACAGGTGCGCGGCAGAAACGCTCTGGAAAATCACGATATCATAATTTTAAATTAACTTTTTTTAGAAAAAAGAAAAACCCAGTATTATATCGTAACCCGACCCAGGAACCTCAAGTCCAAGACCTCGGAACCCAAAGTCACATGGAACTACGTGGGGGTGTTCAAAATAATATTATTCATAAAAAAGATAATCTGTCAGCGCGCTGTCAAATATTTATTATTAACGAGCAGCCATTGTTTGCCTCTTTGTGATGCGTCAAGATATTTATTACAGCCGCTGGAAAGCTTGCAAACAGTTTTAATTTGTTATAACAAGCTGATTTTAAAGCCTATATATCTCAAATATATTTAAATTACAAACTTACCTTACTAATAATATTTTACCTTAAAAAAGCGTCAAAATACAAGGACCTTGCTCATGAGATTACCGCCATGTGGAATGTTGATTAAACGATGATTTTTCCTATAGTCGTTTCAGTCAACGGTCTTATAACGAAGAGCTTTGACCAATATCTTTAAAAGCTTTCGCTTAGTTTTTGGATCAAGGGTCGGATACAGAAGGCAGTAATTCTAGTAACGGCGCGTATTGTGAGCCCTGACCACCGGTTGCTTGGACCCCCGGGCCCCGCAGCAGACGAACTGAATTTTTTTATAAATTTTTAATAGTGTCTCTTTTTATAATTTTATAAGCATTGTTAAAAATTTTAAAAATAATTGTAAATAAATAAATGAGAGATAAATAATTTTACCTTACTAATTTACTAATATTTACCTGACCTTACTAATGTACTAAATAATACTAATATTATTTATAAAAACGAAAGTTTTACGTGTGTATGGATGGATGTTTGTTTGTTACTCTTTCACACAAAAAGTACTGAATGGATTTTGATGAAACTTCACAATGAATGTAGCTTACAAATCAGAATATCACATAGGCCACATTTGATCCCGAAATTCCCACGGGAACGAGAACCACGCGAGTGAAACCGTGGGCGTTGTCTTGTTAAATAATAAGTTTGTATTAATAGTAGATTATTGAAACGGTTGCATAAGCAGTGACTATCAAAGTTGAATGCATTTTATGCGGCATATCATGCTATATTTTATCTATAAAGCAAAATAAAACAATATTAATAAATACCTATAAACAATTTTAACGTTAATTCAAATTTTCTACACACTAGAATTTTATAAAAATACACTCGAGTTTTAAAAACCCTTGTTATGCAACAGTATCATAATTTCCTACTTATATGGTTGTACTGTGTTGTGTAATCGTATCTATGAAATGACAGACGCGACGTCTAGGGATTGCAATCCCGCACTGTTTACAATCCCGATGGATTTTTTCTTGATTGACTTCATTGCAGCAGGATCCTGCACAGTTTAAATATTTTATAAAATTCAAAATAATATGGTTATAATCAACTTTTTATTAAAAATACAAACATCAACCACGCCTGACGTGCTATTAATTGGCTAATTATTTCACCAGTTCGGCTAACTATTCATTACCATCACCTTTAATGGACCATTAGATGAGTCAAATGAATACTGATTGGCATGTCGCGATAGTAAATTAGATATCTATTATAATTATGGTGTATTGTGTAATTATTTAAGTATTTGAATGTATGTGACGGCGCCTGCGTCATCGTACGCGACTAGAAAGAAGTCTATTGTGTCATTCTAAGTTGATTTTGTGTAATTATTTATGTATTTCAATGTATAATTTATCAGTAGTATTCACCAACTGCATTCTTTCAGTTATCTATTTGTGGGTTAGTTATAAACTCCAAATACAAAGGCTACCCTAATATTTTTTCCTATGCCTAAAGTTGACTTATTAACAGCAAAAAATTTTTCGCTTTTTTTTAACGATAAAGCCGCCTTTTGTGTCAGTTCTACTTAATACTTTTTATGTCTCTGTTATATATTCTTCTTCTTTGTGGTGTACAAATAAAGAATAAGTAAATAAATTTGTGAATACGCAAGATATTTCGAGATTTTGCAGGGCCTAAAATTATGCTGGATACCACTGGATCGCGGTATGCCCACTTTGTTGGATTGCCATTCATAATCAGCACGATACCGTGCTGACTCGGAAGTCAAGAGGAAAGAGATCGCCTCATAAAAAAATTCTTGTGACGTCGCACTTGAAAGGACTTGAAAATGGTGTTTTCCATTTATTTATAAATAGGTAAGTAAAGTCACTGTGAGGTACCAGCAAAAATGTTGGTGTTGGTGAACACCAAAATTTAATAAAATTTAGACATTTAATACGATCAAACATCCCGAACTCCGGCTTCCTTCTTAAAACATAAATCATCGCTTATTCTCAGGACGGCATATCTTGATGTTTCATCGCAATTCCCATCGGAGCTTCACAAATCATTTCCATTTTGTAACTTCTTCCGCGATCAAAATTAAAATCATCGCATTATCATTTAATAGAAGCTTTGCCCTTTTTAAAAGGCTGAGTAACAAATTTGACGACCTCCGTGGCGCAGTGGTATGCGCGGTGGATTTATAAGACGGAGGCCCTGGGTTCGATTCCCGGCGGGGCAGATTGAGATTTTTCTTAATTTGTCTTGGCCTGGCTGGTGGGAGGCTTTCGCTGTGGCTAGTAACCATCCTACCGACAAAGACGTACCGCTAAGCGATTTAGCGTTCCGGTACGATTTCGTGTAGAAACCGAAAGGGGTGTGAATTTTCGTCCCACTCCTAACAAGTTAGCCCGCTTCCATCTTAGACTGCATCATCACTTAACATCAGGTGTGATAGCAGTCAAGGGCTAACTTGTAGTTGATAAAAAAAAAATTACCTTCGTAATTTTCTAATTAATTTACTATCTACATTTCAACTGTTTTATTGGTCCAGAGTTTAACCTATGTAATAGAATCACAAAGTCTCGAATTATAATAAATACATCGGGCTATGGATAGATTTCTTTCTACCAACAAAGTTTCAGTAGCAATTCTCAGTTCCGGGTATTTGGTGGTGTTAGAACCTTTTACCTCGAAAATCACGTTAAGCTGTCGGTCCCAGTCATCATCATCAATCAATCAAGTTTAAAAACATTATGACCCTAAGTCTACGACCATGCAATGAAGTAGCTTGGTGGGTCTAAGCTTAATATTATGTCCTCATTCCTGAGAAGAACAGAGGTCTGGCTTTGTAGTGGACCGCTAAAAACGAATGATGACTTTATGACTATCGCTTTTGCAGTGGAATCTCCGATTACGGTGTCCCATGATTTCAAGTCCTGGGTTAGGCCATTAAATAATATTGAGCTTTCTTTCCAAAAAATCTCAGTAGCAATGGACATTGTGCAGCATTATTGGTATAATTTTGAACATTTTTTACGTACTTACGTATGTACTTTATATTAAAAACATTTAATTAACTTGTAATGTAAGTATGTTTGCCCGAGTAGAATCTTTGAACTCAAGTAAATACCTTCAATTTAATTTAGTAGTAAAAATATAAATATTATTGAAATAACGGCAGAATTAGGCATTAAAGAAGAACTCATAACAAAAAATAGAACCGACACAAAACGCTCTAAAAAGTAAGAAATAACTGCGTCATGTAGTTGCTTTAATTTACTTAAGCATATCTATGAAGTTGGTGCCAGCAACCGAACAAAAATCGAAATCGCTGTAAGTGTGCCTATAAAATTTGAAGAGTTCCTTCAATTTTCCCAGAATATCAAAATCAGATCCTAACATAATGACTATGGGATAATATTGAAAGTATGCCCTTTCGAATAAAAAAAGAATTATCAAAATCGGACAACTCTGTAAAAATTTATGCGTACATACATAAAAAAATAGGTGTCGAATTGAATACCTCTTCCGTTTTTTTTCGTCGGTTAAAAATTAGAGACTTTAATTTTTATTACATTTTATATTAAATTAAACATTAATGTTTTGCATCTACGAAGTACACGTTACACCTAGTTGAGTTTACTTCGAGTCCTGCCGTAGTTTGAGCTAGTTGAAGCACTGTTTAAGCATTCCTCGCGATGGCCCACCGAGTTGCCGACGAGTAGAGTTACCAACTCTACTGTATCTTGGGAAGGAATTCAACAATACCATATTTGACATTAATGGAAAGCTCCCTCTGCATCCCTGCTGCAAAGAAAACATTTGGAATAACCTATATAAGGTTAGTGCAGTTTTAAATTATTACGTTAAAAAGTTAACGTTAATTTATATGGAATGTAGCTGTTTTCTCACATCATAACTAGATATCACATCACAAATCGCGATGTAAATTCGCGTTAAGTTTTTTCGGTACGACCCAGAAAGAATTCCTATACGGCACTCAGGATCTTCTCGTATAAAACATACAAAACACATTTCAATCTCACATGATATGAATGTGATATAAATACACACATATTATGAAAATCTATTCCGTAGTTTTTATCGCGTCTTAAGCGTCCAAAATGCAGATGCAATCCAAAATGTCCTTTTGACATTGCTTTATACGTACGTACAAGATCAATGGAAATTAGATCCGAGATGAATAATATATCTTCTTATAAGGACGGAAGCCTAGTCCTGTAGTAGTAGTAGTAGTAGTAGTAGTAGTAGTAGTAGACATTAAAATAGACATGAATGGATTTAAACTCTGACAATCACGTCCTAAAAGTGGAAAATCCATTAATCCAAATACCCCTTAAAAATGGATTGTCCTGCACAAATCGGGACACCTGGCAACACTACCTCTACCTCAAAGTTCCCCACTCGCAATTTTAGACCCCTTTGTGCTTTTTTTCGCCAGCGGGACACTTCTCGCTTCCTTGGAAAACTAGTTTTTCTTGAAGTTATTCTTTCATTTTAACGAAGTTTTTAAAACAGGCAGGAGTTGAATTTAAATGTTCTTTCACACTTCGTCGTATGAGATGAATTTATTTTTCAATAACTTTCTTACGTTCGATGTTAATTAATAACGCCATTATTGATCTCATAGTATCTGAAAATCCGTTTAATATACTTTGGTTAATTCATTAAGACGCGCCCCACTATTTCTCGCGAGGGGAAACCGAAGGGTGCGGGGAGTACAGTTCGAACATCAGTCTCGAGTCGACCACGGCTCGGTGTACACGGGCTATTGTAGGTTGTATCGCTGCGTGTCATGACCGAACGGAATGATGCTCTACTTAATTTTTTTTACCAATATTATATTTATAATGTCAAAAAAACGTATCGTATGATGATAAACTACATATTTAAATGTGACTTAGCCAGAAGAATCGTTCCGTTGCCCATTCCTTCAGGTTGACCGACTCGACTTTAATTTTTCTACAAAGGTCACTTGATTGGTTTGTTACTGCCAATATAGATTTTCCAAATTAGCTAAGCAAAATAGCTTTGGTCATTGGTACTATCCTACTAAAAAAGACGTACCGTCAAGCGATTTAGCATTCCGGTACGGTATCGTGTAGAAACTAAAGGAATGTAGATTTCATGCTACTCCTAACAAGTTAGCCTGCTTCCATCTTAGTTTACATAAACTAACTTGTAATGAATCAAAATAAGAATAGATATCATGGGTTCACGCTTTACAAAAACACTAGGGGTATGGTAGACAAGACAGCGTGGAGTTGAGCTCAATCATTAAACTGATTAAACAAAAGAAAAATAGATATACTAGGTACATATCTGAGATGATTGTGGGTATGTGTGTTTTTAAGATATTGTTAAATTGGTTAATATATATGTCGAAGGAATCAGACTAGAGACTTAGAATAGATTGTTGTAATATTGTAATAGATGTCATTGTTTATGGAAATGTTACTGTCAGTGGATGTAATTATTTTTGGTATGTCACGAGTTTTTTTATGAAAGTAATCGAAATAGAACTAATTGTTAATCATTTAATGAGAGATATGAGATAGGTGCTTACTTAAAACTTTAACACAAAGTTAAATTCAATTTGATGTGATAAATGAATGAATGATTGATTTGTTTTAATACTCCAACCAATAAAAGAGTCGGGCGCCAAAGTCCTAGTAGAGTATTTACACCATCTTGAGGGAAATAAGGGAGTTGGGTAGTTAGTTTGTGTCTGGAGTGCGGTGAGGATATTTGGTCGAGTTGGACCAGTGTAAAAGTGTTCTTAACCCTAGAAAGATAACGTGCGCCCCAAAGGCGCCCGCGAAACAGATATATCGCTGTATCTTTTCATCAAACGCGTGTACACGCTTGTGCTTTCAAGCCAACTCAGCCGTCGGTCAACACTGCCGAGGGGCGACCGCTGCTGTTCGGTAAGTACCTTAGTTTCGTTTCTATGGCAACGCGTTGCGCTCGAGAGGCGCATGTTTATCTTCTGTGTAACTTTTATGTTTTTTTGTGTGATTAAGTTTTTGTTACTTTTTCTTTATTTACACATAAATAAAGTATGTGTACATCAGGTTATTGTTATTAATTCGTTTTATTGTTTTTAGAAACACCTTTACTGTCCAAAACTTTGGTCAAAAGAGAAATAAATTCCTTTATGACCTAACATCTATGTTCTGTTTTGATGGACCTTTGACTCTACTATTATATAAGCCGAAGCCGTCGAAGATGGTGTATATGTTGTCCTCATGCAATTAAGGCGCTGTTATGCCGAAATCCTACAACTGGTAAACCTGAAATCATTACGTTCTTCAAGACAAAAACATAAGGCGGCGTTGACACCTTTGACCATATGTGTTCTTTGATGTCTTGTTCTGGAAGACTAACAGATGGCCAACTAATACATAATTCACACATACAATGTTTTGTTAAAGCAAGAAAACCAACTAAACCGAAGAAAATATATGAAATAACTAAAAACAGAACTGTCTACACCAGGGATGGTATCGAAATTTGAAATCCCCACTTTGTCAAGGCTTTGAGAGAAAATTTTGTGAATACCCTGCCACAAATAAACAAAGAAGCTTCTCAAAGAGCTGAAGAGGAACCTCCTGCTAAATTTCGCCGTTACTGTAGCCTATGTACAACCAAAAAGAAAAGAATGTCTAAGATGACATGTACAAAATGCAAAAAAACTGTGTGTGGTGAACATAAAAAAGATGTTTGCACCTACTGTCTATAATTAAATTTTTTTTCATTATTATTTGCAATTTGAGATTGAATATATAGTTAATTATTAGTTTGTAAGAAAAAAAACCACAAATGTTACTTATTTTTTAAAAAATTGTACTTTAGTATAAATACTTCTAATTTTTGTTACTTTTTCTTAAGCATTTATAAAACACTGTATCATTTTCTTAATACTAAAAATAATAATAAAAATTTGTGTTTTATTAACTTCTTATTAATCTAACAACTCATTGAAATTATAATGAAAAGAACTCACTTTCAGTTTGTAATTAAATAGTCTATATTACTGTGCGGCGCCTCTGAGGCGTAAGTTTATCTTTTCAGTACAAAAAAATTACGTTATCTCTTTAGGGTTAAGAAGTAAATTAAATTAGGGAGTAAAGTAAGATGTGTGTAAATAAACTACTGTTCTGAATCTTTATAATACGTCAGGAATTATAAAAATCTATTTCATGTTTCAAAACATTGTGAACTTGCAATATATCTGTACGTAAAGACAAAGTCTTTGTAACCCTAGAAAACGCCCAAGAGATTAAGAACCACTAAAGATGATGTCAAGGAGAATGGTGATACTCCGATAACAATATAATTTTGCTGTGCAGGACCAACACGACATATTAATTTTTAAAAAATGAGTTAAAATGAAGTAGAGCATACTGCTAGTCAAACATGACATTCTTGTTGACATAATTAACTTGACACTTTGTGTGAGTGTGCACACATTGCTACTCGTTACGTAGTAATAGAACTCACATTCTTGCAGTTTTTATTGCACACTTGCACTGTAAGCGTTTGAAAAACAAAAAACTACGAGCCATCATGGATCGACCTAGCTGTACTCGTAGTTATCGGAGACTGAAGTGGACAGACAATAGAATAGACGATATAAATATTATTAAATTCATAAATCAAAAAGATCTGCCGTATTTACCGTTGAAGTGCTACTGAAATTTTGTTTTTTTTTTTGTAATAAGTAATTACTTACTTTCTTTTATTCAAATGTTTTGTTGTTACCTATATCATGATATTAGAAGAAGTACCAAAACAGTCTTGTCGGTCCAGAAGTTAGCCTATATGGCTTCTGGTCACGAGGTCTAGGGCTCCAATCCTGTATAGTATATTATTTTTTATGTATATTAGTTTTATATATTTATTTCTATTTTATTTATTTTTATATTTTCTTTCAACTTTCAGTATAAATTCTGACCCTTTGCTTGGAGAGCTTGTTAAGCCATCGCCCTGAATTATTTCTTTATTTAAAACAAAATGGCGGCTATTACTATATGGTTGGACTAAAATTAAAGATGATAGGTTTATTGATGAATTTGATCAAATTTTACAGTATCTCAGGTTCCAAAATCGGCAACCAGACACCCTGTTCAAGTATAGTAAGCTAGCAATATCATAATATAAGCAAACGTTCCAGCTTATCCCAGTACGTGGAACTAGTAGAGCATAAAAGCGGCTAGCGAGTCGAGTTAGCAGAAGTGCAATTAACCAATTTAGACTGCGTCGGCTAAACTCGTTTGCCGCGATGCCAAGTTACGTACGACCGAAGTTATAACTGCGCTGACCACTATATTAAAAAATGTATAGAAAAGTACATAATCCTAGCTGATCCAACGGACTTTATACCGCTAATAAAAGTTGTCTAAGTTATTGTGCATCATTTAGTAATTCACCATGTTTTTGAAATTTTCAACAATGCTTATAAAAATTATAAAAACTTTATTTAAAAAATCCAGTCCACTTGTTGTGGCGTTCGGTATCCCACGCAACCGATGATCAGGGCTCCAGACCAAACCTCCTTACGCATCGTTTCAAGAATTACCGCCTTCTCTATCGAAAGCTTCTTAAAATGTTAGTCGAAGCTTTTCACTTGTAATATCATTGACTGAAATGACTATAGGAACGATAAATTCTTTGAAAGCATATGAAATAGACGCATACTGTTTGACAGATACGAATATTTTCCATGCGAAAAAACAGTACTTTTTTTACTACTTTCATTGCAATTTCTTTTCATTTGTACAAATATTTTAGAACCAAAATTAGCCGTTCGCGAGTTTTTGCGAGACTAAAATACTTCCATTTATTCTTATATACATAATGTTCCATAACCTCCGTGGCGCAGTGGTATGCGCGGTGGATTTATAAGACGGAGGTCCTGGGTTCGATCCCCGGCGGGGCAGATTGAGATTTTTCTTAGTTTGTCTTGGTCTGGCTGGTGGGAGGCTTTCGCCGTGGCTAGTTACCACCCTACCGACAAAGATGTACCGCCAAGTGATTTAGCGTTCCGGTACGATGTCGTGTAGAAACCGAAAGGGGTGTGGATTTCATCCTACTACTAACGAGTTAGCCCGATTCCATCTTAGACTGCATCATCACTTAACATCAGGTGTGATAGCAGTCAAGGGCTAACTTGTAGTCGATAAAAAAAAATTATATTACACGCCCTGTAAATAAGATGTACATACTATAGGAGTGTTTCCGGAGGTTTTAATAATACTAAGAGAGCTTTTTGTGACAGAGCTCGTTCGTGCGACCTGTATGCCGTCAAGCTTGTTGTTGTTCCGCTCTGAAGGCCGAGTTTTAATTACAGTGAATTGTTACAGACACATGAGATTTAACATCTATGCCTCAGGTTAGTAAGCAAACAAAGCATCAATCAGTAGGATGTGTTCCTTGCATATCCTGTTATGTGTTGCCCTGTTGGTGATGCCCTGTTGGTGATGCCCTGTAGGCGATTGTTTTCCCTATACCGTCAAGAAGGTTATCTAAGGTTACTTGATCCGTCATTCTGAAAAAATAAATTCTCAATGAAAATATAGCTTGACAGAAGAAAACTGGAATGAAGCAAGTGCAATTACCAATGAGAAATATTTAAATAACTATTTATTTGAAACCAATGGTTAATCATTCAGAAAAAATGGTTGTAAATCTGCAAAAGCGAGTATTTTTCGGAATAAAAACAACGAATTCAATTCAAAATTTTAAAGTTTTCTTTGTATTAAAACATAAACCACAACGTTTATTTGTAGAGAAAATAATTGAAGTTTTCACTGAAACGTTTTTGCGGCCATTATTATTAATAAAAAAAAAATTTTACCCACAAAAAATACATTCGATTGCCAAGCAGAGAAATATTCGAATATGTTTTTACAAAGTAATAAGATATTTTACGATATTGGTTATATAATAATTCTTTGTAGTGGTTTTTAAAAGTTTGCTATGAAATATTTAATGAGAGGGTGAAAAAAAGGGTCTGAAAAACTAAATACCTACCTATTATATAGAATACCAATCCACCATTTTTAACCGACGAATAAAACGGAGGAGGTTCTCAATTCGACACGTACATTTTTTTTTATGTATGACCACGCATTACTTTTTACAGAGTTGTGCGATTTTGATAATTCTTTTTTTATTAGAAAGGGCATACTTCCAATGTGGTCCCATTGTCATCATGTGAGGATCTGATGATGATATCCTGGGGAAATTAAGGAACACTTCAAATTTTGGAGGCACGCTTACAGCGATTTCGGTTTTTGTCTCGGTATTGGTAGCTTTTTGGCTACTAGTGTCGTGTAATATACTACAACAGTATAGTATAAGTACGATACAGTGCGTTTTGAGTCGGTTCTATTATTATTGACTTTTTGTTTGAGAGGTGACGTCATTTAGCTATAATTTCTTAACTACCCTTACTAATATTATATAGGCGAAAGTTTGTACATATCTATGGATGGATGGAAGTTTGTAACTCTTTCATGCAAAAACTACTGAATGGATTTTGATGATACTTTGCAATAATATAGCTTACATAGTAAATTAACACATAGGCTATATTTTATCCCGGAATTCCCACGCGAACGCGGGTGAGACCACGGGCGTCCTCTAGTAATTTGTAAAGATCGGTTTACTTTGCAAAGAATATTTTTTAAGCTATTGCATAGCTTCTATCGCGGGCCTTGAGCGTGGAGACCGAATCCAGAAATTCCGTAACGAAAAAAAACCTAACACCCCCCACTCCGACCAGCACAGCGGTGATACTTTTTAGTTTTTCCATCTATCGATAAATACCAGAACTTTTAATGACTTTTTGAAATATCACGCTATTAAAAAAAAACAAAGAAAAATAAAAAAAATACTGCATAAATAACATAAATAAATAATTATAATTGCATAAGTTGATAAAAAATGCTATGCAATAGCTTTACCGCGGCAGTCTCCGAGTGCCACACGTCTTTTTTTAATAATACCATCTCACAGAGGCCTCATATACGGTCTCCCTAACACTACTATCTAAAGCTGCCTGTCTCCAGCATCTCCCAACGAGCCGCTTGATGTCGTAAGTCCATCTAGTGGGGGATCGACCAACGTTTTGTTTGCCGGTACCAGACGCCATTACAGAACCTTGGAAACGCGGTTGTTGAAAGTGAGAAGTCCTTATTTATGTCCGATAAGTCCTTGGCTTATGTCCAGCAGTGGACATCAATCGGTTGATGATGGTGATCATCTCACAGGAATTTTTAAACTGGTGACTCCATTCCTAACAGCAATACACTCAAAACTCTTTATAATAGGGTACTAAATACAGTAAATAGTCTTCAACATACTATAGGATAGTAACAATCCACTCGTATCCATCTGCAGTGCGAAACATTCACTTTTAATGAGGTATTTAACCTAGTTGGGGAACTTTAAAATTCTCTCATTAGTTTACTACAAAGAAATGTGGATGCCTATGCTTTAATCGTTAAGAAATTACTTCTACAACAAAATGATACCACCTACCTACCGAGAGCTCCGCCGATGTGCTGTTTTTAACCGACGAAAAAAAACGGAGGAGGTTCTCAATTCGACACCTATATTTTTTTTATGTATGACCACTCACAACTTTTTACAGAGCTGTCCGATTTTGATAATTCGTTTTTTATTAGAAAGGGCATACATCCATTGTCATCATGTTAGGATCTGATGATAATATCCTGGGGAAATTGAAGGAACTCTTCAAATTTTGGAGGCACGCTTACAGCGATTTCGGTTTTTGTCTCGGTATCGGTAGCTTTTTGGCTACTAGTGCCGTATAATATACTATTACAGTATAGTACGAGTACGTTACGTGGATAAATCACTAAAAAGTAAGAAATAAAAATTTTTAACAAAAAATAGAACCGACTCAAAACGCACTAAAAAGTAAAAAATAACTGTCATTTAGTTGCTTTAATTTACTTAAGCATATCTAGGAGTCGGTGCCAGCTAAGGTTTCCACTTTAAGGATGTTACCTAGAACCCACAAACTGCTTTACTACGTAAAATAAATGTTCCTTAAACTTGGCTGTCACCGAGTTCATAGATATGCTTAAGTAAATTAAAGCAACTAAATGACACAGTTATTTTTTACTTTTTAGTGCGTTTTGAGTCGGTTCTTGTATAAAGGGCCTAACCCTTCTAGTGGGCAAATAAAATGAGCTGATGACGAAGAACCTCATCAAAATATCAAAATACCTTATTGTATATTCATATCTAACACCAGATGTCTTGTATCGCAGAAAAGGCTTTAAGTTCGTCCTCAAAAACGCAACCAGAAGTTAAACCGTAAATCAAGTATAGGAATGTTACTTAAAAACTAAAAGTGGAAGTGGCGCGAAGTTGGGAGTAAGCCGGCGAGTGAAACCGTGTGCATTTCTTAGTATGCATTACGTAAAACTTTGTTTCCATTATCAGTTACTACGAGATCTAAATGGTATATGCGCGAACTTGCGCTGTTTTTTCGCTCTGTGTTTTTATCAAAATTTAATTGCTAATATTAGAGAAGTGTATTATGCTGCTTTGGAAAAATAGCTGTGATGTAATGTTGACTGTTGACCACCAGGACTAATGCTGTTAGCAGAAACAGAGCGATACTGCTTTGCGATTGAAGTAACAATAGAATCAGCACTTCCCCTGACAAGCTCTGGCACATAGACCTCAAAATAAATCATGTTATTATAAATTAAAGTTCATTTATTATAGCAATCCTTAAGTTTACAAGTAATTGAGAGTTCTATCTAGTACGTGTCCGTTGCAATATATTATTATACCGAACAACCATGGTAATTAGTTTAAAATACTTCAATTTCGTATTTTTATGCCAAATCTACAGATCCGCGCCACGCATCACGCTCTACATACTCTCCAGAAATAAACTAGGTTTACAAATCACAGTTACAAATTGTAATAAGTTTCTGATTTTCTTTATCGATATCTAATAAAATCGTTTCATTAGAAACTACTTGTATAGTTTTTGATGAACGATTTTATCGTATCGTTAATGTACAATGGGAACAGAGCACTAAGTCGACAAGGCGGCGCCTTACAAGTCCCAGTTTCGAAATAGTGCACTTTAAATAAAATCGCTTGCATGGAATGAAAAAAGTTTTAAATTATTCCATTGGGCCATATTTAGCCCGTACTTATATAGACTATGAAGATTGAATTGCTGGTAACATTTTCTAGGAAATTAACTTTGATATTGCTATGGTTGGTTTTACTTTTTCTCTCTTTACTAACATAGTATAGTAGAGATTTTTGTGATGAACCTCGTTCGAAGTATGACTGGCACAGATATTTACTTTCGAATTAAATAATTCTTGTGCCATTGGAATTATGTTTTTAAATTAAATTAGGGTGCTAGTTGGTTACCGACCGTAAACGACATCAGTGTGCCTAGTGTGAGCCTTCACCAAAACAAATCGAAAACTTCACATTCGCGTTAAGGGCAAATTTTATATGGAACTGAAGCAGCGCCCCTGGCGGGAGTCGCTCAAATGGGCGAGTATCAGAACACTTTTTTGATATTTATGTGACTACTTTTTAATTTGCCCCACAGAACCACACAGACTGCGAGTCGCAACGACACTTTAATTGTTCTGTGTATTTTTAATTATGGAAACGACGTGTCGTCCGACACGAATCTTATTTGTTAGAAATTCACATATAGTGGTCTTACTTGCACCTTTATTTAGGTTATTGTTTGATTTATGTTATACCTATGTTTAATCGCAGGACATTAGTTGCTGTAGAGCAAATATAGAACGGAACAAAACTTGGTTTTAAAGATCTCGTGACTACTATAGTACAAAGATTTCATAGCCTTCAATTATAATTTTTATAAATCCAAAAATAAATAATATAGTATTAATAACATTCAGTTACTTATTTTTATTTCTAGTCGGTACACAAATAAACCATTAAATAGACGCACATTGCAAACAATATACGATCATAAAGACATGCGCGCTTTACGACGAATAAAATCGGTTATAGGCAATATAGGTTTATGTGAGGCTGTATGGGTCACCTACCTCTAATACTGACTTGGTGTTTTACCCGATTGCATCAAGAGGAGGGTTATGTTTTACTTGTATGTACATTTGTACAAGTATAATATACCATTATCTGCAGCTTGCATAACTTGATAATAACTGCCATCATCAGTCATGTCAACATCATCTTTCTTTTGCGAACGGCCACAGCTAGATATAGGCCTCTGTTAAGGTCTTCTAAGCATCACGGTTTTCTAGCAGCTCCTTACAACCTGCTTGATCTCGTTAGTCCACCTAGTATGGGGCCGATCTACACAGCGCAATCCGGTGCGTGGTCGCCGTTCTAACACTTTAAGACCTCACTGTTCATCAGCTCTTGAAACTATGTGCCTTGCCCATTGTCACTACAGCTTTCCGACTCCTTGAACTACTTCAGTTACTTTGTTTCTTCTGCGGTTCTATAGTACATACTTAGTTCACTACATAGCCTGCTGATTAACTCAAAGTTTTCTTAAAGCGCCCATATTTAACGACAAAATCTTTGAGGTTCAAAACATGTATACCTCAGAGTTAAAGCGTCGCGGCGTGTCATATTTTTCAATTACAACGCGAACCCACAAAATGAAGTGCACAGCGCGTGCAAAGAAGCTTTCACTTCAAAAACTTGCTTTGCGAATTTATCAACCAAACAATAGTTTACAAAAAAGGTTGTAAAAAGACCATTTCAAAAATATAAATATCATAATTATCATGTTTATATTGCCGTTTTAACAAAAAATGGCATAAAGTGTACCGAGTCATTTCTATACCATAAACTAAAACAAAAAAGTCTCAAATAAAATGATTATTATAAAAACAAAAAACCCGACTGCATAGAAGTTATGAACTGAAAAGAGAAAACAAGGACTTCTATGCAGTCGGGTTTTTTGTTTTTATAATCATAATTTTATTAACGACAAAGTCTTTGAGGTTCAAAACATGTATACCTCAGAGTTAAAGCGTCGCGGCGTGTCATATTTTTCAATTACAACGCGAACCCACAAAATGAAGTGCACAGCGCGTCCAAAGAAGCTTTCACTTCAAAAACTTGCCTTGCGAATCTATCAACCAAACAATAGTTTACTAGTATGCGATCACCTCAACTAAAAATATATAGGAACTCAATTTCCCAGTGTAAACACTCTGCTCCGAACGTTTATTTTAATAACCGAGCCAATTTATTACTTAATCGGTAATTCATGCTTCGCCATTCTCTCGAAACTACACCGATATATAAAATACCTCTACAATTTATAATGAATTTTTTGATATTCTGTGCCAACTTTAGTGTTTTTAATAATCTTTATATGACGTACTTATTGTACGTACGTTCTGAGGATATAACCTATTACGTCATCGTCTTCAACACCATTGTCATGGTCGTTACACCAGCAGATACACTTGACGGAGTAATTACAGGCAAATGAGGCTAACAACTACGCACAGGATTAGGCCACAGGGTAACAATTTGAAGGCCGTCTTTCTAGCATGCTCTGCGAAGTATTACTCTGTTTGTCCATTGAGGCGGTCAAAAGGCCTTCTAAAAATTGCACTATAAATTAAAAATCATTGCGTTATTTTGTTACCAATAGCTTTGTTTATACAGAGTGGAAGCCTTAAGATTATGTAGTCCTGATTATTGATGCATTTTTATTCTTTCAAGAAATGCTCAGTAGCTGCCCGATGTTAAAAAGTTTATAGTGTTACATCCTCTTGTCTCATAGACTACATTAGGCCCATACCTTACCTAAAACATCTAGTAGTGATCAATACAATATCAGCATCTCTCATCTCATCTCTCATTCACTCGCTGAAGTGAATTCTAAACTCCACACATGTCCCCTTAAAGAAACCTGGCGATTAAAATCATTTAAGGAGGCGGGTGTGGCCCTAAATTTAAACATCAATATGCATGAGATTTATTCAATTAACAGATGTATTCACCCATTTTACATAATTTATAAATTTTGTAGTTTCATAGACCCCGCGTGGGATGAATGGACCGTTGCGTGGGTGCAATTCTGCGAATGCTTCTTATATCTTATTAATGTTTACGACAAACTTTCGATGGTTTCCACTTACCAACAATTGAGCCATATGGTAGGTCCGTCAACTATTAAAAAAATTTATAAAGAAATTCGACCAACTTCCTAAACTTACCTTTTTTATTTATTGATACAATTTTGATGATTTACAATATTCCCTAAGTTATGTACCTACAAAATACAGACATAACTATTTACAAACACACATATATGAAAGGCACACATGTTAAGAAGCTGTGCATTTTTTTTATGTCAATTAAAAAAGGATCTGAATTTCCAATCAAAAAAATATCAAAATCAGCTCGGTCAACCAGGTACCATCAGATACTCTATAATATGTGTCAACTGTGTATAATGGCTTGATCTTTGAAGCACATTTTTATAATTAACGACCAACAATATGTCAAAACGTTATACTTGAGCGCTTCCGTTGCTCCCGTTCGCCCACGCCGTCGTCGTACGCCCACTATTCTGCAGCGGATATTTGACTCTGAAAATATTACGTAAGTACTAGAGAACGCCCACGACTGCGTCAGTGTAGGGAAAAATATTTTATAAAATATAATATTAAGATTAAACATTCTTCAAATATTTAATTCAGAATAGTGTGTTTAGAAACTGCCATAGCCAGACCTTCGTTATCTATACTGATATTATAAAGAGGTAAAGTTTGTATGTTTGTAAGTTTATAAATGGGGCATCTGTTGGGACTAATCTTCGGAACTACTGATCCAATTTAAAAAATTCTTTCACCACTAGAATGCTACATTATCGGGGATTGTTGTAGGCTATATTTTATATTTGTATTATATAAATTACATGAGTTATGGGAGCAGGGAACGAGCACTTTTATATGAGAGTCTGTCTTTAAAATTAGAAGGGTACCTAAGAGGTTTTCACGCGGACGAAGTCGCGGGCGAGTTTTAAACTTGATTCATTGTCAGTCATTGCTCCTTCCAAAAGTAATCACACGATAGGCAATTATACAGGGCAATGCCACTTGAAGGGAAAGTACCTTAATTATTGTAGATGGAATATTTTACTGAAAGAAGACTTTATTTTATTTATAAAAACATTTTAAACTGCATTCAAACATTTTTAAATAATTGCCTGGTTGAATCAGGATTCGATCCCGGTACCTACACGAGAAAATCACGCTGTAGTTTTATCATACCGAATGGAAGGCTTCATCTTAAGGATCATTTTTTGCTAAATAACATAGCATGAGAAATAAAAGGAACACCAAGTTCAGTGAGTTAAGGTGAAGAAGTAATCGGAATTTTGAAAAGCAAAATACACCGTGTACCGAAAAAATACAAATTCAAAAGTTACATTGGAGGGCGATTAGTGCAAAAATTATGAAAGAGGACTTATTTTCGATATGTAGAGTTAGTACGAAAGGCGGCCTTATCGCTTAGCCGCACTTTCTTTTACGCAACCTTAGGCTTAGGAAAACATTAGGACACAATACAGATGGTGAATAATATTTATAAAATACATACATTCAAATACATACACATCAATACATAAGCAATTACACATAATGCCTATGCACTAATTATAATAAATAAGTTAAGATAGAATAATATATATTTAATTTAGCATTTAAAAAAATAATGTAACATATTATTAAGATTGAAAGGTACTGTTTTTTGCAAAGCGAACATTAATCAGCGAACAAGCGTTCATTGCTACAGATTGTTACACAGTGTAACGATACGCTCGCTACGTGTTACGTGCCATAACGTCAGTCAGTACTCAACTTTAACAAGGAAATATTAAGCAAAGGTGCGCTAGTTTGCATCACAACCGCAAAAATTACCTCCCGAGAAGCCCTTTGACGTAAATTGGGAAGGTCGAAAGGACCACAAAATCTTCCGCAAGCTTTGCTTAGGTTGCTTACGCTGTAATTTTGCGACTTGCTATGAATAAAACATATATAAATATGAATAGTGATACAAGTAATAGTAAGGCTTCTAAGTTGTTCGAGGAAGTATCTACGGCTGTTTATTAATGTGAACTATTGACATCGCGTGAAATATCGCTAATAAACAATCCCTTTAAATCGAATGCTGTAACACTAAACGGCGTAACACTATTTTGTTGCACATGTGTGTGTAACAAAACATTAATTTTACCACCTAAACCCTACTTTTATTCCATCTTTCTTGTAGACTTAGTTCCCGGTTGACCCAGTACCTACTAAATCTGGTCGAAACGGAGAATTCACTTGGTTTTTTTTATAGAAATTATACGTTTTCTATGAATGAAACGTAAGTAGATCCATTAAAGTCATCAACATTCATGAAAGTCGTAGGATCCGTTTCCATTAAAGTCATCAACATTCATGAAAGTCGTAGGATCCGTTTCCAATATTCATATTATCTAATCGAAAATTGCTCTTAATACATGTCTCAAATTGTCTACATAACACATTCCACTGTAACTAATTGTTGAAATATACTGTAAAAAAGAATTCAAATAACGAAAAGAACGATGAAAACAATCAAACGCTCAGGGACTCAGTCATGAACTGAATCAGTATTTAAAGAACAATGGTCAATTTCCTAACAAATTTTTGTTGACGACTTTTTTTGCGTCTATGAATGAAAAAAATATAAAATTATAGAGAATTTATTTGTGATCAATTTTTTCTTAAGGTATAGTACTGTGCGAAGTCTGGAATTAAAGATATTTATGTTTGAAGTTGTAGACAAAAAAGCATCGATACTTTGGAGTTTCGAGTACATTCGATACAGTCACTCGATAGTGTTCAGAAAATTACTTGAAACTTAATTAGCATAAAGCTAAAACGCTTGTCCTTATCATGATTCTCTTCCTTTCCATAAAAGTATAACCTACTGTGTACTTTCTATACATGATATTATAATTATTTGACTATTATTTGTTTATTTTATTAGTATAGTGTAAAATGCCGCCAAGTAAGAGTGAACTTTGGCGGAGACCATTTGTCATGATTAGGAATTTAAATGCAATACGCTTTTAAAAATCAAAATATTTATTGATATTTCAAAATAAGAATTATTAGTTCTCCATTATTATTACTCTGTAAGTTTGTTCTACTCAAACTAAGTTGAAATCATTGGACACGTGTAGTTCGGCACATAAAAGAGTTAGCTTAACTAATATAAAAAGTATCGATTTGGTTAGATAGTTATACAAGTACAATACTTTTTCGATACTACTTATGTGTACAGTATCGATACTTTCTTTTCGATACTCTGTCCCAAGCTGGCCGACAGATGTCATATTGAATCTTTGTGTCATTATTGCATGGTTGTCATACTCAATTATGATAATGTAATTATTGATTTCTTATTTTATTTAAAGGACTTATTTGGACCTTGAACACTGATTGGAAAAATTAAATAAATTATTTTACGTAAATGTTTGTAATAGTTTACTTTTGTAGACGCTTACGAATTCCATCAACAAATATCAGACCATTGTTCTTTTCGTATCCCTCCTTTACACCCGGTGTTACACCGGCGACCACACCCATCAAAAAATGTAAAAGAGCCCTCCACACTATCACAGGACACAAAAATGAAAATGTAGTAACATTACGCAATCCGCCACGCCGCATGTGAAATATTACATCTGTACAATGATTTATTCACTACGAGATTGGCGGACATTTTCCTTTTTTTCCGGCGCACGTATTGGACGTTGCATGCGATACTTTTACACTATTTTTCATATTTGCCGATATGTTTTAGTATCGTTTCCTATGTTTTATTTTATTCACTGAAAATGTAATACTCTACCTAGGATATAGTTATTTTGTTAACACACTCATCTAGTAGTTTTGCCTGAAATGTTTTCTAGAGTTTTCAAAATTGCTAATTTTATAGATTTCAATTTGCTATTTTTGCATTTCCGCCTTGGCTCATGTTTATTGCATTGAACTAAAGAAATTTCTAACAATTTAAGTCATAACAATGATGTTTCGACGATTATTGTTCCTACAGTCGTTTCAGCTAATGGTCTTATAGCGAAAAGCTTCGACCTTAAGAAGCATTCGCTTAACTGTTGGATCAAGGGTCGGATACAGAAGGCGGTAATTCTTGAAACGGCGCGTATCGTGAGGAGGTTCCTCACTTTGGAGACCTGACCACCGGTTGCTTGGACCCCCGGGCCTCGCAGCAGCAGTTTTTATAATTGTTTTATAAGCATTGTTGACAATTAAAAAAAAATTGTAAATAAAAGTAGAGAACAAAAATGAGTGAATGGAAATGTAGGAAGGAGAAAGCCAAGGCGAACGTCCTGGATCTAATCCTGGATATTCTGGTTAAAAACCCGGTCAAGAGTACCCTAAACCGACTACTTGTATGAAAGGTTTAATGAAATTGGAAGAAGCGAGAGAGATAGATAGATAGATAAATTCTTTATTGCACATTTTAAAAGATACAGAGACACAAAAACAAAAGTTAAATGTACAAAGGCGGTCTTATCACTAAAAGCGATCTCCTCCAGACAACCCTCATTGAAGTACTCTAAGTTATGGAAAACGGATAGTGCAATAATGTATATATGTTAAAAAATAAAATATACCTACATATACATTGAGCCTACACAGTAAAAATACACAAATAGTTTAAACATATAAATATATATACATATAGATAGAGAGAGAGAGATATGCATGGGTCGTGGTCTCTGTGTGTGTGTGTGTGTGTGTGTGTTGTGTGTGAGACGCGATGATATGTATGTATGTAAGTCACGACAATTTATTACCGCAAAATTAATAATGTCGCCTTACGAGCATCGCAAAAGGATTGATAATCGGAGAAAGTGCTACTGTCTATTTTTGTGACCGGGTACGATGGCTTTGCGTGTTCTCCAAGCCACGAGGGTGTAATGCCACCAACTTCCCAATTTCTATAACTTCGAATTTCTTGAAAATAAAAAAGCCCTAATAAATATTTCATACAATATACCATAGACTCAAACTCAAGACCATATTATTTATTACTAGTATTAGCAGCACGGATTAACCACAGTACCAGTGGAGGCATATAAACTAAAACATAAAAAAACATGTCTACATTAAAAAATTGCAACAAAACCACATAATCCATACGTGTCCCCAAAAATTTCCTTAAAAGCGAAAACATAAGGGCATTTTTCCGATATTGCCCCGTATTATAAGGGCCCCTTGTCTTACAGGGGCACTTGAGGCTCGTTAAGGGCCTTTGTAAGTGCCGAGACCCTCTAACGACCTCAACACTCGGATGTGGCTCCCTTTTTAGGGTTCCTTGGGATAACTACTTACGGAAATATATTATTAAAGTTTAGACAAGTATACAGTATAGCTTTTTTGGTAAATATAATGTTTTTTATTATCTGTAAGTGAACCCATGACTGCGTAAACAACTGATGCAAGTGATGATGTAATCTACGATGGAAGTGGGCTAACTTGTTGTGAGGAGTACACCCCTCTCTCTACAATCCTTTCGGTTCTATACGACGACATCGCACCACAACGCTAAAGCGCTTGGCGGTAGAGTGATTGGGAAATAGTAATGACCGAACCCTCCCCCAAACCTGACACCAATTATGAGAGCCTAAAACGGCCGAACTGGAAATCGAATCCAGATAGTTATAAATCCAATGTCCTGCACCATATAGACAGACAAACATACTCATCAGTGTATCTGTTTGTGACATCGTAATTAAGATAATAATTCTGACATATTATCATGTTTTAAATAGAGTTTTATTTTCGAGAAAATGGTACGATGAAAATTGAAATCCAATCGCAAGAGATCACCTGTTTTGGTACAAAAGTCTTTATTCTAGATTTATTTTTTGTAATTAGGGAATTTTCATATTATTTACTACGAAAATCATTAGATATTATCAGACAACATAGACTCACTATTTGATAAACAGATATAAATAAATAAATAATAAATAAGCCTTTTATTATTTCTCATTTACTTGCAGTACTTATTCTAAATAATCTTTTACACAATACAAATAATTTTTTTATAATATAACTATATACCTTCCTAGTTAGGATAATATATATAAATACCTTAACAATTCGAAACAGTTTACTGCCAAGGTGCGCCAATGGATGTTCTAATATTTGGTCTATTCATTGTTTTGACAAAAACACTTCAAACAGAAAAACAGTGACGTTTCTATGCGGAACCCTCCCAAAAAACATGTATAAAAAAGCACTCGACCCATTTCCCAGCTGAAAATCTTCGTCGGGAGGCGCTCGGCGTTTGAATTACTTTCACGTCACTCAAAATGGCGGATACAAGTTTACATTTCACTTTTTCTTGTTTATTTTGATGTCACAAGTTTTCGCTTGATTTTTTTTTTATTTTTGCACTTGAACTTGACTGTAACATTCCCAACGATGTGCGAGATTTTCTTGTCTTTTTTAAATTCTTTTTATTCAAGTTAATTATTTTGGAGATTTATAAATAAACATCACATGCACACTTATTATATAACGATTCTTCTTCTTCAAGGTCACATCAGGAGTGGGGGCAAGCTCCACAAACCTTCGGCATTGCTCCCGTACTGCAGCACTTCTAGTACATTCGTGGACACTTCTATTAAGAGTGATCCAGGAACTCAGCATCAAACACTGTCTCTTTTCCACCTTTCCCACCTTCTATAATGATGCATTTTGTTTATTAAATTGTAATAATTATTTACTTTTACAAGCAAAAAGTATTGTATTTTAATGAAACTGCACAATGATATAGCTATATATCAGAATAACACATAGCCTACATTTTAAAAGTAATGTATTTTAATGAAACTGCACAATAATATAGCTATATATCAGAATAACACATAGCCTACATTTTAAAAGTAATGTATTTTAATGAAACTGCACAATAATATAGCTATATATCAGAATAACACATACTTCGTCCGCGTGAAAACATTTTAGAAGTAATCTATTTTAAAGAAGACTGTCATATAAAATGTGTAAAACATTTAGTGTGCTCATTCCCCGTCCCTCACTCAATTTAATTTTTTTATAGTTTCCCGTGAAGCAATATTCTCAGCCTCCCGTGTACAAAGGTCTACATTTTTTTTAAACATTGTATGACATTTCAGTACATTAACATTAACAATATATATTTATGGCAAGCTGATGGGTATAAATTGATATTAAATAGTATATTTCACTCTTGAGTCTAGCCTTCAGAATAAACAAAAATAATTTTACAATCCGACATGCAGATAGAGATTAGCCCGTTTAAACAAACGAACAAACTCTTCTACTAAATAGATATTTGAACAAAGATCGATTCTTATTCATCATCGTATATTATAACATAGATCAACTCACGCGCACCCCCGCCTTTGACGCTCACTTCGCAACGCAGAAATAGTAATATTTTAATTTCGCCATATGTCCAATTTGAATCTTTTAAATACCAAATATTATTAATAAACTGTACTTAGTGATTTTTTTTGATAAGGATTAATAGCATGAGTAAAATAAATGCGTTTAAATGTAGTCCAAAAAAAATTAAGATTTTTAAATAAAAAAATGGTTGTTGTGCCTCACTCGACATAGATAGGTATAGTGTGTCGCGGACTTTTCTGTAGATATTTATAAATCTCCAATTAATTAGAACATTTTATGGTTCTATCTTTTATAGTTTACGAAGCGTACGCAAAATAAGTAACTTTTCTGGTTGATTTTTTACACCTTGTGTCCGAAAAACCCAAATATTTTACAACCCTAATTTTTTCCAAAATAAAATTTAGCCTATGTTACTGTGGATAATGTAGCTTTCGAATGGTGAAAGAATTTTTAAAAACGGTCCAGTAGTTTTTGAGCCTATTCATTACAACCAAACAAACAAACAAACAAACAAACAAACAAACAAAGTTTTCCTCTTTATAATATTAGTATAGATAACACATAGCCTACATTTTATCCCGAAATTCCCACGAGAACGAGAAGTGCGCGGGTGAAACCGCAGGCACTCCACTGTGCATATAAATTATTAATTAACTATCTACTATATATAAATTATGAGAAAGAATACAATAAGGAACTTAAGCTAACTTATCCTAATAACTATACATATCATGCCCACTTGTTCCACTTACCGGTTTCAGCCTTTTCTGCTGCGGCTCCCGGTCTTGATTCTGTCTCCCTGATATGACACGGAGCCAATGTGTCAACGCAAGTATCGTCCCACATTAGGGCGCGTCCCACTTCCCAGGGAACCAGCGTCAATCCATCAGGTCTCTTGCCATCATCCCGGCTTATTCCTGATGGCTCGACTAGCGCAAGGACGTTTATGGTGGCAAGAGTCCTTTTTATTATATCATTAAGAGAGCCATGCCGAAAAAGCCTACAGCTACTCCTAAATTATGTAAAAAAATATTTACAACAGAATAAAAAATATAAATATTATAGGAAAATCCCAAAATAATATGTATTATACAGAATGTTACACGATCTAAATAAGATTTATCGTTAACGCGATAGCCTCAAGAAAAGAATTCATATATTTTTTTTCTTTTATATATTTTGTGAAAATTCTCAAAGTTAAAGGTACATTAAGCTGGTAGGTAGTTGTGGGTACACACGTTATGTAGGCTGTTTGTACGGGAGGTACACTCGCGTCGACAATTTGCAACCTTGCGCCGCAGTTTATTTGCATCTCCCCAACGCCGTAAACATCGCTTTACACGATTCATAGCTCTACATCTTCTAGATATTATGACATCATTTTAGTATTATGAAACTGTTTTTTAACAGTAAAATAGTTTATTTACATATAACATTTTTTGCATAATGCAGCAAACCGTATAGCTACGGAAAAATACTTAAAAAAAGAAACACCTAATAATTTTCCCGATCTAGGATCTCATGATTCGCAGCCGCACAGACAATCAATGAACTAAATGTCAACATATTGTCAATTAATCACACAAGATAAAGAAGTAATAATTTTAATGTAAGAATATGATTTTTATCTATTGTAAATGTATTTTTTTTTCTGTAAAACACTGTATTTTTGTGTAAAACACTGGCCACTAAGATACGGGCTTACCTTGTTTATAGGATAGGTTTCATTGTATTAGCTAATCTGTAACTTCTCTTATAAATATATTCTTACTCTTTTTATAATTATAATTAATATTGTAAAATTCAGTATTAGAAATAGCAAGCGTTAACTTTTTACCCGACTGCGTCAGAAAGAGGGTTATGCTATCTCTTCTCAGCAGAAACTGCATTCCAAAACTGCTTGCCATCTAAGCCTACTTGAAATAAATATTTTTGAATTATTTTAATGACCAAGTTTAAGTGTCTCTTCCATATGCTCTATTCTCGCGTCAGTGACAAGAATCTTCAATTTGAACGCACGCCGTTGTTTATAGAAGTGTATTTCATCAGCTCAGTTTGTTCGCACGACGCCAGCACTCCTGCACGCGACTGTACCCTTTACTATTCATGGCGTTGAATTTCGCTGACGAATATACCTACATATTTGTGTTACTGCTTTTACCTATCACTTTCATACGTAGATTTTTATATTCCTGCATTGGAACAAATACGTACTTTATTAGGTACTTAATAAGTCATAATCCAAAACACTATTGACCTATAACGAGGTTTCTACAACTGCACACTCGATTCACTTTAAATTAAGCGTAGTTTACTTATTTTGCGATGTAGATGCTCTCTAAGAACCGATTTCTCAGATACTTTCTTGGAAACAGGATTTACACAGATGAAGCCAATGGGCACAGCAATAAAAAGCTCTACTATAATATAGATAGATATTATAGTAGAGCTTTCCTATATTATAATTGAGCTTTTTATTTCTACACAGCTTTTTATACCATCGCGATGATTATTTCTGCAGCTAAGCAGCAGCATTGCTGTGTTCTGCTATGAAAATTATTAGTTGCTGGTATAAATCCGGGCACATGAGGCTTAACACCTACGCCTAAGGTTGATGGACACAGGACGGTAATTTGTACGACGTCTTCCTTAATTCCGTAGCATGTCCTGTTAAGTATTATCTTATCTAAAAGCGATGGTCCTTAGCTTGAGATATAACTGCTTGGCTGTTAAGTACAATTATTAAAAATTGCAATTTAATAAAAAAAACATCAATACAAAAATATCCTAATAAAAGTATGAAAAAATTAGGAAATTTTGCTTTACAAAAAATTTCGCGGGCCGGAAACCTGTTTATTACAATCCAAGCTCACAATCAAATTAAAACAGAACAGTAAATAGTAAAATACAAGAAGGGAAAGAAAAGGCTCGGTAACAAAGTGACAAAGTTTGTTTCAACTGAGTTACGGACTTTGACTCGCTGTTTACGCGAACAAGATGCTTCGGGGGAAAAAATAAAGCAATCATTTATCCCTTGGTTTGTTTTGGATAAAAACTTCAGTTCGCCATCTTGCTAAATTAAATGCAGTCCAGCACAAGAATTGTTGTATATTTTTTACAGTAACTACCTGGCGATGTAATAAAACTTTTTCTGTAAGAACTTGGCAGAAGAATACTACTCTCTTCTTATCGTTATATCTCCATTTCTCATCCTGTTAAAATCCCGACTTCAAACAGGTCCCCGTAACTCCCCGGTTTCTATTGGTGGCTCGCTAGCGTGTAACATTCTGTCAGCTGGATAACCTATTGTATTGGTGAGCGGATTTGGGGCATTCACCAGGTGTTATTATATATATTATTAACTATCCAACCTGCATTAAGCGTACTTATTCGGCTAGAAGGAGGGACCAGATTAGACACAGAGCTCAGTTCGACGGAGATGAATTCATGCCCTTTGATGTTTGAGAAGTACTTTCGTACTATTAGTAATAGACCGGGGCAGTTATAGGTATATGAGGCTTTAAAACATTATACCTTCGATTGTTAGCATCTCCAGAGAAGTGTGAATTTATTATTACAGGCGAAGTTTTTTCTTGACATCTGGAAAATCACCTTTTAGAGCCATTTGTTTTCATTTTGTACAATTAGAAGATAATTTTTTTTTGACGTGACAACGCCTTATAAGTGATGACCGGTGACGAAACGAAAAAAAATGACGTCATTCGTGTTACCTCCTGTGAGGCGTTCCATGTAAGCCTGAAGTGCAAGCGAGAGCGCGGAACGAGGACAAGGAAAGCAAGTCGGTTTGCGTTCCAGCCTGCGTCCTCTGAAATAAAGTATTAATAGGTTAATTTTAAATTGAAAATTAATAGATTTATAAATTAAGATGTTTATTATAAATTTAAAATATAAATTTATAAAATCAAAATCAATTATGTTATTAACTTAAATTAATATTTATAAAAATATACTTAAATTTTTAATATCCAATTAAATGTACATTCCAAGTATCTTCTTAGACATTGTCAACTTTTCAACCATCGTTTTCAGTTATACAATTAGAAGATATTTTTTTTTAAATAAAAGCATGTAAAAAACTAATTCATTAATTTTGACACTAGCAAAATAAGAGCTACTGACTGTACTGCACTGTATCGCGAGGGTGTCGGGAGTAAGAAAATTTACATTTTCATTCTCTTTTAGCAGCTTAAGTTACGCAGTCCGAAGCGGATCGGACAACTCCAAATGAATCCCTCTTTATTCACGGCCAGCAAAAAGCGAGCCATGTGTATTGGGGATAGAGATTCGCAACTTTTACGAGTAATTTGATTAACTACTGGACCGCATGGTCTAAAAAATAAGACATCACATTGACGGAACTAAATATGAAGACTCACCACATAATTCACCTTATTTTGTTAATATAAAAAACCTGTAGGTAGCCAAGTTCTATAAAGAATTTTAAATTTTTGACTAAACTATCTTTCGATAATGTGACCCGTTTTTCATGCAACAAAGGATGAATAATAATGTTGTTTGCACTGTAAAAAAATTATAAGTTAATAATACTAAAGTATCAAGAGCCATACTTGTAACTCAACATTCCTTACCTAAAATAATTTATTAGTATATAGCTTTCTGAGTGAGTCCTGCGTTATTAAAGCAACAAAAAACCGGTATTGGTGCTGAATTTTAAAAATAAGAAAAAAATAATTGAGTGTTCATGTTTTGCAATAACTGCATCCTTGCCTAAGCTTACGAAGGAGAGAAATAGACAGATCAAAGGTCAATTAAGCAGTTCTTAAGAATAAACTAAAAAAGATTTCCTAGAGACACCTTTAGCAGTAAGACTTCTTTTAGACACGTTACTCGTCACGCTCACGGTAATCTCACCTTCCCAGATTCGAGATAAGCGTTCGTAATTATCTGCGAATTTTCGAATACCCTCCACGAATACAGATCTCCTTTTTATTACACTTTATAATGACTTTTTAAAAGAATGGGATTTAGGGAGATTTGTTGCGCTGGCCCCTGTATTGGAGTTACTAAGTGATATAAACCTTTTCAAAATCGAGCACACTTTTTTGCGTGACTTATTACGAAGTCAAATGAAAGGGTTATGTTAGTAGCCGGTTTATGATTGTGCTTAATTTTTTTTCATCTGAAAGGTTTCACAGTCATACGTCATGAGTTTGTTTATTGAATTTTTGCAATACTTCGCTGCAAACAAGCTAATTAAGTCATGAGAAAGTAAAGGAAAGTGTTGTTTATGATCAAAAATAACGTCTTATATCTAGAAAAGAAAATGATTAAGTAGGTAAAAAATCAAATCACGATAAAGGTTATTTTTGTGGTTAATAAATAAATAGTAGCCTATCTTTAAACTCTGAGTACTTTATAAAGCCTTCGTGGCGCAACAGTTATTAAATAGATACTTAACAATAAATACTTATAAATAAAGCTAATTAAAATAATTATGTATATTTAATTAACTTTAATTAGATTTAAAACCAAAGTCTTCGAACAGTGCGTGTCGCCAGACTGATGACATAGCGGGCACGTGGTTCAAACAGCAGATGACTTGGTCGCTAACTGCGGGCTTCACAAGAAGGCGCAGAGTCACTCAGCGGGCGATGGAAAGAGCAATGCTCGGATGTTTCTCTGCGTGCTCGAAGTCAGAAATGGGAGATCCCGCTGATAACCAAATGTAAACTTTGACATAGCTCAGCGAGTCCAGAACTGAAGTGCAATGAGCGGGGCACATGGTTCGAAAGCTGATGGACGATAATTGGGGAGCCTTAAGGTGATAAAATTTTGAACCTTTATAAAGATGTGATTCAACCCCCCACCAGAATGGATTGATTACATCATATTTTAAAGGTAGAAGAAAGATACTGGGTTTTAATTTAAAATTCAGCTATTTACTATTGTGTTTGGTAAACATGTCCCTCAAAAGGCCAATGTCCAGCAGTGGGCGTCCACCGGCTGGTAATGATGAATGATGAAAATTTCGTACCAAGACTTCCAAAGCCGGGGAACAGTAACCCAACTATTTAATAAAAGAAGAAACTAAACAATAATTACCACTACTTAAAACCAACATTGTATCTTGAAAGTGGGTTGAAATTTTGCGGGGGTTTTATAAAATTAGCGACCTACGCAAAAGGTCCAAAAAGAGTATGTTTTACAAGATCATCAAAAATTTCTTATTATGAAAAATGTTGCAATATTTCAACTTTCCTTATCTTAAGAAAGTATCCGTGTATCAAAATTGTTCATAAACTAAAGCGGCGTCATAAATGAGTAAAATATGAAAAATCGGCCAATCGCATGTCGGACTCGCGCACGAAGAATTCCGTACCATATTTTAGTCGTGACCAAGGATGGATGCTCCCTTCAGCGTGGAAACCACTTCTACATACGAAACCACAGACGATAAACCTGGAGCAGGACACGGTTAGTTCAGTTTTCTTTTTTTATCGAATACATGTTGGCCCATCACTGTTATCACACCTGATGTTAAGTGATGATGCTAAGATGGAAGTCGGCTAACTTGTTAGGAGTAGGAAAAAAATCCACACTCCTCTCGGTTTCTACACGACATCATACCGGAAAAATAATAAGAAAAATCTCAATCTGCCCCGCCGGGAATCGAACCCAGGACCTCCGTCTAGTTAACTTCGCTACGAGCGCATACCACTGCGCCACGTAGCTGCCAAAATAACAACGTCAGTTTGCATTCAAGAAGACGGAACCAGTGATGATGATGAGTGAAATGGCATCTACGCTCCCCTCGCCTAAGCCCCCTCAACGTGCGTTACCTGCGGCTTATTGTATGAACAAGCGAGCTAAAGACTAAGGGCTAACGCTAAAACTGGCGCGGGTGCGGGCGCGGGCGCACGCGGCGGGCGACCGCCGCGGGCCACAACTCCGCGCGCGAGCACCCGTCGCGTGCGCCCGTCTCAGTTAGCGCTGCTAGTATAATTTTGATGTCGAGCGTGTACAGTAGTGTGGAGTAGATTACCATGGATTATTTAATAATTTATTATTTGGCAAAAAGACGTCAACGAAAACAACGTCGACTGCATAACCTGTTCTTGATAAGTAGGTTACTCAGCGGAGAATTCGATAATTCATTTGCCATATCCCATAAAACTGGCCTAAATTGTACCTCAATTATTACGCGTATATTCATGATTGTACCTAAACTCCGGCGCGTGTGACCGTAGCATCTAGCGGCGCTCGACTGATTTGTAGAAACAAACCCGCTCGCGTGTGCCCGTCGCGGGCGCCCGCGCCGTGTACCCGCCGCCCGCCGCGCGTGTGAGAATCCGCCACCCGCGCCCGCGCTCCGTCGCGCTGTCCATACTATTTTTCATTATACACCCGCGAGCGTGCACCCGCGCGAGTTTTAGCGTTAACCCTAAGGGCCCCGTACGGGTTCGAAACTACACAAGCTCGACTAAAATATTTATTATTTTTGTTCTTGGTATGAATTTATAACAGTAAAATTTTAGTAGTAGGAGTCCTTTGGATGCGAATCCCTATTAAGTAACGGAGAGATACGGACGTTTATGAACAATATGTAACAAGTATGTATGTCTCATTCTTTGGCACTAGTCTTAAATTGTATTAGACTTAAGCGTTGCGAAACTGGAAAATAACATTAAAACAACAAAGTTCTATTTTGATTTAATTGACCCGACAGAGATGTGCGCGGATTCGTTACACCTACGACATGGTGACATACTTTAGAGTAATTCCTAACATGGCACATTGCTAATGTGGTGGATTTATAAAACGCAGGTCCTGTTTTCGATTCCCGACTGGCTAGATTGAGATTTTCTTCATTGGTCACACCGTCAATCGATGAAGGCCAAATCAAACAATTTTCTTAAAGAAAGAAAAGCTCAGTATTTCATAGCCTAGCTTAGAATACATAAGTTAACTAGACTCGAGACATTTGATTAATATCATAAAGGAAAAATTCATCATCTATATCTATACAAACAATATATATATATATATATATATATACACATTTGAAAAGTCTGATTGTAATTTCAAAATAACTTTTCACAAATGCTTACGAAAACAACAAAAAATGATTTTTTTAAAGATTTTGTCTGCCTGACTGCCTGTTTCTTCCGGCTAATGTGTGAACCGGCTGGACCGGTTTTGATATGACTGTCACTCTACTAATGTAACAAGGTGTAACTTTATTGTTTATTTTAGAAATCCTATAAATTTTTCTCGCGGACAATGTCGTGATTGAGTCATTAAGAATCAAAATAACTAATATAGTCGCTACCGCTTATTTAATGTATCATACACCATACGACACAGACCTTGAATCTGGTTAAATTTCGACCGTAAACTCGTGACACAAGTATCTTTCATTACATCGTGTACGTCGGGGGCTCTTGTTGTATATTGTGAGCTCTCGGGGGGATCTCTTGGGGTGTCTTAGGAGGCCTCGAGGACTCTCGGGAACGCTGGGATAAATTTAGTTTTATTAAGTTTACAGTCATTTTTCATTATACGAGTAGATAGAGGATTTGCTATTTAGCCTGTTATTTGAAAAAGTTCTCAGAAAAAAGAAACGCCCTCTACTTATGAAAATTTAAACTATCGCGAATATTTTTCGTGTTATTAAAATATAAACAGCTGAAACTCACATCACTGTTGTCGGTGTATGCCCAGCTTGTTTCGAACCTATACGACCTTATACTTACTTCAGAATACGATCCAGGAAATGTTTTTAGAACCTGATCAAAAACCACACAAGGCTCTAGAGCAGTGATTCTCAACCTCTGTGCCGCGGCACTTTTGTGTGCCGCCAAATTTCAAAAGTGTGCCGCCAAATTTTGCAAATATATAATAATGTTAATATTATTAAATTATATCATTTAAAAAGAAAACTATTTTTAATATGAATATATATTTAAATCCACAAAAAAATAAATTATTTTATTATTTGCTTTCAGTGAATTAAATGTGTGCCGCAACAAAAAAAAGGTTGAGAATCACTGCTCTAGAGTATAGACAAACGAGGCAGTCACCTATTTATTAGCATGTGGTAAAAGGTTGATTCTGTATGAAATCTTTTATCCCTCGATCAATGCGGTAGTCAGCGATACAACGCGATTTCACAGTGAAATAAATAGTCGCAGCCGTCGCGGGTAGTGCAACTTTTTCTGAGATATAGCCATGAGATATGCATCAGACATTTATGTTTTATGTGCCACTGAAACTTTTCGTTGTTACGCCTCTATTGTTTGAGCGCGGCAGTCATTTTTCTTTTGGGAAATTCAACGGAATATGTGGATTAGGTTCACAGACATGAAATGAAAAGTGTGCCTCGGATATGGGTCTATCCCGCCCTGTGGCGACGAGGGTTAAGCTTGGAATATACTGGCTAAAGTTGGTACATAGACTAAATAGAAACTGTAAAGTGTTCCAAGAATTGTGAAAATTGTACCGCCTTAAAGTTAATGTTAAAATTTGTTTTTTAAAGTCCTATTGTATATATTTTTGCCAGAATTTTGAAAAAATATTGATAGTCTATTTTATTGTATGAGGTAGATTAATTCAAGGGATTGTCAATGTCAAGTGACTGTCAATATAATACGAAAATCACACTATTTCTTCTGGTCTACGTTTTGATAAAGAACTAAAAATCGGAGATGCGTTCGAAGAGATATGTCGTCGTTTCTTATAGAGGAAACCACATATCGTCGCTCAAAAGCGGCGGAGTCGGAAATAGTTCTATCTTTTGCCTCAATGCAAAGAAAGAGAAAGCAATATTAATGATTGCGCGCACAGAAACATATAGTACGTACGTACGGTATATTTGTTGCTGACTATTGGGCGCCCGTTTGTCTTTTTGATTACACGAAATATCTCTTCCGTGCGCATCTCTGACCTACTAGCCCTATAATTAGCCCTCTAGATTAACTAACTACAGTTAAAGTATAGGGCAGTAGGCCTGAGATGATATTTAAATAGGCTGGCAACATTGAAACTGTAAATAAAAATGCAATAAACGAACAACAGTAAAATAGAACAAAGCATCCAGGTGCAAGGTTCACCGGAACCAATCAAATTGCACATAACTTGCCATATATACTCGTACCTACATGCACAGAATTGGGCGATAAATACGGAATTAAGCGTGCAATTGGACGCGTTTAGAATCGGCAATTTCACCAGCGCCGGTCACATGTGCCGTGCAGTGATAAAACTTAAACAGGTGACGATTTATTGCCGAAGTTAGGTGCAATTTTGTGCGGCTGCGGTCACGGGTTCCATTCTCTATTGGGACGGTGAAAACCACTGCAGCAGTTTGCTGGTTACTTTCAAAGTAAAAGTGTAGAAAATAAATTATGTAACTATAATTGTTATACTTTCTCGTATTTTCTTAGAGTAATAAAGTATCTCTTCACTCTACCGAAACTTTATTTTTTCTGAGGGCGGTTTTACTTTGATGCGTGTTAATTAAAGGATAACAGAAGTGCATTGCAAACTATTTAGATAGGAGGAAGCCGGTAGACATTAATTTTTAAAAAAATATTATTTTAAAATCAAAAACCCAATCACATCTAGTGATAAGGCCGCCGTTACAACAATTGTTATAATTATTTAATTTGCTCTTTTTTTTTTCTTACCAATGTTATTGTGTTCTTTGGTGTAATAAAGAGTTTTTATTATTTACACTCATTTATTTATTTACAATTATTTTTAAAATTTTTAACAATGCTTATAAAATTATAAAAAAAAACACTATTAAAAATTTATAAAAAAATTCATTCTGCCTGCTGCGGGGCCCGGGGGTCCAAGCAACCGGTGGTCAGGGCTCCAGAGTGAGGATCCTCCTCACAATACGCGCCGTTTCAAGAATTACTGCCTTCTGTACCCGACCCTTGATCCAACAATTAAGCGAAAGCTTTTTAGATGTTCGTCAAAGCTTTTCGCTATAAGACCGTTGACTGAAACGACTATAGGAACAATCATTGTTGAATCAACATTCAACATTCATTCATTATTATTATTATTATTAACCCGACTGCTTAGATGTAATGAACTGAAAGAAACAAGTATCACTCTATCTTTATAAAATTTTATATACTTTATGGTGCTGCAGGCGGAAACAAACTTTTTACTACAGGCAAAAAAAGATCTACTAAAACTACGTTTGTTCCCGCCTGCAGCAGGGTTTTTGTTTTTAAAATAATATTTTTTTTGACACTTTTTGTGTTAGTGAAGTATAGAAATGAGACGGTACACTTTTTGACATTTTTTTGTTAAAACAGTAACATACAGATGATATGATATATATATATTTTTGAAATGGTCTTTTTGCGACCTTTCATATGATACCCCTCTTTTTTCCCACTTACAGACGCCATTTTTAAAATTTATATAGCATAATTCACTACCAACGACGAATGACGAATTCAACGACACCTCATGTGTCAAAATCCGACCAGCCGTTTAGACTATAGCGCGTGCCAAAGAAATGAATGAATACATACATACGCTCGAAAAACATTACCCTCCTTCTTACGCAGTTGGGTAAAAAAACTGACTTTAAAAAGCACAAAAAGTAGGAATAAAATATTGAGTCAATTATCGTCTCTATTTTTGTTCGTCGAGTGTTAAAATTGGAATGTATACGTACTAGTACCTGCTGCATAAGAACAGACGAAGTGCAAAGAAAAAGTCCATCAATTGCTTCAGGCGATCTTCTATTATAAACAAACTAACTTTAGCTCCTTTTGAAACATAATGAAATATAATTTTTCCTTCCAAAAATTCTTTTCCGCAAAAGCCATGGCTAATGACTTAAAACCATTAATCAATCCATTGAAACTCGATTGAAGCAAATCTTAAAACTTCGGAGCGTCGATCAAAATATTTTAACCATAATTTTTTTACATTAATTTTTTTGCTACTTTTTAAGAACGTACAAAACCGTCCACGTTACTCCAATAGTGAGACTTAGATGAGACTAAATAATACTGAACGTTCCTTTCATCTAAGCCCACAGTCAGCAACTTCGTGGTGTTATACCACATTTCCACGAAGAGCACGTTGAACTATCTGTCCCAGTCACTATCATCAACATCCGATAGTGATCGTCAATCAATCAAACATTAACTAATCCCTAACCCTAAGCCCGCTAACCCATATTAGAGTATCGTGGCGGGTGTAACCTCCATATCGCCTCTCCTACAGACCTGGCTCTGTAGTTGGCCGCTGGTTAATAATCATGGCCGTTGATAATGATGATTATGATGAGGTTTTATATTATAATTTTTGCCATTTTAATCAGTTAAAAGAACAAGCAGATGGCCAACATCTAAAGTGAAAAATCATCGCGCACAACACAGACACAAATAATCTACATTTGAATCACGTGTACCAATTAATATTAAAGACTTTAATACCATATTTAACGGATGATTTATAAATCCAAAGAACCCTTCAATATCTAGTTCCCTCAACGAGAGAATTGTTAGCTTTCAAAGCAACATAATCGCATATTCATCGGTCCATTAATATAATAGATACAATGCCACAAACAGACACACGGATACTCATCCAAACACGTCAAACTTTTAACATCACTCTTTTAACTGAGATTAAATAACCAGGTCAGGTAACCACAAGTACCCGTTAAAAGAACCAAACTGTACGCCGTTTCATGGCGCGTGTATCCATCAATATGGAAGACTTTAACACGATGTTTAACGGACGATTTAAAAAAATAAAGAGCCTCTCAATATCCAGTCCCCTCACGGCGAGGATTGGCTCCAGGAGGCGATTTATTTCACTCGCAGCGCATTATCGGGATTCGGAGGGCGACGACTCGGATATTTTATCTGTTGCACTCGGGCGGACTTAACGACTCCATAATACAGTTTATTTGTCAACCTACGGAGGAGCTATTTTTGCAACTTATTAAGATGCAGTTATAGTCTATGTTTGAAAGTCATTTTACTTTTGGATAGTCAGGGCTCAGGATCGTTGTATTTGGGAGTCCCTAAAAAAGGACTGCCGCGTTGGTCTAGTGGTAAGCATATCTGACTTCGATCATGAGGTCCTCGGTTCGAATCCTGGGTCGGGTCACGGAATTATTCTATATTTTTCATTCTTCTATGAAATTCTCAGTACATTCCAAGCCCGGAGTCGGGAAGTTGGTGGTGTTACCTCCGCGCCTCGGAGAGCACGTTAAGCCGTCGGTCCCAGTCACTGTCATCAACATCTGATAGTGGTTATAATAAATGACACATTATCACCCTAAGTCCGCCAACCCGCATTGGAGCAGCGTGGTGGGTCTACGCTCCATATCCCTTCTCCTACTAGGAGGGAGGCCTGGCCCTGTAGTGGGCCGTTAATAGGCTGCAAATGATGATGATGATGAATTATAGTAAAGTGACATCACCAACATGTTTATCGATATAAACTAAAGTAAAGTACAAGTAATCACAGCAGAAATGAGATTTAGAGTAATGCGAAGGGAGACGTATGACATACATCCATGTTTGTTAAACAATACCATTGCTTAGCAACCACTTACAAACTGACGATAATGTTTGTTTTCTCCTTTATTAGAATTTAAATTATCGCAAGTATTTTATTCCCTTAGACGTAACCTCGCTTGTTTATGCAACGCGGTGTGTAGCAAACTCTATTCTAACGTTCCTTCAAATTCACACACAAATGCACCAGTTAACACTACAACACATACAACTAAGGCAAACTACCTTTTAACTGTCCTTACACAATAGCAAAACCAACACGTACGAGTATTTTGAAAGTAGAATACCACTACAAGAACTAAGTTTGTAACTGACAGCTGAGACTATTCAGTTTATTATCTGTTCTATAATACAGTTCTGTACATCTAAACACTAAGCGTCAAGCTAAGCCTACGTTTCTCAGCAGTTTGCAGCGTTTACTAATCCCTGTAAACTGCACACTCGAGATATTATGCGCAGAACCACTGGGCCGCGCTTGTAATATTCATTTCAGAAGCAAATATTGTCTCAGCTTGCAGTGTGCTTACTGCAACGACATACTATCTTGTATTTCTAGAAATCAATACTTTCAATTGTCATATCGTATTTAACTTTATGAATATTTTACTTTAAGGAGATGGTTTGGATGTAACAATACGATGACAGGACAAACGTTTTGTATGTGTAAACTAAAGGAACGTTAGCACAACATAAAGGCATTCCTAAATTATCTAGAGGCGTGTAATATCAGAATCTTTTTATCAAACAAAGAGGACAAATTATAAAAATGTTTCACCATTTCTAAAGCCCCTTTATAATTTATAATTTGAAAACAGAGATGCACCTGTCATACTCCTATCACTATAGGCATCAAGATAAGCCTACATTTCTCAGCAGTTTGCATCGTTTACTAATCCCTGTAAACTGCACACTCCAGATATTATGCGCAGAACCACTGGGTCGCGCTTGTAATATTCATTTCAGAAGCAAATATTGTCTCAGCTTGCAGTGTGCTCACTGCAACGACATTCTCAAT
This sequence comes from Mycalesis mineus, assembly GCA_034621355.1. Taxonomy (NCBI): domain Eukaryota; kingdom Metazoa; phylum Arthropoda; class Insecta; order Lepidoptera; family Nymphalidae; genus Mycalesis; species Mycalesis mineus. The sequence continues at coordinate 2,153,352 of CM067903.1, forward strand.
GCTATCTTCTATTGCTAGAAATCAATACTTTCTATGAGTATGGCGTAGTTAACTTTATGGATATTTTACTTTAAGAAGATGGTTTGGATGTAATAATACGGTGACAGGACTAACGTTTCGTGTGTGTAATTAAAGTAACGTCAGCACAACAAAAAGGCATTCCAAAATTATCTAGAGTCGTGTAACATCAGAATCTGTTTACCAAAAAAAGAAGACAATTTATAAAAATTTATCAGCCACGCTTGTAATATTCATTTCAGAAGCAAATATTGTCTCAGCTTGCAGTGTGCTCACTGCAACGACATTTCTCAATGCTATCTTCTTTAGCAAGAAATCAATGCTTTCCATTAGTCTGATTTTACGTCAAACGACTATTGACTGAAATGACACTTTTAACTGATTAAATTTGTGAAATAATGATAATTTAATTCTTACGGGAAACCTTTATGATCATCATCATCATCATTATTAACAGCCGATGGATGTCCACTATCGTGAGCCCTCTGTGGCCAGCGGCTCACACGTCGTCAGTCCAACTAGTGGGGGGTCGCCCAACACTTCTCTTTCCGTTGCAGGGTCGCCATTCTAACACCTTGGGCCTCCAACGTCCATCAGCTGTTTTTCACTTGCCATCACATAGGTCAATTACTACTATAAAAAAAATTAAATGCGTTTACATATCACAGATGCAATATACTGTGTTTTTTGCAAGACTGATATATATTCAAAGCAGAATTAAATGTTTCTTTGCGTTAGACTGCACTCTACATCAAATAAAATTGAAGCACTAACTTTTCAATGAAGTGAAAATTATTTTTATAAAAAAAAACAAGAACCGCTACTTTTAACGATGTTTTTAAACTTGACCAGATGCTATTGATAGAACCAGTTAGTGACAAATCTGGAGTTTAATTTATGGTACAGAAATGAGACGGTACAAGCTTAGTACAATTTTTGACATTTTTTGTCTTTAAAACAGTTATAGAACAAATTGATTATGCGGGGGCAATAATTCATATTTGTGAAATGGACTTGCAAACGACTTTGCAAGAGGAATTAATATGAAAACTTCGGGCAAACGATAAAGTTTTCCAATCACAGCCCGCTATTGTGTCCCGCCACAAATTAATGGCCGCGACACAAATAATAGTGTGTTCTTTTGTGTTTGGCGACGGGAGCAGCCTTAAGAACACGTGGACTGTGAAATATTGCGTGAAATTAAAGTTTAGACGTTACAAATACCTACTTACATCGAGTTTTGTGTCTTCAGAATTTAAATATTGTTTTTTGCAGAAGTTAAGTATTGTTTTTTGACGACCTTCATGGCGCAGTGTTAAGCGAGGTTTTTAAACTTGAAGGTCCTGGATTTGATGGTGGAATGAGTTTGTCTAATTAGGAGCTCACTTTAGTCGGATCGGAGACATTACAGCCGTGATTCTTCCACCCTATCCGACAAACTCGCCAGACTTTGATCCGGTAAGAGTCGTTTAAAGACCAAATATGATTTATGCGGGGGCAATAATGTCCATATTGGTGCAAATAATGGAGTGTGCAAACGACTTTGCAAGAGGAATTAATATGAAAACTTCGGGCAAACGATAACATGTGCCAAATAAAGCCATTTTGAAATCCTTCCATACAAACTTTAATGGCCGCGACACAAATAATAGTGTGTTCTTTTGTAGGTTGGTGATTCGATAACAGATCCTTAAGAACACTTGGACTGTGAAATACATGATATTAAGTTTAGAACGTTATGATTACCTACTTACATCGAGTTTTGTGTCTTCAGAATTTAAGTATTGATTTTTGCAGAAGGTAAAACAAACTAGGACCACACATTGGCAAAATAAAGCCATACTTAAATCTTTCCATACTAGACCTTTGATAGCCGTGCGTACGTGCTAAAAAGAGCTTGCTTAGAGCTTACTTGTAGATTAAGTGTACTCTTCTATAACAAGATCCATTAGGCAGATTTGGACTTGCTTAGTGTTCAAACACATTTTATGAAGTCTAGTAACGATTGATGATTTCTTACAGACAAATGGTTTTCATTCTTAAACAGGACTTAGAAGTATAATTTTCACGTAGGTATATCAGGTATACCACTAATAATATATATAAATAAATAATAAATCTGGTGAAAGCTGAAAAGGAAAAAGTATCAAAATACTTGGACCTTGCTCATGAGATTACCGTCATGTGGAATGTTTGTTCAACAATGAAAATGTTCCTAGTAGTCGTTTCAGTCAACGGTCTTATAGCGAAAAGCTTTGACGAACATCTTAAAAAGCTTTCGCTTAGTTGTTGGATCAAGGGTCGGATACAGATGGCAGTAATTCTTGAAACGGCGCGTATTGTGAGGAGGTTCCTCACTCTGGAGCACATAAATGATAGAAAAAAATAACTTGTAAACAGTATTTAATATCGATAAAGATTTCCATTCAAAGATTTGTCTGCTTGCTACTGTCGCTTCACAAATTCTTTAGTGTGTGTGATAGACGACAGAAGCTGCCTTAAGGACACGTGGTCTGTGAAGTTTTGCGTGAAATTAAAGATTCAGCGTCACAGAGTAGTATCTTTGAGAGTTTGATTTGTTTTCATGATCATCATCACACTATTAACAGCGCACTATACAGGCATTGGCCTCCCTCCATATAAGATAAAATCCACGCTTTTTGGTGGGCTCTTTGGATTCTTTCACGTTTTTGGCGGGCT